>CM040122.1:315853180-316287811 GCA_022559845.1 Amorphophallus konjac | reverse complement strand
TGTTGAAAAACCTTCACGCTGTGCCGCTGGCGGGCTGAAGAAGTGTGTCGCTATAAGACATTGTAGGCATGCCGCTGAAGAGGGCAAAAGGCGTGCCGCTAAAGGCCCAGAGAAGTGTGCCGCTGAAGGGCACAAAGAGCGTGCTGTGGGGCCCTTCATAGTGTGCCGCTGGGGGGCCTTCATAGTGTGCCGCTGGGGGCATAAAAAGTGTGCCGTGGAGGGCACTTCAAAGTGTGCCACTGGGGGCATAAAAAGTGTGCCATGGAGGGCACTTCAAAGTGTGCCGCTGGAGGACACCAAAGAGTGTATAGACTTCGGCAAGGCATGGGCTGTACATACTTCACCTAGCTGCAACGTATAGACTTGCAGGGGCTAATGTATAGACTTCATCGATGTACATACTTTGCGTTGAACTGGTGGATGTATAGATTTCACCAGTGTATAGACTTCGCGTTGAACTGGTGTATGTACAGACTTCACCAGTGTATAGACTTTGCGTTTGCCAGAACTCTGTACGGACTTGCCACACGAGTGTATAGACTTTGCGTTCAAAACAGCCAGCCAATGTACAGACTTGGAGCTTGGATGTATAGACTTTGTTTGTGCATTCAGCCAATGTACAGACTTGGGGCTTGGCTGTACAGACTTCGTTTGTTCATTCAGCCAACGTACAGACTTGGGCTGATGGCTATATAGACTTGGTGCGATGAAGCGTGCCGCAGAAGGGCTGGATGGCCGTGTCGCTAGAGGGCCAAATGACCGTGCCGCTGGGGCGTCTGAAGGGCGTGCCGCTGGGGGCTGTGCCGCTGAAGGGGTTCACGGGAACGTGCCACTGGAGCACCCTGGAGGGCGTGCCGCTGAAGGGCTCCAGGGGCGTGCCGCTGAAGGGCTAAATGGGCAATTTTGAGCCCGTTGTGAGCACGAGTCGTGGCCCGCTTGATTTTCTTCGAGGCCCATGGATTATGCGCTTCCCGAGAATTGGTTTCCTTATGCCGTCGTGACTCCGGGGATGGCTTCATGGCAGTGTGCATATTTGGAGGGTCCGGACGACCAGTCTCTCCGGGGCTTCTTCACTCGGCACCGTTGTTGATGCGAGGCCGAGTAGGATATCTGGGTTTGCAATTTTTGGTGTCCACATGTAGTTCCTACTGTTCCTGTAGTTCCTCCTCCAGGGCCAGTTGTTGCTCCTCAGGTTGAAGTGCCTGGTAGTTGAGGCAAGGCTTTGAAAGAATTTCTCTTGTTCAATCCGCCTGCTTTCGACGGACAACCAGATCCAGAGGTAGCGAGGCAGTGGCTGGACGCGATTGAGCCCGTGTTCTTGTCTATGGAGTGTGCTGAGGACGAGAAAGTGATGCTTGCAGCATTTCAACTCCAAGGTACAACCATTACGTGGTGGAAAGCCGAGTGGCAGATTACTTTTCATTCCAGGCCCCTTCGGCAGATCACTTGGGCAGAGTTTGTAGCAGCCTTCGAGCGTGCCTATACTCCTGCCTACTTGCAAATGGCTAAAATGTATCAATTCATGGAGCTGACTCAAGGTAGCATGACTGTGCTTCAATATCGGAACAAGCTTATGGAATTGGGTCAGTATGCGCCCCATGTGCTGGCTAATGAAGCTTTGAAGACTCAGTAGTTCTTGCGAGGGTTGAGGCCAGAATTGAAATTGCCCTTAATTGCGAGTCGTGTTGCTGATCTTGATGGTGCATGCCAGGCAGCTGTGGCACTTGAGCTGGAGATGGCGAGACCAGGAGGGTATCCACAAATGGGGTTGGTTCAGCCGGCGATGCAGTTTCAGCAGACTTAACGATCGCCAGTGGCAAGAGTCCCCTCAGTCGCATCAGAGGTTAGCAGTGCTTCTTCCCCTTCCAAGACCAAGTTCAAATGATTCAAGAAGAAGAAGAAGTTCTTTCAGCAAGAATCTCCTGGTACGGGTACTGTTCAGCAGCCGAAAGTGCCTTCTTCTTAGACTCGTCAGAGTTCTGTTGTCAGTCAGCCGTGGACTTGTAGAAGATGCAGTGGTCACCATAAGGGTCAGCCGTGTTCTCTTCCTGTGGTCTGTTTTTGCTGTGACCAGCCTGGTCACGTGGTTCGAGATTGCCCGCTGAGGCCAAAACTGGTGCAGGCTCCTCAGTTTTCTCAACCTCAACAGTCGCAATTCAGACCTTCTTCTTTACCTCAACCTCAGCAACAATTTTATTCTCAAGCTTCAGCGTCTTTCTAGCAGTCTTCAGTCGCATCTAAGAAGCAGAAGGGCAAGGTTTCTCACATCGCTCAAGCTGAAGCGGTTGCATCCCATCTGGTGGAAGGTACGATTGTGATTTATGGTCATTCAGCACGTGTCTTATTTGATTCTGGTGCTTCTCACTCTTTTATCTCTGAGGATTTCATTGCATGCATTGAGGAGCCGACATCAGAGATAACTTGTGAGCTGTTTGTGAAGTTGTCTTCTGGAGATTTATGATTACACCTTTATGTTTGGAAGAATCTCCTGTTATGATTAATAATCATCAGTTGCCGGTGAGATTGTATGCGTTGCAGCTTGCAGATTATGACGTCATTCTGGGTATGGATTGGTTGGAGAAATATGGAGCTGTGGTTGATTGCAGATCGAAGAAAGTCTATTTTTAGCCACAGGGAAAATCAGCATTTTATTTCCAAGGTATTCGATCCCGTTCTTCTCGTTTGATTGTTTCTGCTATTCGAGCCCATAGGTTGCTTAGTGCAGGTTGTCAGGGATTCTTAGCTTCTGTGGTTGCTGTTGAAAAATCACGACAGGACGTCAGTGATATTCCTGTTGTCTGTGAGTTCCCTGATGTATTTCCTGACGAGTTGCTAGGCTTGCCTCCAGAGCGAGAGATAGAAATGGTGATTGAACTGATTCCAGGTACAGCCCCGTTAGCAAAGGCACCGTACCGAATGGCTCCAGCTGAACTTAAAGAACTGTGAGCACAGTTGCTTGAATTGCTGGAAAAAGGCTATATTCGCCCCAATTTTTCTCCGTGGAGTGCTCCAGTGTTGTTTGTGAAAAAGAAAGATGGAAGCCTGAGGCTTTGTATTGATTACAGACAACTGAATCCGGTGACTATCAAAAATAAATATCCGCTTCCCAGGATTGATGATTTGTTTGACCAGTTACAGTCTGCTACTGTCTTTTCACGGATTGACCTTCGGTCTGGCTATTTTCAATTACGGATCCAGGAATCTGATGTGGAGAAGACAGCTTTCAGTACTCGATATGGTCACTATGAATTTCTGGTAATGCCGTTTGGCTTGACAAATGCTCCAGCGGCCTTCATGGACCTAATGTAGCGTATTTTCCATCCATTTCTGGATCAGTTCGTGGTGATCTTTGTTGATGATATTCTAGTTTATTCTGCTTCTGACGAAGATCATGTACAACATTTGAGGATCGTTCTGCAGACTCTGAGAGATCACGAGCTTTATGCGAAGTTCAGTAAGTGTGAATTCTGGCTTCGGGAAATTCATTTTCTTGGCCACGTAATTTTTGGTGACGGAGTAGCAGTGGACCCTGCAAAGATTGAAGCTGTTCTGAATTGGCAGAGACCGAGAACTGTGACAGAGATAAGAAGCTTTCTAGGTTTGGCTGGGTATTATCGAAGATTCATCCAGGATTTTGCAAAGATTGCAGCCCCAATTACTAGACTGACTCGTAAAGATGTACCGTTTGTCTGGTCGGATCAGTGTGAGGATAGCTTTGTTGAATTGAAAAGGCTCTTGACTTCTTCTCCAGTGTTGATTTTGCCTTCCGGCTCGGGTGGATTTGTTGTTTGAACAGATGCTTCTCGAGTGGGTTTGGGTGCAGTGCTGATGCAACATGGTAAGGTTATCGCATATGCATCTCGACAATCAAAACAGCATGAAGAAAATTATCCCACGCATGATTTAGAGCTAGCTGCAGTTGTTTTTGCTTTAAAGATCTGGAGACATTATCTGTATGGTGAGAAATTTCAGATTTTCACTGATCATCAGAGTTTACAGTATATATTCTCCCAGAAAGATCTGAATCTCAGGCAGCGTCGCTGGATGGAATTCATGAAAGATTATGACTTTACACTCTCCTATCAGTCGGGTAAAATGAATGTTGTGGCTGATGCTCTGAGCAGGAAGGTGCAAGTCAGTCATCTGTTGCTTCATGAATGGAAACTTTGGGAATGGCTTCCGAGTGAGGCATTCAGTGTAGAGATTCCTGCCGATCCGAGGATGGCAGTTTGTGCTAGTTTGGCTTTGGGTTCAGCTTTATATCAGCAGATTAGAGAAGCTCAGCAAGCTGATCCTGATTTGGCTCGTGTTATATCAAGATATGATGTGGAATTTGATGACGAGATGGTCGTCAGTTTCCATGGCAGATTGTATGTCCCTGCAGAGGATGCATTGAGATTTGCAATTCTGAGTGAAGCCCATGGATCCCGCTTTGCTATTCACCCAAGTGTCACCAAGATGTATCAGAATTTGAAAAAGCAGTTCTGGTGGCCAAGTATGAAGAGAGATGTGGCTGTATTTGTTTCCAAGTGCTTGACTTGTCAGCAGGTTAAAGCCGAACATCAAAAGCCAAGTGGATTGCTTCAGCCGTTAGAGATTCCAATGTGGAAATGGGACCATGTTACTACAGATTTGTGGTGGGTTTACCTCGGACTTCTCAAGGTTTTGATGGTATCTGGTTGCTTGTCGACAGATTGACTAAGACTGCCAGATTGTTGCCAATAAAGGTTTCTTGGAATGTGCAGAAGTTGGCCGAGCTTTATGTGCAAAAGATTGTGCCACTGCATGGAATTCCAATTTCACTTGTGTCAGATCGTGATCCACGTTTCACCTCCGGCTTCTGGCGCAGTTTTTAGAAAGCTTTGGGCACTGAGTTAGCATTCAGTTCAGCGTATCATCCGCAGTCAGATAGACAGTCGGAGAGGACTATTCAGACTCTGGAAGATATGCTGAGATCATGTTGCCTTGACTGGCAAGGTTCGTGGAGTCAACATTTGCCACTTGTTGAATTTGCTTATAATAATAGTTTTCATTCCAGTATTGACATGGCTCCTTATGAGGCACTGTATAGTCATCCTTGTCGTACTCCTCTGAACTTGTTTGATGTTGGGGATAGACTCTTGACGGGACCTGACATGGTGCAGTAGTGTTCTGATGTTGTTCGTCTGATTCGGCAGAGATTGTTGACAGCTCAGAGTCGATAGAAAAGTTATGCAGATCAACGCAGACGCCCACTATAATTTGAGCATAGAGATATGGTTTTTGTTAAGGTATCTCCGATGAAAGGTGTTTCCAGATTTGGGAAGCGTGGAAAGCTTAGTCCGCGTTATGTTGGCCCGTTTCCTATTGAAGAAGTTGTGGGTCAGGTAGCTTATCATCTACAACTACCAGCGGCTATGCAAGCTATACATGATGTGTTCCACGTCTCTCAGTTGAGGAAGTATGTGCCAGATGCATCCCATGTTCTCGATGATTCAGTTTGGCCCAAAGTGACTGCTGATTTGTCTACGCCAGAGTTTCCTATTAGAATTGAAGACCGTCGTGAGCAGCGGTTGAGAAATAAGGTTATCCCTCTGGTAAGAGTTGCTTGGCAGCGTCACTCTGGTAATGAGTCTACTTGGGAACGTGAAGATGAGATGTGTCAGCTTTTTCCTTTCTTATTCCAGTAAGGTATAATTCTTTTCTCAGTTTCCTCCTTATCCTTTATTGTAAATTTTGAGGGCGAAATTTTTATTAGGAGGGAGGGACTGTGAGGCCCGTGCCTTAATGGATCCTTAGTGGTTCGGACCTAGAACTCATTCTGGAATTTTCAGCTATTTTCTTGGATTTTTAGAATTTTTCTGGTATTTTTCCAGATTTAATTGGTTTTAATTGAGGTTTTTATGGAAATAATAGGATTTTTATATATAATAAATATATTATATATATTAATCTTATTTTTTTTCCTTTAATCCCTCACCCCTCTCTCTCTCTCCCCTCGTCGATCACAATCTCTCACGCCCTCTCTCTCTCGTCCGATCGCCCATCTCCCCTCTCCTTGGGATTCAGGCGAAATGACGACGGATCGAGGCGTGGAAGGTGCCGGTGGTTTCCTCGTGTCGAGAGGAATGCGTGGACGCCCACCTTGACGTGTTTCATGGCTCGTGGGAGCGAGACGGAGCGAGAAGGCTCGGTGAACCCTCTTCGGTGCATGCGGCTTAATCGGCCGTTTCGGCTCGCACGAGGTAGGGGGATGGAATCTCGATCTCGTTAGGATCATTTCGTATAGCTTGGTTTCTTGTTTAGACCCATGTGGCATGTATATTGGTTATTTTCCATGTTTAGGGTTTTAAGCTTTGTTCTTCATGTTTAATCCATTGTGGGCATTGCATGTGGTTATTTTTGTTGGTATTACGTTGTTTAGGACGTGTGGTTGGACATGTTTTACAGGTTTTCGTCGTTACCCGGCGATTCCGGTCGCCCGGGAGGGAACCCACTTTCAAACATAACCCGCCGTAACCCAGATGGTGTGACGGTCCTTCCAGGAACCGTCACACACGTAACGGTCCATAGGGGACGCGTTACAGAACTGTAACGGCCTGATGAAGGGGCGTCACAGTGTGTGTAACAGTCAGGCTCCAGACCGTTACACTTCTGTTGTTTTCTGTTGACCCGATATGGCGGTTGACCTGACGGCCAGTTGGCCGGCCGTCAGGGTGCTCTAACGCGCCGACGCGAGCGCGTTACACCGCCTGTGAACAGTTTGAAAAACTGTTAGTCGATTTGGCCTCGGGTGGTTCTAACGGCCAGGGGCGGACGCGTCACGATTGATGTAACGCACCCACCCCAGACCGTCAGGCTCTGTGACGGCGTGGTCTCCGATCGTTACACCCTGTTTGATCGTTGTGGATTCGTTCGGCTTCGGTGGCTGCGACGGCCAAGGGCGGACGCGTCACAGTCGATGTAACGCGCCAGTCCCCGACCGTCACACTCCTGTGACGCGGTGGCAGCAGATCGCCACACGCCTGTCAGTTTCAAAAAGCCGCCTGCCTATTCTTAATGCTTTCTAGAATGATTATATGCCATGTTTGAGTTATTTTATGTAATAATGGTATGTTTTTAGATCCCAATAGAGTAGCTTTACTTTCCTTGCGATGGAACCACTGTTGTAGCCCTAAGGTCTGTTGAGTGCCGACCCGCTTGGGGATAGCGGAGGGGTGTTCCCGTCACACAGTTTTTAAGCTAGTACCGTGGGCTCTCCGCCAACGGTAGCGTCCTACCAAGGGATAAAACTAGCTAGAGGGCCTGGCTCAGGCGAGAGTCAGTGTGTGCACACATGGTCGGAGGCTGTGGACTGACACTGACGAGTGTCACTCTGACTGGTCACTTGGGTTGGTACTGTTTACGTGCTCAGCTTGTCGTGTTACCGACTGCGAGTGCTTGAGACGCAGTGTAAGCCGTCAGTGGACGCATCTGGTTTCTGTTCCCAGTGGTTGTCTTGTTCTCTGCTGCTTGGATTAGTTGAGGCATATTCTACTGGTAGAGTTAGTTTCAGTCGTTTGGACTTACTCGTTTTTGGCATGTATTAGATGTTATATCTGTTTAGTTAGATTTTACAACTTTATTGTGATTAGTTATTCATGCCATTGCGTGTTATTTGATTAAATGCATGCTCTAATTGCCTTTACTTTTACATGTATGCTTGTTTAGCTCGAGGTAGGGATCCACGTGACCCCTACTGAGTCTGGCTGTGACTCACCCTTCCCTTTTCAGGTGAGCCGCGTCCATCGTCTCCCGGTGTTTCCCGTGTGCCCGGAGACCGTGTTTAGGTGCCAACAGTTGACGGGTTGCCTTGTTGGGTTTTCTTGTGTACTTTTATCGGGGTATGCCCCAAGTAGTTGTACTTTTAGACTGCACTCTCGTGCCTTTGGACTAGTTATATATTTAGCACTCTGTTTATTTTTGATATTGCTTCCGCTCTCCTGCTAAATTTTTATTGTTTAATCTAATATGCGTGCTTGTGATTGCAATTCATTATACATCCCCTCGACAAACTTCACTAACCCTTCAGGGGCCTCATCAGCCTCTTGGGTGGCTTCCCTAGTTCTTGGTATCGGTATATCAATGTTATCGGTATATCGGTATCCGACGCTCTGGGTCGTCACATAATCACTTAAAGCAAGCTTGTTTATTGAGATGTAATTCCTACAGAGCGTTCGCTCATCAGAGCGTTCGCTCATCTAGTATTTCCCCCCTAATTTTTTAGGTAATACCGATGACGAGACTCAATCGGATGGGGATGATCAAGAGTGATGAGCGTAGAGCTGATCCCAGATATCGCACGTTATCTTCGAGTCGTGTCTTTCTATTTTCTTGAGTCATCATTGTAATTTTTGTTTATTGAGTCTAGTGACCCTGGAAGTATTTGTTGAGTATATTCAGGTGATTTTGATGATAAAAAAACCCAGGCCGTGCGTTCTATCACGTGCCATGTATTAGCAATCAAGTTCGACTCTCATACACATTCAAGGCCTAATTTCATCATGCATTATGTTTAAGTGTTCATACCCTTCCAAATGCATAAATCCATCTTAGTTCCAGAACTTCCCAGGCTAAGCTTAACTCACTCATTTTAATTGAAACATGATGTGTCATAAACTGATTAGCTCACATATTATGATTTCCTTTCTAACTCTTTCAAAATGCAGGTTTTTCCCGCCAGCGGTTGACCACCGGTCAGGGGCCTGTCGACTAGTTTTACCAGCGTGGAAAGCCCCATTTCCTATAAAATTCTGGTCCACCGCCCCCTCCTACCGGTCGACCGTCAGCTTCGAGACAACCATTTTTGACTTTATTTTCTACAACGTGGGAAGCCCTCTTCATTGGGTTTGTTTAATCCAAAAGTCACCAGACTTACCATGACTTGTGTATCTGGTTCCTGGCTTGTCCCTTGACCATCCATGATCTATATATACATCATATTGGGGTCAAAAACCCTAATCATCTAAGGAAGCTCAAGGAGGCTATCAAGGGGAGAGAAGAGTGTTGCTACTATAGCCGTGAACAGTGCTTCGGGAAGGAAGTTCTTCATCTATCTTCAAGTGATCCAAGCTACATCTAGAGCAGATCAACCCCAAGCCAAGTGGAGATTAAGCTACATCCAAAATCTTCTTCATCAACTAAGGGGGAGCTTGAATCTAAAGTTTTTACTTTGTGTCTTCCATTCAATTTCTATTTCAGATTCAAGTGTGTGTTGTTGTAATATCTGAATACTTGTGTGTGTGTGTGGATCTACGCAGATCAGTGTGTGTATGTGTGTGTGTGTGTTTATTTCTTCACATTTCCTTGTGATTCGGTGTTTGTGCATCTTCATGGGAGTTCTGAACTCACACGAGTGTGTGTGTACTATGATCTTGTAACCTTCTACAAGATAGTGTGTGAATCCCCACAACCAGTGAGGGGTGGACGTAGGTTGCCGTTGTTGCATCCGAACCACCTAAAAATCTCTATCCTTTGTGTGGTTTGTTCCTTTTGCTCTATCCTCATTCTGTGCAGAACACGCGTAGTTTTTGATTGCATTGTTTGTGTTAGATCTAGTATAATTTATCGTTTCCATATTAGATTTTGGGTATATTAAAAGGTGGGTTCGGATTGGCAAGGCAAACCTTGTCAGGAAGATAACATCTTGCGTGAGTAGAATCTCCGGATTCTCACCTCCGCCATCGTACCTAAGATTAGTTGAGTATGATATATTCTATTAGATCTCATAGTTTTCATATAGATCTTTACCTTCATTATAGCTGCTTTTTGCACTTGTTTCATTTGGTCAAGAATTTTGTAATAGTTTATAATCACCCAATTCATCCCCCTCTTGGGTGTCATTAATCATGGGACTTCAATTGGTATCAGGGCTAAGGCTCTAACTCTTTCAGATCTAACGATCTAGAGTAAGATCCAGATCAATGGCAAACAAGAGTATGATGCCTAAGGGTCATTCCATCCATCATCCTCCATACTTCGATGGCTCAAATTACTCCTATTTGAAAAATAGAATGCATGTTTTTCTGAGAGCCCAAGAGTATGAGATCAGGAGAGTTGTGGACAAGGGTCCATATAAACTCTCGGATGATGACAAAAAATGGATACCTGAGAAAATTAAGAAATGCACTGTGAATTTTAATGCTATGAACATCATGCAATGTGCTATACATCCTAATGAGTTTTCTCGTGTATCCATGTGTAGCTCAGCAAAGGAGATGTGGGACAAATTACGGCTCATCTATGAAGGAACCTTTGAGGTCAAGGAGACCAAGGCCAATCTTCTTGTAAGAGACTATGAGCTATTCAAAATGAAATCTGAAGAAACCATCTCCGAAATGTTCGCAAGATTAACGGAGATCACAAATTGTCTCAAAAGCCTCGGGAAGGAGTACACAAACTCCGAATTGGTGAGGAAAGTTCTAAGATCACTTCTGTTGGCGTGGCACACAAAAGTCACAGTAATTGAGGATTCAAAAAATCTGTCCACACTCACTTTGGACGAGCTCATAGGGTCACTCATGATCTATGAGATAAACATGAAGAGAATAGTCGAGGAGGATACGAAGAAGAAGAAAGTGATTGGATTGAAAACTCACCAATCTGATGATGATGTCCAAGAAGAAGAATCTAGCGAAGGAAGCAATGAAGAAGAAGACTTGGCCATGATAACTTTCCAAGTAAAGAGATTCTTGAGAAAGAAGAGAAATTTCCAAGGTAATTTCAGAAAGGGGCAAAGGAAGCCCTTTCAGACTAAGGGCGAGCCTAGCAAGCTCAATAATGTCATTTGTTATGAATGCAAGAAGCCCAGGCACATGAGAGGAGAATGTCCGGATCTAAAGAGGAAGTTCAAGAAGGACAAACTCAAGAAACCCCAAGCAATGGTCGCCACATGGAGCGACGAAGAGGACGAACCATCCGATGAGGAGATCCAAGAGCTAGTGGAAAGCTTGTGCCTCATGGCACACGAAGATGATGCAACAGAGGGAAATTCTGACCCTGATTTTATTTCCAATGAACAATTTGAGTAGGAATATGAAAAAACATATACGAAATATAGAAAAATCAGATCTAAAAATAAAAATCTCAAAAAAAAATTTGATGAGTCAACTCATGAGGATATTTTTGTTAAGTTTGAAAAATTGGAACATGAATGGTTCAAACTAACAGAAGAAAAAGAAAGTCTACTACAAACAATTTCAGATTGTGAAAAAGTCAAAGAGGAGCTATCTTGCAAAATGTTTGAAATGGAGAAAATGTGTAAAAAAATGAAAATTGAAGAATTTTTTTTTGAAATCCACAAATTCAGAACTTGAAAAGAAAACTGTGAGTTTGGATAAAGAAGTTGTTGAACTTCAGTCCACCTTGTCAAGGTTTGTCAAGGGCAAATAAAATCTAGATAACTTGTTGGGAGTTAGAGTCAATTTCCAGAATGAAGGATTGGGATATACTCCCCCAAAAAAAAACCCTTTGAGCATAAGATCACTACATCCTATGTTCATGAAAAAGAAAATAACTGTGCTTCATGTTCCAACTCTAAGCCAAAACATGTCCAACCCAAACCACGATAATTCTAAAGAAAGTTTGCACCCGTTAATTGCTATCATTGTGGTAGATTTGGTCATGTTGTTGCCAATTGCTGGTTCAAACAAAGCTCATCAAGAAATCATGCTTTTTGGACCAAGAAAAGATATGCATAGAATCGGACTAACTCCTACGGACCCAAACTAGCTTGAGTACCAAAAATAATTGGATGAGAATCTTATTTTTTGCAGATATGCCTTAAAGCCAGGGGGAGCAAATGATATTTGGATAGTGGTTGTTCGAGGCATATGACAGGGGACAAGAAGACAATCTCTATGCTACAAGATAAAGATGGAGGCTCAATTGCCTTTGGTGGAAAGGACAAAGGTAAAATAATTGGAATTGACAACATAGGTAAAAACTCTGAAACCTTGATTAAAAATATCATTTTAGTGAATGGCTTAAATCATAATCTGCTGAGCATAAGCCAATTGTGTGACAAGGGTTTTGAAATTATTTTTGATGAAACCCACTACCTTGTCATAAATAAAACCTCCAATGAAATTGGATTCATCGGCAAGAGAAGCAACAATGTCTATACTATTGATCTAGATGATGTTTCCGGTGATGATGTGTGCTTAGTAGCAAACAATCATGATAATGCATGGCACACCGAAGACTAGGTCATGCTAATTTTGGAGTAATCTCCAAGATGTCTAAACATGACTTAGTAAATGATTTGCCAAAATTAAAATTTGAAAGTGAAAAAATCTGTGAGGCTTGCACAAAAGGCAAGCAAACACGCATATCTTTCAAAAATAAGAACATTGTTTCTACCTCCCGGCATCTTGAATTGCTGCATCTCGATTTATTTGGCCCCACTAGGACATCTAGCCTAAGAGGTAAATATATTAGATTTGTTATTGTTAATGACTACTCCAGATTTACATGGATATTATTTTTAGCCAATAAAAGTGATGTCTTGACGGAGTTTGAAGTGTTTTGCAGGAAAATTCAAAATGAAAGAGGCTACCTTATCACTACCATTCAAAGTGATCATGATGGTGAATTTGAAAATCATGAGTTCAGCGATTTTTGTGAAGAGCAGGGGTACACGCATAATTTTTCATCACCAAGGATGCCCTAACAAAATTGAGTGGTGGAGAGGAAAAATAGAACATTGATAGACATAGCACGGACCATGTTAAGTGAAAATTCTCTACCAAAATACTTTTGGACTGAGGCGGTAAGTACAGCGTGTTACATCATCAACCGGGCAATGGTAAGGTCCATTTTGAAGAAAACTCCCTATGAGCTCTACAAGGGTAAGAAATCAAATATCTCTCATCTTAAACCATTTGGATGCTTATGCTTCATTCTAAACAATGGTAAGTCTAACCTAGGTAAGTTTGATGAGAAGAGTGAAAAAGGAATTTTCCTAGGCTATGCACTCAATTCTAGAGCTTATCGATTATTTAATAAACGGACTTTGGTTGTTGAAGAAAGTCCTCGTGTGATTTTTGATGAATCTGAGTTAAGACTAACCAATCAATCCATTCCAATTTTGGATGTAGATGAAGCTCATAAACATTCAATTGATGCTAAGGCCAAGGATGAACCAACTGAAGAGATATCCAGGAAGATTGAAGAGGATGAGGATCCTTCAATTGAAACGCTCCAAGAACAACAAGTGCAGCACCCCGACTTGTCCAGTACCTCTACATTCTTAAAGGATCATTCAGCTGAAAACATAATCGGTAATCCTCAAGATGGGGTAAGAACTAGATCATCACTAAAGCAAGTAGAGGAAGATGATTAGATAGTCTTAATCGCACAAGAGCCTAAGGATATTCATGAAGCACTTTAAAATGAATCTTGAAGTCAAGCTATGCATGAAGAGCTACACCAGTTTGAAAGAAACAAAGTGTGGCCTCTCGTGCCGCGTCCTAAGAATCATCCCACAATTGGAACCCGTTGAGTTTTCAGAAACAAGTTAAATGATACGGGATTGGTTGTTAAGAACAAGGCCTGACTTGTAGCCAAAGGGTATAGCTAGGAGATGGGTATTAATTTTGATGAATCTTTTGCACCGGTTGCTAGACTAGAAGCAGTCCAGATCTTATTGTCCTATGTTTGCTCTTTGAACTTCAAACTATTTTAAATGGATGTTAATTCTGCATTTCTTAACGGTTACATCAAGGAGGATATTTTTGTAGGGCAACCTCCAGGTTTTGAAGATTCAAAGCATCCAAAGCATGTGTACAAGTTACAAAAGGCCCTGTACGGGTTAGAGCAAGCACCAAGGACATGCTATAAAAGGGTTGTAGACACGCCATTCCTGACGTCTCCCGAGAAAGTCTCATATTACTATACAACGCCCCGCAACGGCTTACGCATTTTGAATCGCTCGAGTGCTTCCTTTTCTTGAGTCTTCTTCCGCCCTTTTCGGCATCCGGAATCGTCTCGTCACGGCATTCGGACGGCATCAACACCAGTCAGACGTATCAGGAGGTTCCGGAACCAAGAAGGGTGTCTGCCGGGCGGCCGCCAACGCTTGAACTGAGGACCCGGGTGGGTCTTAATGCGGGCGTCCAGGCCCCTGGACGCCCCCATTCTTTTAATTTTTTTTTTCAAAACCCAAAACACAAATAAAAAATAATATATTAATGGAGGCGTCCAGGCCCCTGGACGCCTCCATAAAAACAAATATAAATATATATATATATATATATATGCCAGTTGGCATAAAAAGACAAAACAAAATAAAAATTATACATTAATGGAGGCGTCCAGGCCCCTGGACGCCTCCATAAAAACAAGCATAAAAAATATATAATGCCAGCTTTGGCATAAAAAGACAAAATAAATAAAAAATAATATATTAATGGAGGCGTCCAGGCCCCTGGACGCCTCCATCAACTCCCTCACGGGCGCCGCCCACCGAATGACGGTTTGGCGTGTGTGAAAAAAGCCAAATTATGGAGACGTCCAGCCCGCTGGACGCGCCCATTCCAAAATCACGAGGCGCCGCTCACAAAACCACGCGTTGTGTCAAATCGCGTGCGACCGTCGGTGGTGTTCGGTGGACCTGTTAAGGGCGTCCGGGGCCCTGGACGCCTCCACAAAAATATTTCGAAAAAATTAATAAAAATAGAATAAAATATTAGTTCGGCCCTGATGGAGGTGTCCAGGGTCCTGGACGCCTCCACCCTCCAGAGCCCTATAAATAGAGGCCCACCCCCTCAGTTCTGGAAGAGCTTCGAAGAGATCCGATAGGCTACCGGAGCCCAGAGGCTACCGGAGTCATTTTCTAACCCGTGGGGTCTTTTGTAGGTGGAGGTTCTGCCAGCTTCTCGGGTGCCCACGCTCGCGAGAGGAAGGTCATCTCCATCCACCGCGCTTCCACGCCATCCCTACGCTACCGGAGCTCCGCCGGATTTCACCATCGGCACATCCAATAAGCCAATCCTTTCCTTTTCTTCTTAGTTCTTTTGCATTCATCATCTTGCATCATCTATCCCCCTTCATAAGGGCGCCTCTTCTTATATACTTCTTGCATCCATCATCTCATTTTCCTCCTACTCGAGTCTGAGAGGGGTTTAAAAGATAACACCAACCCGGTGTGTGTCTTGCCATCATTTCGTTATTTTTATCGCTAGGATTTGAATACTACACCTTCATCTTTCTAATCCACTCGTTACTTGTTTGTCATTGTTTTGCAAGGGTACCCAAGGAAAGCCCTCTCCGTCGGCTGGCCGAAGGGGGAGGAAGAAGCAACCCGCCGTTTCCCGCTCTTGAGGTAGGCGCGATCACTTTCTTTATTTTGGGGTCTTTCAGCCCCTGACGATCACATCTTGTTCTCGAGGCCGCGGCGAGTCACTTCCCCAATGGCCGTTTAAATTCCCGTTCTTATACTCTCTTTATATTCTGTTGTATTCTGCTCATATTCTCGAGGCCGCGGCGAGTCACTTCCCCAATGGCCGTTTCAATTCTTGTTATTTAATTTTTGCACCATTCCCGTCCCCCCGAGGTCACGGCGAGTCACTTCCCGCTATGGCCGTTTAACCCCCATATCTTGCTATATTACATTTGTCCCGCACGTCCCACCGGAGCAATCTCCCGTGGTGGCCCCTTCTCTTTTCTCTTATTTCTGTGTTGCAGCAAATAAAAAGAAGGAGCCCACGCGCTCCGCGTCATCTTCGCACCCCGAACCGCGTGACGTCGCTCACAGATTGGCGATCACGGTGGGACCTCTACTGCTTCCTTTCGGCTACCCTTGCAAGTTTCGCACCATCCGTGCCTCTCCACCTTGGCGCCCGCGCGCGCCCCCGTTGTGCTCACGGCAGCACCGTCAGTTTTGATTGGTTATTTGTTTATTATATGTCTGTTATTTCTGTTATTTTCCCACTCCATATCTCTGTCAGCATTTCATTGCATGCATCCATCCCTCTTTTCTATCCTTTTTCATTTTTTGAGGATCACCCTTTCCCGGTGAAGGAAGGACTCTCCGTTTGAGAATTCCTCTCAACGGACTAGAATCTCCTCCACTGGGACCTCCGTAAGTCCCCGACATCGAAGAATCTCCTCTTCGTTCACTGGGCTGGTTGTACCATTGAAGTTCCCCGAAGTTAGTCATTTCATTCATGGTGAGACGAGAGACCCTAGCTGACACGGCGGTGAACTAGGGTCCCTATTTTGTGTGAACTTCGGATCTCGCTAAAAGCACAAAAAAATCATCAAAATCAAAACACAAAAAAGGCGTAAAGGCATCCACTTGTTTGATAATCTCTGCTACATGCTTGCTAGTGTATGTTTTTGCGTTCTGGGAAAACTGTGAGCATGGCTCACGAGTCTTTTGAGGAAAACCACCCTAGTCGTGGTTTGTCAGCCGACCCGCGAGTCTATGCTATGGACTCGGGTCCTTCTCATGAGCTCTCGCATGAGGTGCAGGTTATTGCCGGGGACATGTCCCCACCACAGGATATCTCTTCTTACTAGGCGTCCTCGCCAACACGGAGCTTACCTCTGAACAGCTCCGGGCCTTCCAGGCCATTCTGAAGGGGAAATCTGTTTCCCCCACGCCCCAGGAATCAACTCCGGCCATCGCACCTCTCCAAGAGTCCGTGCAGGCCATTCCATCTCCTTCATTGGCACAAGCCATGCAGTCTCCCTCGCTTCAAGGACAAGCGAGCCAACAACCACCCTCATTCCAGTTCCCGTCACAATCTCAAACTCCCGTTGTTCCCCACACACCGCTTCAGCCAGGGCCAACTGTCGGCGGTCCGACAGCTCCCTCTCATTCCGGGTTCCCCCCTCAAGTCTCCGGGAGACAGTTTCTCCCCCAGTGGCAAGTGTCACCTTCACCTCCAGAGGAGCTCGCCCAATCGCTCCTCAATAGGTTCAATTGTATGGACGAGCAGTTTCAAAATCTGAGAAGGATGGTGGACGTGAAAGCCACCCCAGAGGTTGCTTTGCCAATCCTTCCCGTCATTCATCTTCCTCCCTCCGAAATGCCCACGTACCGCAGATACAACGGTACCGGCAACCCCTTCATTCACCTCAAGGATTTCATGTATGAATCCTCCTATTGGCAAAACGATCAGAGGTCCCTGGCATACCTCTTTCGGAGATCATTGGATGGTCCCGCGCTTGAGTGGTTCTATTCCTTGGAGCCCCGCGAGGCCGAGAATTTTGAAATAGTCCAGAGAAGGTTCTTGCAGAAATATAGGGATAGGGTCGGTCCCTCACTCTCCATTACCGACCTAGTGGCCGAAAAGATGAAGCCCGATGAGGATTTTGTCTGCTATGCTGATAGGTGGAGGTCTCTGGCGAAAAGAATAAGGGACACCCTCTCCGAGCCCGAACAAGTGAAGATGATTGTGTCTAATGCAACCCCCCAGTTCAGACACGTCCTGGCCATGAATAAACTTACTACAATGGAGGAACTCTATGAAAGGGCCCGATACATCCAAACCCAGTTAAAAGACTCCCCCATTATGAACATGTTTGAGTCGCCGAAGGCCAAAGTAGTCAGAAAGACAGGCGCTGGTGTCCCGTGCGGAGCCACAGAAGGGGTCGTGACGAATGAGCAAGTGGGTGCGGTCAACAATGCCAACTATGCGGTCAACCCAAGGCCTCCACAAATGCCCCGACTTCCCCTCCAACCAGGTCCTTTCCCTCTTCGTCCTCCACCCCAAAATAATCCACCCCAGGATAATATGCCTCCATTACGTCAACCCCAAAACAACAACCACAACCTCAGCAACAACAACCACCACTTCAGTACAACCAAGTTCCACCCCCGGGGAACTATGGTCCCCAACAGCAACAACGGAGGCCTCTCGGTCCCAAGAGAGCCTACTATCCACCATTGTCAGAAACCTTAGCAGACATTTTTAATGCCCTCATGGCATCAAACAAACTCGCCCTACCCAGAGAAAGGCCCGTGTGGCCCCCAAATGTTGATACCTCCAAATACTGCATCTACCACAGGCAGCCAGGACACACAGTAGATTACTGCTTCCATTTCAAAGAGTACATCCACGATATGAATGATGAACATCAAATAGATTGGGATGAAATGAGACGATACGTCGCCGCTCTTAAGGCAAGGAGACGTCCTCATAGGCCATAGCAGCAGTTACAACAGCAGCAGCAGCAGCAACCACAACAACAACAACAGCCTCAGCAGGCCCCACAACAATAGCCCGACATGGGCATAATCCAGAATCCATTACCGGAGCACCAACAGCCCAATCATCAGGTTAACCCCATCTCCTCCTTCCCGGAAGTCGAGAGAGAGCAGGTGTGGCACCAGGAAAGTATCTCTATTCTTTCTTCCTCCAACCCCATCGTCATGCAACCCCCTCGCCTTGCCCGGGTAGCACCTCTCTCTCATCAACCCGCGTCAGTATCACCTTCACCATTTCCACTACCATTACGCCCTCTCATCCGTACCCCGATCTCCTATCAACCGACACTCTCCACTACGCCTTCACACCCTCTCATCTTCTCTCACTCCCCCACTTTACCATCCAACTCTACCACATTTACCCCTACGCCTTCTAAACCCCTTATCATCCGTCAACCATACATAACCCCGTCTTTCTCCACCGTATCACCACTAATGCCTTCAAAACCACTCATTACTCATCGCCCACCTCAAAATCATTGCCCACTTCAAGCCCTACCCACTTCTACTTCGTCTCCACCTCCACCTTCCAGACCCCTTATCCTTCATAATCCGCGCGATATCCCCTCTACCTTCACCATGCCTCCACCTAACAAATCCCTCATCAGAATCCCTGCTCCCGTCATCACCCCTGCTTCATCGACCATTCCTCCACCACTACCCCTCAAACCTCTGTTAAAACCCACTGCTACCCCCACAGAGGTACAAAAGTCGCAGGCAATGGTGCTCCGGAGTGGAAGGATTTTCCACAGGGTTTTCCCCCACAACAGTCAGAATCTTGAGCAATCTCAGCCAGAGAAGGATGATGGAGAACAACCAGAAAGAGCTATCCCTGGAACACAGTATGATCTATTAAAACATTTGGACAAGACGCCTGCTCGGATCTCCATCCTGGAGCTTCTTCAAAGATCCACATCCCACCAGGCAGCCTTAATGGAGTACCTTCAAAGAGTCATGGTTAATGAAGACCTCCCCGTGGAGAAGATTTCAACCATCCTGACCCCAACAGACACACAACCGGCCATCATGTTCCACAACTACGAGCTCGCTCCCAAGGAAGCTCGGAAATATGCATTGTGCATTTCAATAAAAATCAATGGGTATCCATAAACCCGTGTCTTGTGGACACGGGTGCGTCCATAAATGTGATCTCCATGAGCACTCTTCAGTTATGTGGGATCGACGAGGAACAAATAAGACCTTCCTCGATCACGGTCACGGCCTATGACAATAGCAAAAGGCCGCCGCAGGGGATGATTATTCTGAAGGCAGAACTAGGCCCCATGTCAATTCCCACGGATATCCATGTCCTCGACATGGACCCCACATTCAAGGCTATACTGGGTCACCCTTACATCGAAGCCATGAACGCTGTGCCTTCCACCAACCATCAGTGCATGAAGTTTCCTTACAATGGGAGGATTATTAAAGTGGTCAGTACACCTGTCATTCACACAGTGGATGCTATCAACACCTCTCTGCCCTCTATTTGGCCGTCTCATCGGCCCATATTGTCATTGCTGGACGTGCGTGATCTATCTCACGTTCCACTAGCACCAAAGGAGCCGGTCAGGACAACCGCAACATCATGTCTCCCTTTTCACTCCAAAGGTTGGGAGATTATGAGGAACATCGGCTATCAACAGGGTAAAGGTCTGGGTGCACAATTACAGGGTATGCTCAAACTGCCAAAGGAAATTAGGCCGAACAGTAGGTTTGGCATAGGCTTCAAAGGACCGTTCAGGGCGGATTGGAAGCCCCTCACATGGACTCTATCAAATCACTTCAACAGAGGGCCCGTTGTTCAGATGGGAGATTACCCACGAGAAGCATATGGGGGATCACATACTGTATATTTGGCTGAAAAATGTCCGAGGATCACCAAAAGAGCCAAGATCAAAGATCCGGAATGCGAGTGGAACAAATGGTTCGACATACGGGACATTTCCGTTGCACTGGAAAGCATGTTCTCGTCTCCACAACTTGAAGGACCGCCATTGATCTCCGGAATACCAGAGAATATTACCACTCTTGCCAAGGTCCCAAACTATCCTCGTCCTCGCCAGAAGGACCCTGTCATCGACGGATCTTCATCCGTCCTCAACATTGCCGTCAACGGCTCATTAGCCGCCATCTTCTCCATCCACTCGTCTCAGCCTTTGCTGATATCTTCTTCCAGGGCCAGACAATTGTCTGATGATCTTCCCAGATCCCCTTCTCTGTTTACATACCTACGCGGGCTTTTCAACCCGCGCCAGGTCTTCAACCATGATCTGCTCTATGAGCCTCACAATCCTCTAGCCATAACCACTTTTCTCTCTCCTCCAATCTCTTTTCACTGCTTTGTCATTAAAAATGAAAACGAAAAAAAAACGTCAATTTTTAAACTCCCCAATAACACATCTTCGTTGAGGAAACCTCCTACATCTCCCACGGGTGCGTACCGCCTTGCGGACCACCCGTCCAAGGTCCCATGAGCGACCTTTTCTACCCCTCCTCTGAGGGGTCTTCTCCTGTACATTCTACACCATCCTCTTCGTCTTCCTCTTCTTCTGTAAATATTGTCAGTCAATCTAGGAATGATAGGCCAAGGGTAGTACCTAGGAAGAAATCCAAGGGTAGGCAGATCCCTTGTCGATTCCTTCTGGATTTAGCCGCCAGGTGTCAAGCCCTCCTTGCCATCCCTCAGTTGCTAGAAAATCCCATCAGGCTACCAGAAATAGAATGTGAGGACGACTGTGTATTTGATGAAGGGTATGGAGTCTACGAGATCACGGATGAAGAATGCCCCACTGAAGATGAGGGTGAAGAATATGAGGATGCGGTGGGTGCATACGCAAGTGGAATGAGGAGATTCGACGAGCCGTCAACTGCCGTAGAAGAATCCACCAAAGAAGTCAACTTGGGAACTGAGGAAGACCCTAGGATCATCCTCATAAGTGACAACCTACCACCCTCTGAAGAAGAGGCATTAATTGAGGTTCTCAAGGAATATAAGGACACGTTCGCATGGAGCTACGAGGATATGCCGGGTGTGGATTCAACCTTGGTCGAACACCGTTTAACCCTAAAACCAGGGTCCGTCTCGGTAAAACAAAGGTTAAGGCGTTTCCACCCTCAAATGGCTTTAAAAATGAAAGAAGAGGTCGATAAGCTCCACAAAGCCAGGTTCATTAGAGTCGTCCTTTATCCTCAATGGGTGGCGAACATTGTCCCGGTCATGAAGAAAGATGGGAAAGTCAGGATTTGCATCGACTTCCGGGACCTTAACCGCGCGTGTCCAAAGGATGATTTTCCCTTGCCTCACATTGATGTGTTGATCGATAACACGGCAGGCTACGAGACCCTCTCGTTCATGGATGGATTTTCAGGATACAATCAAATTCGTTTGGCAGAAGAGGATCAGGAAAAGACGTCATTCACTACCCCTTGGGGAACATATTGTTACGTGGTCATGCCGTTCGGATTAAAGAATGCTGGAGCTACTTACCAAAGAGCGATGATGGCCATATTTCATGACATGATGCACATATATCTGGAAGTGTATGTGGATGACTTATTGGTAAAATCAAGGACCAGGATGGAACATCCAGAAGTTTTGGCTAAGGTCTTGCAGAGGTCAAGGGAGTTCCAACTGAAAATGAACCCAAAGAAGTGTGTGTTTGGTGTGTCGTCAGGTAAATTACTGGGGTTCATTGTGAGCAAAAGAGGGATCAAGATAGATCCCGACAAAGCTAAGACTATCAGGGATATGCCGCCTCCCAAGAATTTGAGGGAAGTCCGAGGTTTAATCGGGAGGTTGCAGTTTATTCGTTGGTTTGTGTCTCAACATTCACAAAGGTGTAGACCTCTCTACGAGTTGACCAAGCCAGGAGTAGAATTCCACTGGAATTCTAAATGTCAGAAAGCTTTTGAAGGGTTGAAGGAATATCTGGCTAGTCCACCCGTTCTCATTCCACCCAAACCAGAAAAACCTCTGATCCTTTACGTCTCAGTCTTGGATGACTCCGTGGGAGCCGTTCTCGCACAAGCTGATGAAGAAGGCAAGGAACGGGTAACCTATTACTTGTCCAAGCTTCTCAATCCCTGTGAGCATAAGTACACCGTCATGGAGAAAACCTGTGCTGCCCTCGTTTGGGTAGTGCAGAAATTGAAGCACTACTTCTTGGCTCATGAGGTCCATTTGATTGCTCGAATGAATCCTATCAAATTCCTTCTGGAGAAATCCGTCCTTACGGATAGGCTAGCACGCTGGCAAAGTTTTCTCTCTCAGTTCGACATCACCTACATCCAGCAAAAGGTGATTAAAGGCTATGCCATAGCCGAGCATCTCGCTCACCATCCTCTTCCCAAGTTCGATCCCGTCCAATCAGAGTTTCCAGATGAGGAACTAATGTCCGTCAACCAATCAGAGGAGCCAATGTGGACGCTATATTTTGATGGAGCTCTGAATTCTCAAGGGAGAGGAATCGGCGTCGCCCTCCTATCGCCTGAAGGCCTCACATTCCCATTGGCATACCAGCTCAAATTTCCAGTTACCAACAATATAGCCGAATATGAAGCTCTTCTAGCTGCCTAGAACTCGCTCATTCTTTTCGTATCACTGAGTTGCGAGTCGTAGGTGATAGTCAACTCATCCTTCGCCAGGTGCTCACCAAATATCGCACTTGTGATCCCAAACTCAAGCCATACCAAGAACTCACTGCTGCCTTTGCCAAACTATTCACCAAACTGATCTTTGTTCATGTCCCTCATCATCAGAATATTCTCACCGATGCCCTCGTCTCATTGGCATCATCCATAAGGTTCCCTCTAGGAAGATGGTTTAAGTCCATTTCCATCTACAAACTTCACGCCCCTGCAATCGACGATGCTTCCTACGTAAACATCAAAGACAGGATAGCAAGAAAGATTTTGCAGGAAGATATCCTTGAGAAGAGGGAGATCATGTTGGCAGAGGCCGAAGAAGAACTGGCTGATGAAGAGAAACCATGGTTCTATGAAATTGTCAAATACTGCCAAGATCAGTCTTATCCTGAAGGGGCCACCACAGAGGACAAGAAAGCCATAAGAAGGGTGGCTCAGAAATATACATTGGTTGGAGGTCTACTCTATAGGAGGAGCCTTACTGGTATTCTGTTAAGATGTCTTGGTGACGATGAGGTTTGGAAATGTGTAGAGGAGACGCACTCGGGCGTGTGCGGTGGCCACGTGAATAGTCAGATGCTCGCCAAGAAGATCATTCGCCAAGGCTTTTATTGGCCCACTATGGAAGAAGATTGTGCTGTCTATGTCCGTAGGTGTGTCAAGTGTCAACTTCACGCCGATAAAATCCATTCACCATCTTCCTCACTTCATCCAATATCTTCCCCGTGGCCTTTCTCCATGTGGGCATTCGACATCATTGGTCCCCTAGGTGATCCCAATTCCCTCACCAAGCAGAAATCTTTCATCCTTACTGCGACGGAATACTTCACCAAATAGGTCGAAGCCGAAGCTTACGCAGAAATCAAGGCGTCAATAGTCTGCAAGTTCATCATGAAGAACATCCTCGCCAGATTCGGCGTCCCAAGCACGATCGTCACCGATAATGGGCCACAGTTCATTTCTCAGGACCTACAAGACCTCTGCAAAAGGTACGCAATTACATTGCATCATTCATCGCCTTATTACCCACAAGGTAGTCCCGTACCTTCAATCCGTACCCCCATCGGGCAGACTCCATTTGCCCTTACTTATGGTATGGAAGCGGTAGTCCCGTACAAGACTCTGATCCCTTCTCTCAGGGTATAATTGGACGAGGAATTTTCCCTCGACGATCGTCGTAATTCACTCCTCGCCCAGTTGGAACTCTTGGATGAGAAACGGCTGGCCGCTGCAGAACACGCGCGTGTGTATCAAAATAGACTCTCTCGCTTTTACCAAAAGAAAGTCGTTGAGAGAAGATTCAAAGTCGGTGAGATGGTCGTAAAAAGAATTTTTGTCAAACCTGGAGGTCCGCGTTCTAAGCTCCAACCCAATTGGGAAGGACCATTTGTAATTCAAGCCATGTACCCTGGCAACGCCTACAAGCTAGTCAACGCCGAAGGGACCGAGTTATCCCACCCTTGGAATGGGCTTTATCTTAAGAAATACTACCCTTAGCACAAAACAAAAAAATGATGAAAAGATAAAAAACATCAAAAACAAATAAATATTGAAAACCACTAAAAATATGGAAAATTCAAAATGCCGATGCTTGGCAGTCACCATGTAGTTAAGTCCCTGCATCTAACCTTCATGTTAGGATAGGGCCCATTAAGGCTTGGTAGGCACCGGGTCTTGGTTTGCCAGAACCGTGAAGATCCCTGTCCGGCCACGTCGGCCTATGCTCGCTCGAAGGAAGCCAACATGTGCTCACTTATGTATTTTATTCAAAAAGTCGGTAGCATCACCTACGGTGGGGCCCCACCCAGAAGATCTCCAGAAGCTGTAATCTTTATTCTTTTCTCTTCGACCAAATGAGACAGTCGACGCCCTTAAAACGCTGAGCATGAGAAACCGAAACTCAAACCCCAAAGGCAAGAGTAGGATCCATTTCCTCAAAAATCGATCAGAGCACGAGAAGAGGGCAGTGTCCCCGTAGGCATATGAAAAGGGAGCCCACAAACGTCAAATGACTATATGTCCCTAACAAAAGAAATACAAAATCAAAAGAAAAGCCTGGTCGTGACCATGCCTGTTGTAATAAACGGAACCCCTCAAAGCAAAAGTCTGAATCCACAAAAGGGGCCGTGGAATGTAAATGCTCGAGATTTGGTCCGAAGTTGTCCGAAAGGAAAGAGTTAATGGGCCCTTATTCACTCGCCGGGTTAACGGTTTTGCTGATCCTCTCAGGAGGTTTATCCCCCACGCTCTTCCTTCTTCCTCTAAAGATGAAGGTTCGATGGAGTTTCTGAAAGGTGAAAACTGCCCAGGGTCTGCGACCTTATTTTAATATACACATTTGGTTGCCTACTTTGAAAAGCAAAAGCTATCGCTGCTAGGACGCATCCATCATTTAAGTGCAACACTCGCCGAACCCTTTCCCGGCTTGCTTCAAAACTCAAAATGGATCAAAGAGGGGAAAAACCAAGCACCTACCAGACCGTGTTCACCTCCCTCCGCGACATCGGGCACCTCGGGTCCCTCGGGCGCCCGAAGCGGCCCTTCCCCCTCCATAGATGCCGTTCCGTGCTCTGGCACGTCCCTCCTTGGGCAAGGGGCCCCGCGTACCTCTCCACCTTCGCCGTGGTCCAGACCGCCGAACTCCATCGATCGAGGGGAAGAAGACAAAGACGGGCGAGCAAGTTTCGGCGAAAGGCGGGCTCGTTTGCGAGTAAGGCACGGAGAAGGAAGGCCACCCGTCGCTTTAAATTTGAATTTGAGGATTAAGACGCGTCCTCGCGCTTGGACGCGCCCAAAAGAAAGCGAAAAAAAAAGGGGAACAAAAAAAACCTCCATGCAAAGTAGTTCCCTCCTTTCCAGGGCAAAGTCTTGTGAAGCGTGAACAACGTGGTGTGAAAGAAAGTGCAGGAAGGAAAATGGCACGCGACAAAAGGAACCACACGAAATCCATTTCATACAAACAGTCAAAAGTACATCATACAGTGAGGACGGTGGGGTGTACAAACAACTCTCTAACTCTCACCACCACCCTCCTGGTCATCTCTCTCCTCCCTCCTCTGACAGGGATCCCTAGGGGGCCTCTGCGACCTCTGCGAACCCTGAGAAGCCGTGCTCGCCTCTCCAGGTGACACCATGCCAGCCTCCAAGGTGCGGCGATGCTGCTCGGCCGAAGAAACTAGAAAGCTGCCCACAGAAAAGGAACCGGACTGACAAAGTCGCACCCCGTGCTCCTTCGCCCTCTGATACCTCTCCTCACTCTCCCGAAGTTTCCCCTCCGCCGTGCCAAGACTCAGCCGGAGCTCCGACACCTGGGCCACCAGAGCTCTCTTCTCGTCCCAATCTCGATATCGCTCTGCCATCCTGTACTCCCTTTCTTTCTCTATGATCTCCCTATCCCTCTCCCTCTCTCTCTCCACGGTCTCCCTATCCCTCTCCCTCTCCTCTCTCTCCCTCATCGCATCTCTCCTCGACAGCTCGAGGGTGATCCGCAGATCCACTACGTCGCGAGGAAGCTCCTCAGCCTCCCGTCGCCGCTCCTCCTCTAGCTCAGCAATCCGGGCATCACGCTCTGCCACCCAGGCATCGCACTCCTGCTTAGCACGAACAGCACGGGCCAGGGCCTCCCGAATCTCGGCCACCTATCAAAGCACGCATGCACCGTAAGAGAACAGTGATGGAAGGAAAGCAACTAGAAGAGGGTCAAGGCCAAGCAAGCACTCACTCGAGCCTCGCGGTCACGCTCGGCCTCCTCAGCCCGAGCCACCGCATACGCCAGCTGCTCTTGGAGGGCAGAAACCTCCGGAGGAGGGCCCCGCGAGCTGGAACCCGCTCCACCAGCCGTCCCGGCTGCCGCTGTCTGGTGGGCCCGCTGAAACACGGGGCAAACGTCAGTCAAAGGCTAAGCATCAAAAATCTAGGTCACAAAAAATGCATTGCATGGACTAACCAGGATCTCCAACTCCTGTCGGATGGCCACTAACTGCCGCCTGGCGTCTGCCAGCTGGGCCCGCAGGTCGGCAATCATGTTGTCACGAGCATCCTGCATTGCACATAAGTTTTTGCCACATGCATATACATACAGAAGGGTGAAGCAGTTTCATTTCACTTACCCCTGCCATACCACCCAAGGAGAGGCAGTCCCCGTACGTAGCTCGATATCGTCTCATGTAATCTGTGCTGTCCTGTACATGGGATACCACTGGGACCCCGCCCTGCTACCAGTCCTGGTACTGTGCTGGAAAGCGCGTACGCCAGTCCACAATCTTCACCTTCCCCTTGGTCTTCCGCCCGATGCGGGCCGGCTCTTCTACATCAACCCACTTCTGGGCTAGCCCCAACGTCCTCATAACCAGCCTCAGCCGAAGCGGCTCGATCTCGTTCAGACAATGGACCCACACGTCCCGCCTGAAACGAGGAAGACCCGCTACAACCCAAGGCTGGCCAGCGTCGCCCATGCCCAGTTAGGGTCTCCACACCACCTACATCATCATACATACATCATATTAGTTGCCATTCAGTCACATAAGAAAACACAAAAAACCATACGCATCATACCATGGCCTCGGGATACTCGCTCAGCTCCCGACGAAGTGACGCCAGTTGGTAGCCGTGGGGTGCTACAACCACGACCGGCCTCCACTGCCACGCCAGAGGCACGGCCCTCCTGTTTCCATGCCTAGCCCTCCCCATCGGGAAATAGTAATAGCTCCACACCTGCATCCATCATACATCATTAGTACAATAATTACATATTTAACTGTGGGAATGCATAAATAAAATGTTTACCTGGAGAAAAGGTGCGAAGCCACTGACTGTCGTCTCCTTCTCCGAAGTCTGGGAGAGATCAGCAATCAAATGGGCAAGCAGAGCCGCCCCCCACGCGTAGTGCCCCACTCTGTCAAGGTCCGCCAGAATCCTGAGGAAGCGGCAGTGGATGCCATCCCCCTTCGTCCCCAGCAGAAGGCGTCCCAGGAAGAAGAAAAGAAACCTCCGGAGGTCTAGATCCACCAGCTCCCGCTCGCTCGGGTCCTGGGTGAAAGCTGCACGGGCATCTCCCTCCAGTCGTGCCAGAAACTCCGCTCCAGTCTCGCTGACCCGCTGGCGCGGGTCGACGAATCCGAGCGCCTCCATGATCTCCACTCGGCCGACTACCCTGCTGTCCCTGTCAGTCACGCTCGTCTCTAACCACAGTAGGTCCAGGGCACTCTCTCGGTAGTCGGGGTAGGTGACCCCGCTGACCGCCTCTCCGTCAACTCGTAACCCAGTGATCCGAATCACGTCCTCTAGTGTCGGCACCATGTGCCCCCAGGGCATCAGAAACGCCCGGCTCGGCGCGTGCCACCGCTCCCTCAATGCCTGGATAAGAGGAAGGTCGAGCCGGAAGGGCTCGATCCTAAGGAAAGCTCCAAAGCCCATGGCATCCACACGCGCCCTCTGGAAGTCCGGCAGCCCACGGTATGCTGCCACCACTAGGGACCAGCTGATCCGTTCTTTCATCACACCCTGCACACCACAAAACCAATAGAAAATACATCAGCATCATGAATAATATTAAGCAATAACACTATTTATTCTACTTATTTATTTTATGTTATCTTATCTTTAAAATATTTTAGGATTTTTATGGAGGCGTCCAGTACATTGGACGCCTCCTCTCTATTTTCCTTATTTTCTTTATAGAAAAAACCCAAAACAAAAAAAATATTAATAATATATATATTATTATGGAGGCGTCCCAGGTCCTGGACGCCTCCTTATTTTTAATCCTATTTTATTATTTACGTAAATAAACAAATAAACAAAAAGAAAAAGAAAATGTGGAGGCGTCCAGGGCCCTGGAGGCCTCCTTTCCCTCACTCCCCGACCTTCTCTCACAGCCTCTCGCCCGTCCGTTTAGCCTATTGAACCACAGAGTGAGAGTTCTGAAGGGCTTACCAGGTCGTGATCATCCTCTCCCACGTCGCCAACGCCCGCAGCGGCCTCTGCGGCCAGAAGAGGCACCTCCATCCCCTCCTCCACAGCAATCTCCTCTGCTGCGGCCTCCTCGGCATCATCCCTCAGCCTCCTCGGACGACGAGCCCGTCGTTTCCGCTTCTCTGGACCCTGGCTCGATCTTCCTCGCTCCATTAGGACTAAGAATGGGTCGTCTGGGGTGACGGGGTCGTCAGAATGAACAGTACAACTGAGCAGGGGGTGAGGCCCCCCATATATATAGAAACCACTCTGATTGGGGCGTCCAGGCGCCTGGACGCCCCCACGTTTTTTTATTATTTTTTTTTCAAAATTCAAAAATTAGGGGCGTCCAGGCGCCTGGACGCCCCCAAAACAAAAAAAAAAAAAAATTAATAAATAAAAATTTGCGGCGTCCAGGACCCTGGACGCCCCCAAAACAAAAACCAAAAAAATTATAAATAAAAAATTAGGGGCGTCCAGGCCGCTGGACGCCCCCAAAACAAAAAAACCAAAAAAAAATAATAAATAAAAATTTGGGGCGTCCAGGCCCCTAGACGCTCCCAAAACAAAAAACTTAAAAAATCAAAAATAAAAAATTAGGGGCGTCCAGGCCCCTGGACGCCCCCATAATAAAAATTTCAAAAATAAAAAAATAAAATAAAAAATATATATAATAAAAGTAAAAAAGATAAGAGTATGTATATAATCCAAACAAAAGAAAAAACACAAAGAAAAAGAAAAACCACAAAAAATAATAATAATTAACAGAACTGGTCCAAAACTACCAAATGCCAGATTTTATTCCATCATAAAAGCAGAATAAACTACATCAGGGGCTTAGGCGCCTTAGGCCTTAACTTCCCCAGTTCGGTTACATAAGCCCCCCACAGCTCACATTCTTCCCCCACGTGCGCTAAGGCCTTTCCCGCGACACTTGTCTTCCAGGGTGCTTTGACGACCTTCGCTTCCTTCGCATCCGCTTCAGTACCCAACTCTCTCTTCTTCAAAGGAACGATGTCAGTCGATAGTGGGAACGAATGGTGTGGAATGCCGACTTGGAGGCAGCATCGATGCGCGTTATAAAGGACAAACTCGGTCGCGCCGATCAGTTGAAGATCAACTTCGGGGGAAGGCCTCATGAGGAGATCAAGTGAAAGCAAACATGCCGGTGCGCAAGTAAAGAAGCCTTGTGTCACGGTGCGGAAGTGAGACCGCCAGTCTTCACGTTTCTTCAGCCACGGAACGCGGTTCACTACAGTACCACCGAACCCTAACACGTCGGCTATGTGATGAAGAGGGCTTTGTTGGAAGAGCTTCGAAATGGTTGGCATTCCCTCACGGTGATCAAACTTGAAATGCAAATCTAGCCAGCAACTCAGGACAAGTACGCAATCAAAAGGAGGCTTACCCATGCTCGAGGCAGTAAGGCCACTATACAGGTAGGCGAGGACAGCGGGTCCCACCCTCTTTCCACGTCAGATCCCGCAGATAGCACTCAATTGGTCTTCCTCCACCATGTTGTCGGTATAAGGAAACAAGAGAGCACCCGCCAGACAAATGGCGAACCCCTTCATGATTCCCTCCAAATAGTCATCGTCTGGTAACCCTCTCAGGGCGTCCATAACCCACTCCGCAAGCTTTTGGAGATCGATCCCCTTTTGAGTACGGACCTTTCTGGCTGCGTCGGGCGGCATGAAGCTTCCAAGGACGCTTTCGGAAGTCCCCCGTGTCAGCATCCGCATAGCCTTCACCTTCCCGTCACTCTTGAATTTCTTCAATCCGAGCAGAAGTTCCACCTCCTCGAGGAGGATGGTCACCTCGAAGGTCGGGAAGATAAAAGTGTGGGTCTGGGGATGCCAGATCTCCACTAGTGCGCCCATAGCCGCCCAGTCCATACGAATCTTCTCATAGTGTTTGGCGTGAATAAGGAGCCCCTGCAGATGCCACTTCGAGAGTATGGCCCTCATGCCGATGGAGATGTTGGAAGTTAGCGTTGAAAGCCATGGCAGTTTGGAAAACTTCCTCGGGCCTGGGAAGAGTGGATATGGCTGGAAGAGAAAAGAAAGAAGAAGAAAGGAAGGTAGTAAGAAGAAGGTTCACGTGGAGAAATTTGAAATGAATCAGCTTACCATATGCGACATGATCGTCCCACTCAAATGACCCTCGAGGTCGGAGAGTCGCCTGATCTCGCTGCTAGGCCTGCTCCTCTTCGTAACGCGGGAAGACTCTCCTTCCATCCTGAAAATCTCTGATTCTCCTCTCTTTCCTCTCCTGAGCTTCCAAAACCCACCTTGGTGCATTTGAATGAACTAGCCTAAGGGGAGTTCTTATAGGAAGGGAAGATTGCTACAGGACGGAACATGTCACATCAGTGGTCATTGTCAAGATTTTGTCTGGATCTCCTTTGTACTGTGGTGCGATTCTACTGTGATTCTGCTACTTTCTGATGTTGCTAACCTTTGCTAGTCTGTGCAGGTTTTACTAACGGACGTCTTTGTCCTGTCTCCTATCCCACCTTTCAATGGTTGGTCCCACCATATCATGCATCATATTATATGATACCTACGCTACTAGAACATGTCAAGGACCTTGCGACCCGAACAAATCTGGGATTTGAGTTCCCCTTCAACAAAAACAGTGATGATCCCGGAAGAATTTGGGTTGTACGGATAGGCCGTTAACTTGTGGTAGCATGGGGACGACGGTTCCATTCAGTGAGTTGGTGCGCGGATAAACGGGCCCCAACCCAGTGTCGGCTCACCGGATCGGTATCCTGACCCGTTCTTAACAAGTTGACAATATTATCCTTGGCTATTTTCTATTTTAGTTTGTTTTAAATTTTTATTTTAACCCAGCATGCATTCATATACGATTTTGATTTATTGCGGAAGATCATTCAAGTGATTCGATTGCGAAGGTCGTTGTGCTCCAATTCCTACAAATATGAGATATTCCACTCCGAATGAAATACAGAGTTTCCTTGAAACGGTCCTACGTTGCTCTTCCAAAAGGAGACCCTTGTTTGGACAGACCCTCATATATTCCTTTTTACCTTGTTTGACCCACCTTGGCTGCAGCACTTCCACATTGGCTGGTAACCGCTCCCAAAGGTGAAACCTGCAGGTTTGTGACCCAGGTACTTCCATACCGAGAAGTTGGTCTCCTTTATTTTTCGTGCCTGAGTGCACATTTCACCCTCCTTTATTTGATCTCCGTCCAAGCAACCGTCAAGACTTGAAAGACCTCCTTCAAGGTCGCCTCATTGAAACTTCAGGAAAAATTCCAAACAGTACGTCAGAAACGTGTCTCATCACACCTTGGCATCAACTTATCACTCCGCTCCCACTTCATTTCACTCCACTTCGATACCATTCCACTACGTGTCGCTCCCTTGCAAAGCAGACGCCAAGGCGGGGCAGCTGTAGACACGCCATTCCTGACGTCTCCCGAGAAAGTCTCATATTACTATACAACGCCCCGCAACGGCTTACGCATTTTGAATCGCTCGAGTGCTTCCTTTTCTTGAGTCTTCTTCCGCCCTTTTCGGCATCCGGAATCGTCTCGTCACGGCATTCGGACGGCATCAACACCAGTCAGACGTATCAGGAGGTTCCGGAACCAAGAAGGGTGTCTGCCGGGCGGCCGCCAACGCTTGAACTGAGGACCCGGGTGGGTCTTAATGGGGGCGTCCAGGCCCCTGGACTCCCCCATTCTTTTAAATTTTTTTTTTAAAAACCAAAAACATAAATAAAAAATAATATATTAATGGAGGCGTCCAGGCCCCTGGACGCCTCCATAAAAAAAAAAAATATATATATATATATATATATATATATATATATATATATATATATATATATATATATATATATATATATATATATATATATATATATATGCCAGTTGGCATAAAAAGTCCAGGCCCCTGGACGCCTCCATAAAAACAAGCATAAAAAATATATAATGCCAGCTTTGGCATAAAAAGACAAAATAAATAAAAAATAATATATTAATGGAGGCGTCCAGGCCCCTGGACGCCTCCATCAACTCCCTCACGGGCGCCGCCCACCGAATGACGGTTTGTCGTGTGTGAAAAAAGCCAAATTATGGAGACGTCCAGCCCGCTGGACGCGCCCATTCCAAAATCACGAGGCGCCACTCACAAAACCACGCGTTGTGTCAAACCGCGTGCGGCCGTCGGTGGTGTTCGATGGACCTGTTAGGGGCGTCCGGGGCCCTGGACACCTCCACAAAAATATTCTAAAAAAATTAATAAAATAGAATAAAATAATAGTTCGGCCCTGATGGAGGTGTCCAGGGTCCTGGACGCCTCCACCCTCCGGAGCCCTATAAATAGAGGCCCACCCCCTCAGTTCTGGAAGAGCTTCGAAGAGATCCGATAGGCTGTCGGAGCCCAAAGGCTACCGGAGTCATTTTCTAACCCATGGGGTCTTTTGTAGCTGGAGGTTCTGCCGGCTTCTCGGGTGCCCACGCTCGCGAGAGGAAGGTCATCTCCACCCACCGCGCTTCCACGGCATCCCTACGCTGCCGAAGCTCCGCCAGATTTCACCATCGGCACATCCAATAAGCCAATCCTTTCCTTTTCTTCTTAGTTCTTTTGCATTCATCATCTCGCATCATCTATCCCCCTTCATAAGGGCGCCTCTTCTTATATATACTTCTTGCATCCATCATCTCATTTTCCTCCTACTCGAGTCCGAGAGGGGTTTAAAAGACAACACCAACCAGGTGTGTGTCTTGCCATCATTTCGTTATTTTTATCGCAAAGATTTGAATACTACACCTTCATCTTTCTAATCCACTCGTTACTTGTTTGTCGTTGTTTTGCAAGGGTACCCAAGGAAAGCCCTCTCCGTCGGCCGGCCGAAGGGGGAGGAAGAAGCAACCCGCCGTTTCCCGCTCTTGAGGTAGGCGCGATCACTTTCTTTATTTTGGGGTCTTTCGGCTCCTGGCGATCACATCTTATTCTCGAGGCCGCGGCGAGTCACTTCCCCAATGGCCGTTTAAATTCCCGTTCTTATACTCTCTTTATATTCTGTTGTATTCTGCTCATATTCTCGAGGCCGCGGCGAGTCACTTCCCCAATGGCCGTTTAAATTCCCGTTCTTATATGTTATATTCTTATCTATTCATATTCTCGAGGCCGCGGTGAGTCACTTCCCCAATGGCCGTTTAAATTCCCGTTCTTATATGTTATATTCTTATCTATTCATGTTCTCGAGGCCGCGGCGAGTCACTTCCCCAATGGCCGTTTAAATTCCCGCTCTTTATATTATCCTTATATTCTGTTATATTCTTATCTGCTCATATTCTCGAGGCCGCGGCGAGTCACTTCCCCAATGGCCGTTTTAATTCTTGTTATTTAATTTCTGCACCATTCCCGTCCCCCCGAGGTCGCGGCGAGTCACTTCCCGCTATGGCCGTTTAACCCCCATATCTTGCTATATTACATTTGTCCCGCACACCCCACCGGAGCAATCTCCCGTGGTGGCCCCTTCTCTTTTCTCTTATTTCTGTGTTGCAGCTAACAAAAAGAAGGAGCCCGCGCGCTCCGCGTCCTCTTCGCACCCCGAACCGCGTGACGTCGCTCACAAGGGTCACTTCATTCCTTGTGGAAAATGGTTTCAAAAGAGGTAAGGTTGACCAAACACTCTTCACAAGGAAATCAGGTAAAGACATATTAGTAGTTCAAGTATATGTGGATGACATTATTTTTGGAGCTACTAATAATGTCTTATGTGAAGAATTTGTAGAAATCATGCAAGGAGAATTTGAAATGAGCTTAATGGGTGAACTTAATTTCTTTCTTGGTTTGCAGGTGAAGCAAACACCCGAGGGGATTTTCATCAATCAAGCTAAGTACACACTAGAGCTGTTAAACAAATTTGGGATGGCTGAAGCAAAACTTTTGTCAACTCCAATGAACATCACCTCAAAGTTAAACAAAGATGAAAATGGTAAAACAGTAGATCCTACACTGTTTTAAGGTATGATCGGATCACTACTGTACCTCACAGCATGCCGCCCTGATATTCAATTCAGTGTATGTCTATGTACTCATTTTTAGTCATGCCCTAAAGAATCTCATCTAATGACTATTAAACGCATTTTAGATACTTAATTGTCACAATAGATTTTGGCTTGTGATTTCCTATTGGTAGTTCTTTTGATTTGATTGCTTAGACCGATGCGAATTATGCTGGATGTATTGTAGATCACAAAAGTACTAGTAGATATTGTCAGTTTCTTGGTGGGTGCCTAGTCTAATGGGCCTCCAAGAAACAACATTCAGTAGCTCTCTCAACGGCCGAGGCTGAATATGTAGTCGCCAAAAGTTGTGGAGCCCAAGTACTTTGGATCAAAAATCAATTGCATGATTTGGATATTGAAATAAAATGTGTGCCAGTCTTGTGTGATAATACCAGTGCAATCAGCTTGTCTAAAAACCCTGTTCAACATTCTAGGATAAAGCACATTGACATTCGACATCATTTTCTAAGAGATCATGTAGGAAAAGGGGTCTTTGAATTGAATTTCATTAACACATACAATCAACCAGCTGATAGTTTCACCAAACCCCTAAACTAGGATCAATTTAGCAAAATAAGAAGAGAACTTGTGATGTGCAAGGGTGAGAGCATACATACATTAAGTCTGCACTTAGGATAAGAATTGCGTTTGTGGAAACTCATATGTATCAAGGGTCGATTAACATGCATATTGTATATATTTCCGTTTAATACCTTGTGTATTCATATACACCCCTGCATGCTTGAATGTATTTATATATATATCCCTCCTTGTAAAATGTTTCTAAGGCCATATATTCCTTGGTTAATTAACTGTGGACTCAGTGATGCCGGACCTAAGGAAACTTCTGAGGGAGAGTTAGAGAACCTTCCTCAAATCTCCATCTCTTCTCCTTATCTCCACTTCCTGTTGATGGCTCAAATCAGAAGGTCGGATGATGGTTCCCCCATACATAAAAAAAGGATAAAGAAAAGAAAAGAAAAGAAAAAGAAACAAAAAAAATACAAAATGGGGATTTTTTTGCCCTAGCAGTCGACCGCCGCTCCCGCACCGGTCGACTGGTGGCGGCGAACCGGCACGATCGGGTCTGAACCGAGCCATCTTATAAGGGGGTCCAACACCCCATTCTCTCATTCTATCACCCCCACTCTCTCTCATACCCCATTTCCTAACCCTAGAACCACATTTCTTCACCTCCCAAGCCTCTAAACCCCATCATTCCTTTGTCCGCACAAGATCCGACGTGTTCGTCACGGTTTTGAGATGAACTCCATTCGGCCATTCGTGCGTTCATGGAACTACCTCTTAGGTTCCAGGCTGTGGAGAAGGCTATTGCAAGCCATTGGAGTGTCCTTTGATCTTTCTTCATCCCCCAGGACGAGAGTCATCTTTTCAAGGGTTTCCACTGGGTTTTCCAATTTGGGATGCCGCCTAGACGGAGCTCTCGGTGTTCTGCCCAAGGGGAAGAGAGTGGCCAAGGACGAGAGGCATGGGCTCCTCCACCACAGCAAGCACGTGCACCTCGGCTGCCTCCTCATCCTATTATCGACCCTTGGCTGGTCGACTTCAATGAGGTGAACGAGCTTTTGCCTGATTTATAGGCTATCTTTGAGATTCAACCAGGTCAGACTGATTTCGTCACTAGATATACCCGATATTACCCCAGTCTAGTGCATCAGTTTTATGGGAATTTGATTGCAAGGAATGGGGAATTTATTTCTTTTGTTCAAGGGGTTGAGATTCATATTACCCTCGATCTGTTTCACAGATGCTTAGGAGTTGCAGTTAGAGGAGCCGACATGAATTTTGGTCATGGAGCTGTTGAGAAAACCTTTCTTGCTATGACCAGTTGTAATTACATGCATGGTGTCAGCAACTTAATTGAATTGAATGCAAATCATTTTCCACCACTGCAGCGTATATTGCACCACATGTTTACCTCCCTCATATATCCAAAGAGTGGCAACAGAAATGAAGTGACAGAGATTCACAAGTTCCTATTTTACAATGTCATGAATGGAATTCAAGTCAACATGGGTCGCCTCATAACGACTCTTATTGGAGCTTGCCGAACCAATTTACAGCGATCCTTGCCATATGCTTCACAGTTGACCGGCATATTCATTCATGCTAGGATCAATTTGGCAAATGAACAGTTCATTTATGTTCGACAGGATGATATATATAATTAGCATAAGATCTTTATAGCTTTTGAATATTACTATGGTCCTAATGGTGAGTTATGCCGGGATGTGCCTACTTATGGAGAAGAAATTGATAGTGAAGAAGGGCAGGAACAAGAGCAGCAACCGGATCATGAGGATGTCCCCCCTCCAGTTCAGGCTGAGGAGCAGCCTCCTCCACCCTCACCTCATCATATGGATCCCAAGATGCCTCCTCCACCACAGTTCTATCATGGAGAGTCTTCCACTCAGGGGGCCCCACAGCACTCTTGGGTAGATTATGAGACTTTTGACAGGCAGTTTACTGGGCTAGAGACTCGTGTGGACACTTTTGGGGATCGACTTTCCACCTTCGGGGATCGCGTTGACACTATGGGTAATGTGATTGACACCATGTCAAGTCGCATAGATTCCTTCTCCACTGTTCTGGATATCCTCTCCACTCAAATGGCTACACTCTCCACTCATATGACTAGCCTCACCGATAGTGTTGCTGATTCCAGCCAAGCCTTCCATATCATGAACATGACATTTCTTGGTATGCAGCGCCGTGATGCGGCTCATGACCTCTCAATTGGTCGTATTCAGGATAGTCTTCAGATTCAAGATCATTCTCTTGATGACATCCGCCGTCGCCTTGGTTACCAGCCTCCTCCTCAAGAGGATCAGCCTCCTGTAGATGCACCATGAGGATTTTTCTTTTGCTTCCTCCCTCTGGGATGCTGTACTTCGGTCTTGTGTCACTTGGGTCCCCCTTCGTCTATCCTATCCCCTTTTTTATGATGCCAAAGGGGGAGAAGTAGTAGTGCAGGGTTCTATATATTTATGTATGTCGGTATGTGTTTGTGTGTTTGCATGTATGATCATGTGAGGTTCATTGTGTCTGTTCTGCACTTGTGTATTTGTTTGGTCACTTGTGTCTAGAGTTGTGCATTCACTCTCGCATTAATATACCTTGTAATGAAATGATGAATTAAATGAAACTATTGTTTGATCTCAAATGGTTGGCTCTTGTGTCTCATTTCTTTTCTAATTGGTAAATAAAGTGTTGAATGGTTTGCGTTCGATGGCTTGATGGGATGTGAATAAAATGCCTTGATTTCGAACATTGATCTCAATTTTCAAACTTTACTTAAAGGCATGCCCATGTATTTAAATACCCTTTCAGTTTTATAATCATCAAAAAGGGGGAGATTGTTGAGTATATTCAGGTGATTTTGATGATAACAAAACCCAGGACATGTGTTCTATCACGTGCCATGTATTAGCAATCAAGTTCGACTCTCATACGCATTCAAGGCCTAATTTCATCATACATTATGTTTAAGTATTCATACCCTTCCAAATGCATAAATCCATATTGGTTCCAGAACTGCCCAGGCTAGGCTTAACTCACTCATTTTAATTGAAACAGGATGTGTCATAAACTGACTAGCTCACAGATTATGATTTAATGTCTAACTCTTTCAAAATGTAGGTTTTTCCAGCCAACGGTCGAACGTCGGTCAGGGGCCGGTTGACCGGTTTTCCCAGCGTTGAAAGCCCCATTTCCTAGAAAATTTCGGTCGACCGCCCCCTCCTACCGGTCGACCACCAGCTTCGAGGCAGCCATTTTTGACTTTGTTTTCTACAACGTGGGAAGCCCTTTTCATTGGGTTTGTTTAATCCAAAAGTCACCAGGCTTACCACGATTTGTGGATCTAGTTCCTGGCTTGTCCCTTGACCATCCAAGATCTATATATACATCATATTGGGGTCAAAAACCCTAATCATCCAAGGAAGCTCAAGGAGGCTATCAAGGGGAGAGAAGAGTGCTGCTACTGTAGCCGTGAACAGTGCTTCGGGAAGGAAGTTCTTCATCTATCTTCAAGTGATCCAAGCCACATCTGGAGCAGATAAACTCTAAGCCAAGTGGAGATCAAGCTGCATCCAAAATCTTCTTCATCAACTAAGGGGGAGCTTGAATATGAAGTTTTTACTTTATGTCTTCCATTCAATTTCTATTTCAGATTCAAGTGTGTGTTCTTGTAATATCTGAATACTTGTGTGTGTGTGTGGATCTACATAGATCCGTGTGTGTGTGTGTGTGTGTGTGTTTATTTCTTCACATTTCCTTGTGATTCGGTGTTTGTGCATCTTCGTGGGAGTTCTGAACTCACACGAGTGTGTGTGTGCTCTGATCTTGTAACCTTCTAAAAGATAGTGTGTGAATTCTCACAGCCAGTGGGGGGTGGACGTAGGTTGCCGTTGTTGCATCCGAACCACCTAAAAATCTATGTCCTTTGTGTGGTTTGTGCCTTTTCCTCTATCCTCACTCTGTGCAGCACACACATAGTTTTTGGTTGCATTGTTTGTGTTAAATCTAGTATAATTTATCGTTTCCATATTAGATTTTGGGTATATTAAAAGGTGGGTTCAGATCGGCAAGGCAAACCTTGTCAAGAAGATAACATCTTGCGTGAGTAGAATCTTTGGATTCTCACCTCCGCCATCGTACCTAAGATCGGTTGAGTATAATAGATTCTATTAGATCTCATAGTTTTCATATAGATCTCTACCTTCATTATAGCTACTTTTTACACTTGTTTCATTTGGCCGAGAATTTTGTAATAGTTTATAATAACCCAATTTACCCCCCTCTTGGGTGTCATTGATCACGGGACTTCATTATTGTAATGGTACTTTGGATTGTTATTTTTGGAATAAAGGAATTTTAAGCGTACTCTGTCTTATGTGTTGAATACCTCGTGCTCTGATTGACATGAATGATATAAACTTGTCGCGCTCCTGGGTTCCTTCCACGCTCGGGATGTGACAGTTTTTGTGATATCAGAGACTAAGTTTTCTAAATTACCTAGGTTATCAAAGTCCAAGGATAGGTCTATACCTTTTTACTCGGTGAGATGGGTAGAGCCATGGGTTAAGTCAATATAGGATGATAAACCTTATAGTTAGACACACATCTTAATTATTTTAAAAATTCATTATAGAGTCATGGCCGCTGAGAGAGCTAAATGGCGCGATATGCAAAGGACCGTTCAAAGTCTTACCCAAGCACTTCAACAAGTGGCATAACGAGGAATGAACCGTGGAGAGGGAGATCTCCACAAGAGTTTTTGCAATATGAACCCCCCAAAGTTTAGCGGCTCATCTGATCCCAATGACGTCAAAAATTGGATGAAAGAGATTGAACGAAATTTCCGTGTGATGCAATGCACTGATGAAGAGAAAGTCCTCTTAGAAACTTTCTAGCTAGAGCGTGATGCTCGTTTTTGGTGGGAATTGGTAGAAGTCACATTGCCACATGAACATATAACATGTGGCGAGTTTGTTGAACACTTCAATAATAAGTATTTCTCCGATCGAGTCCAAGAGAAAAAGGCCGTGGAGTTTGCCGCACTTAAGCAACGGAGCCTATCCGTGGCAAAATATGAGGCACAATTCTCAAGACTATCCCGTTATGCACCTCACCTAGTGTGTACAAAGAAAATGAAGGCCTGGAGATTTCTAAATGGGTTAAAACCCCAGTAGATTACACGACTAGCACCAATTGACGTGCAAGCTTATTCTGAAATGGTTAGGCGAGCACAACTATTGGAGGGCGCCACGGAGTGTCACGCCCCGAGCGCAGAAGGAACCCGGTACGCGTGACTAGTTTATATCGATCATGTCAATCAGAGCATAAGGAAATTTGATATATAGACAGAGTGCGCAAAAATAGAGACAACAACCAAGTCTTTTATTCTATTAATAAACCAAATATTTCAAGTACATACTCCACTAGACCAAATAAAAAGAGGAAATTACAATAATGACTCAATAAAATAGGAAAAAGACACGCCTAGACAACGACTTCAACAATCGGAACGACTCTATTCTCTTCACTCGTGTCCATTCCCATCTGAATGATCCTTATCATCGGAGTTACCTGAAAAATAGGGGAAACACTAGGTGAGCGAATGCTTAGTAGGAATTACATCTCTAATCAAGACTTACTTAAAGTAATTAATAACTTATATCATGTGGCATGCTCATGGATGCAAGATAGCGAGAGATCATTGAATGTAGAATCAATCATGAAAGTAAAGAGAGAGTTAACTAGCAAGATATACTAGCAAGTTTTGGTGATAGATTAAGTAAAATCTCCCAAAGATATCAAGCATGTAATTGTTAAGTCAAATATCAAGATATTGGCTATTAATTCATTCAAGTACTTTGCCCAATCTGGGCCATGCAAGTCATGTCATGTAATATCAAGCCCATATTAGCGAGAGAGAGAGAGTGGAATGTCGTTGATTAATCAAGCTAGTCATGCACTCCGGTGTAATGGCACACCGTGGTCAATATAACTCTCATGGGCACAAGTACTTTCGGGTGCTCCTCCTAGGACTAGACCAGGCCCTATTAACACCAGGCATTGAGTCATGTAAATTATCTTGACATCCACTATAGTTATAGCCAATAGAATTCCAAATGAATAAGCCATTGTAGGAATATAAGGTAGATTAACGGAATAAGGAGTTCAAGGACAAAACTTGGGACAAGTATGACATAGCGACAAGTCTCTTGTAAAAACCATGACAATTGGTGAAACTGGGTAATTGGCGTCCACTCAGATTGTCACCAATTCCAGAATTGGCGCCCACTAGGATGGCCGCTAATTCTGGGAACAGTACAGGCAAGAAGAAATAGCGACCACTCAAACAGTCGCTAATTCAATTTGTGTCCACTATCTGGTCGCCAATTCCAAACAGAGACATACTCTCACAGAACACTATAAACATCACTCTATGATGGCTAGGGTGTCATATTTCTTCAGAGTGACATGACAAAACAGGGTACCAAGGTTTTGAGGGTACAACCTGCTCGGCTGACTTGAGGGAATCCAAGGCTACCGTAGACTTACAGATGTCTCAATGAAGAAAGTACCAGTCTGAAGGAAGGAGTATCCCGCGGAGGGTCCAATCATCACCAAGAGTTGAGTGTTTAAGCGTCAAAACAAAACAGGGACCAAGTCTCGGACGTGAGACAATGGTGCCAACGAGATCCGACAGAGTAGGATCAAAAACAAGCGAAGGAAATAGTCACGGAAAACTGCATCCTAATAGTGGCCATCAGTTTTAATGGGCACCCACTGACTGGACGTCAATTCATGCAATTTGTGTCTTAAAAAAAGGCGCTGGTTCTTATATATATATATATATATATATATATATATATATATATATATATATATATATATATATATATATATATATATATATATATATATATATATATCAGGAAAAATAGCACCTTTCTGAAGGGGCGCACATTCTTTTAGGTCATGAATTTGTGCCTCTTTAAGAGGGTGTTTATTCGTTTAACTACAGAAATAGTGCCTATTTCATTATATAAATATATTTCAGGAAATAGCGCCTTTGTACACCGGTGCAGATTTATAATTGGCGACAAGCTACTAGTCGTAGTTTCTTTTCAGATTTGCAGGCTGCTTTGCATCCGCTAGATATGTTCGTAGACTCAACATGGATTAATTCATTCGTTTACTATTCATTAGAGGGATGAATAGTGTCACTTTCTATCTGAGAGGTTTCTTGGAAAACTAAAGACATGGTAATATAGAGAAAAATACAGGGAATCCGAAAATATGCAGAACATGACTTTTAATTATATGACTCCATAAATATTCAATTTTAAACATGCTATAATTACTATTTATCTAAATTAATTAACGACAGGGTGTTGGACACAGTTTGATTTGGCGTCCAGGCTATTGTCACAGATTCAAGAAATAGCGCCCTCTACCGTTGTCACTAATTCTTATGCATGCCAAAAACACTAAAATATGCTAAAAGTACGTGCAGGGATTTATAAGAACGAACATGCATGATCATGGCATGAAGATTTTCACGTTCCTTAACATGTTTGATTTGGGTTTTAGAGAAAACTTACCGTGTTTGAACGTCGAACTGAGGGGAGAAGATTAACGAAAGAAGCTCCATGCCCCTTCGTGCAGCTACGGCAGGAGGAGGGAGAATATGATGCCGGTAATTCTGCAACTACAGCAGCAGCAATGAACAGACAACAGGAGGAAGAGGAAGCATTCGAAGGAAGACAAGGTCTTCACAGCAGTAGGACGTCGATGCAGCAGCAAAAGGATGCTTCTGCATCGCATAGGACTGGTATTTATAGGAGAAAGGAATCCTATGGAGGTTGAATCCTAATGGGAATAAAATTTCCTACATAAGAATCCTAATGGCTCTAAGGTCTCCCTATTTATCCAAATCTTGCCATAACCACAACCGCATCCTAGTTGCCCTTCTGAAAACCCTAATCTCCCTTGCATGTTCGACGGTGATAGGGTTTTGATAACACCCATTTTTTAAGGCCCATTATTTCTTCATGGCTTTAAGCCTCTTACGTGCATGGGTTTGTACATAGGCCCATATAAGGGTTAAGACCACCCTTTAACGTGTATAGCTTGGCTTCCTATGCTTGGCCTATCATCCTATAAGCCCCCTTTAGTCTAAGCTTTACTTATTTATTATGTATGGGCTGGTCATGATATATATATTGCTCTATTATATATAAGTGGATTTTTATTTCCTTGTGATTTTTATATAGGGATTTTATCCTCTATTATTTATCGGGGTGCTACAGAGTTATCCGACCGGATCCGTAGGAGAGACAAGAAGGAACATGTCACAAGTTCCGGATCATTCAAGGCCCCGTTTAAACAGAAGAGGTCTAATGATGGAGGTGATTCCTCCAAAGATAAGAAATTTAAGAAGAATGACAAGCAGTTTGCCATTACCACCACACCATCCAAGGAGGTCTGCAAGCACTGCGATAAGGCAGGGCATAAGGCCGAAGAATGTTGGAGGAGATTGGGAGCTTGTCTCCATTGCGAGAGCCGTGACCACCAGATTCCCGAGTGTCCTTTATTAAATGAGCAACCCAATAACGAGAAGTGCCCAGTGAAGAAACATGGCCGTCTCCAAGCATTACAAGAGGCGGAGCAAAGTGATGGCGGAATCATGGAAGGTACACTAAATATCTGTTCCAAGATCGCTCTTGTCCTATTTGATATCGGCGCGACTCATTCATTTATTTCTCGGAGTTTTGCTGCTTCATTATCTGTAGAACCTGTGTTATTAGAATCGGAACTAGTTATTTCCACCCCCATTTGAACTTGATCCAAAATTAAATACCATTACCCAAATAGTGAAGTCTAAGTTGGGGATTATAATTTGCCTGCCGATCTGGTATGTATGGACATAGAAGGATACGATGTCATTCTAGGTGCCGATTGGCTATCTACACACGAGGCGGTTATAGATTGCCGAAAGGGTAGAATCACTTTTGGTGAATACCCCAAGCTTGTTTACTCTAGTCCCCGGAATCATGATAAGTCACCCCTCATTTCGGCTCTTCGAGCTAGTAAACTCATAAGGAGAGGGTGTATGGCCTTCCTAGCCCTTGTAACTATTACAGAACTGAAGGGATTAAAGTTAGAAGATATCCATGTGGTTAAGGATTTCCCCGATGTGTTTCTTGAGGATTTGCCCGGTCTACCCCGGAAAAGGGAAGTTGCTTTTACAATTGATCTTGTCCCTAGTGCTGGCCCTGTTTCAAAGGCACCTTATAGGATGTCCCCCGTCGAATTGAAGGAATTGAAGGAACAATTAATGGAGTTATTGAAGAAAGGATTCATTAGGCCGAGTACTTCCCCATGGGGAGCACTCGTCCTATTTGTCAAGAAGAAGGATGGATCTATGAGACTGTGCATAGACTATTGGCAGCTAAATCAACTCACTATCAAGAATAAGTACTCGCGGCCGAGGATTGATGAACTATTTGATCAGATTTCAGGAGCCCAATATTTTTCAAAAATTGATCTAAGGTCTGTATATCATTAACTGAGAATTAAAGAAGGGGATATTTTTAAAACGGCATTCAAGAGCAGGTACGGGCATTATGAATTTACTGTTATATCTTTTGGACTAACAAATGCCCCTGTAGCCTTTATGGAGTTGATGAACAGCATTTTCAGGCCGCATCTAGATTAATTTATTGTGGTATTCATTGATGAAATTTTGATATACTCCAAGTCTGAGAAGGATAATGAAGAACATTTGAGGATTGCATTACAATTATTGAGGGACAATCAACTTTATGTAAAATTCAGCAAGTGTGATTTCTAGCTTGAGGAAGTCTCATTCTTGGGTCATGTGATCTCGAAGAAGAGAATATCTGTTGATCTATCTAAAGTCGAAGCGGTAAAGAATTGGGAAAGACCAGTTAATGCTACTAAAATCCGTAGTTTTCTGGGTCTGGCTGGCTACTACAGGTGTTTCATTAAGGACTTCTCCAAAATTATCGTTCCTTTGACGAGGTTGACAAGGAAGGAGAATCCATATGCATGGACCAAGGATTGTGAAGAAAGGTTCCAAACTTTGAAAGACTATCTGACTACTGCTCCAGTACTAGCATTGCCAATTGAAGGAGAGAAGTTTGAAGTATATACCGATGCATCTGGTGTCGGACTAGGCTGCGTATTGATGCAACAAGGGAAGGTAATTGCATATTCTTCTTGGTAACTGAAGAAGCATGAAGAAAACTACCAGGTTCGTGATCTAGAGCTAGCCACAATGGTTTTTACTTTAAAGATATGGAGGCACTATCTTTACGGAGAATAATTCACTGTATACTCCGATCACAAATGTTTAAAATACTTATTTTCTTAAAAGGAGTTGAACATGAGGTAAAGGCCTTGGCTAGAATATCTCAAGGACTTCGACTTCTCTATACAATATCATCTAGGAAAGGGTAACCCTGTAGCAAATGCCCTTAGTCAAAAGCCAAGAGCACCATTGGCTAGTTGCATGATTCAAGAATGGTGATTGCAAGAACAAATCTCCAAATTGAATTTAACCATGGACAAGGAAAAATTATGTGTTATTATGTCCTACATGACTTTACATCATAATCTATTTTCCAAGATCAAAGAATTGGAAGATGATGACCCGGTACTGGTAGAAATTAAAAGCAAGCTGGAACAACACCCTGATTTCAAGTTAGCAACCGATGGGAGACTATTATTTCATGAGAGGACTTTGTAGATCTAAGAAAATCCACTCAAGAAAAGAAAAGGATAATATGGCTAGAAAAGCATGGGAAGAGAGAGAAAGGGGAGCATGCGTAGGATGCTAATGGAGGGTGATCGCCAGAGATGTGACGGCCTCAGAGATATAACAATAAAGAATAGGAGGGATCGCGATATAAATACCTTAAATACGGGGAGATGTGTGTGTTCACCTTCTCTTTCTATCAGCCGGCCGATGAAGAGAGTTCTTCTTTATGATTACCCTAGTAAAATAAGATAACACCAACAAGAGATATAGATTAGGAACAAGTGTGTAGCATCAAATTCCAAAATATGAAGTAAACATGAAATCAGGAAAAATGACACACCTTGTGGGTGTTGACCATTAAACCCCTTATGGAAAAGGGTAGGAAAATAATGATATGATGATATGCAAATAGGAGTGTGCAAGTGTTGCACAAGAGGAGGTGTGCTAGAGTGCACAATGTGGAGATCTCAACATTGAGATGATAAGATAAAATAAAGGGAGAAAGAATAATGATGCATGCAATGCTAACAAGAATAAAACAAAGAGATAAGAGAAGGGGAAAGCTTATTAGTTTTGTCCAATTGAGGGCTTCAAGATCTTCGATGGAGGAAGAAGCTTCAAAGGATGAAGAGACTCCAAATCTTCAAGGGAGGAAGAAGAACTCCATGGATGAAGCTTTAAGCATGTAAGAGACTTCTCCTTGAGCCTCCAATCCAGCAGCACCTCCCCTTAGTTGATTGATGATGCCCTTTTACACAAGGGAGAGAGGGGTCCTATTTATTGGGCCAAAATTCGGAGTTTAATCCAAGGAAAATTAGAAAATCATGTTTTAATGGGATTTGGAAAGAGATAAACCTTAGCCATGTGTCCCTTCATCCTTAGAAAGCCTTAGGAGATCTTTCCCAAGTGAAAGATGGCTCAAAGAGAGAAAGAAGGAGGTTCTGTCGGAGTTCGGATCTCTGGAAGAAATGACTACCAGGTAGATGGTCGCTATTTAAATAACGCCAACGCGAAGCGTCACTAATTCTGAGACATTTCGAGACGGATTCAAACTTTCCAAAATTTGAAAAGAATTGGCGACCATGAGGAGGTCGCTATTTAGAATTTAATACGAATTTCGGACGGAGTTAAAACCTTAAACTATGGCAACAAAATTGGCGACTTTACACACGGGCGTTATTTCACAAAATAGCGACCTTCCAGGAAGTCGTGGAATCAAAAATAATTTGACTTCGGTTCAAAATATGAAGAAAAGAATTGGTGACTTTCAGACTGGTCGCTATTTAATGAATTGACGACTTCACGTAGTGTCACTATTTCAAATAATCCGAAAATAGCAAAACAGAAGCCTGCTAGAATTGACGCCCCGTTCCTGGGCGCTATTTAAATAGCGGCAGGCAGGCTGCCACCAATTCGTTAAATAGCGGTAGGGTGGCTGCCACTAATTAAATAGCGGCAGGGTGGCTGCCACCAATTAAATAGCGGCAGGGTGGCCGCCACTAATTCATTAAGTAGCGGCAGGGCCACCAATTCGTTAAGTAGCGGCAGGGTGGCTGCCACCAATTCGTTAAATAGCGGCAGGGTGGCTGCCACTAACTAAATAGCGGCAGGGTGGCCGCCACTAATTCGAAAACCCCACGAAAAAATATAGAAAATTCTCATAAAAATCTGGAAAAATAGGAAAACATATGGGAAAGCTCTGAAAAGCTAAATAATCCAGTAAAATGAGGAAAAACCACTCAAATGAGTCAATTTGAGGGTCAGATTGGGGCATCGCAACGCGATAGGAGATATGCTCAAAATGATGTCAATTTTAGCGTGTCTACCATTACCCCGCCTTGGCGTCTGCTTTGCAAGGGAGTGACACAGAGTGTAATGAAGTGTAATGGAGTGAAGCGGCGTGGACTGGAATGGAATGGAGTGTAATACGAACTGAAAAGTAGATGCCAAGGTGTGATGAGACACGCAATCAACATCACTTGATAAGAATTGAATCGAAAGCTTACGATGAAAGCAATCTTGAGGAGATTCGATGAAAACAACAATTGTTTGGATAAGAGGAGGAGTGTGCGCGCGGGCACGAAGGAGATAAAAGATCGATGAACTTCCAGCGTGGTGGAAGTACCCCCGGTCATAAACCTGTAGGTTTCAACATTGGAGAGCGATTACCAGCCAATGTGGACGTGCTGCAACCAAGGTGGATCAAAGGAAAAGGATTGAATTAGAGGATAGAAATCCAAACAAAAGAGTTTTCAAGGAAACAGCCTAAAATGGCAACAAGGCGAACTTAGGACACAATTCGACAATGAATATCTCATATCTTAGAAATTAGTGATCAATTTTAACTCTCAAAATCAACTTATCAGAATGATTTTTCAAAGTTGTTTCAAATCCCTATATGAATGCATGCTGGGTTTAAAGGGGAAAATGTAAAACAAATAAAAATATTAGATAACCAAGGATAATATTGTTAAGCTATCCGGACTGAGTCAAGAAACACATTCTGTGAGCTTATACTAAGCTGAAGCCCATTTATCCACGCACCAACTCGCAAAAGGGAACCATCGTCCCCCAGTCTTGGACGGCTCAACGGCCTATCCGTGCGACTAAGATGCCTATGGAATCATCATTATTTTTGATGGAGGGGAACTAAAATTCCAGACTTACCAAAGCCACAAGGTCCTTGATATGTTATAATAGAGTAATATTATATAGTAAAATGCATACAGGGAGGTGGTGATAGCAATGAGCATGATGGAACTGAGAAATGAGGTGCAAGATACCGTGGGACCTGGATGATGATGTCCGGACGGTGGGACCAAAGAAAGCTTCTTGTCCTGCACTCAAAATTTCATTATCCAAGATATAAGGAAGATAACAAGCAATAAATAAGGTATTTAAGCATAGCAAGTATAGCATGAATCAAAGCATCAATAAGCAATCACAACATAGACATCAAAGCAATCAAAGCTTTGTGTGGATAGCATTCAAGCATGTATTAGCAAGATGAAGCATGTTTAGCATTAATAACATGAGTTGAAGCATAGCATTGCAAAGCATCATTATTTGTTGTTTGTCATGAGGATGACAATCTTGGCATGTGAGATTGAGATTGGATGATTAGGATCAAGTAATATCCAGTGGCAGAGTGATCAAGTGAAATTAGCTGGAGTTTATTAAAAGATTTTGGAGATGAATGATCAATTAATGCCTAGTATGACATGAATAGAGAGATGATAATCAGGAGTGCCCATAGTGACAAATCATGATGATGTTGGGAAGAATCAGAAGATTGATAGCGGTGAATGGAGGGGACTCATCCAGTGCTCTTGGTCCTTGCAAGATTGTTGTTCCTATGAAATCAACACCATCAGAAAAATACAATGCAATTTTTTTTTGATTTTGAAATATCCAAATTTTTATGGGTTATAAAAAAGTATTCAAATTTTTATGGATTTTGGAAAATATTTGATTTTTTTTTAAAATTATGAAAATATTCAATTTTTTAAGATTTTGATCAGAAAATATTCAACTTTTTTTGGATTTTGGTTTAGACATTGCTAGTGCAGCATCAAAGGACATTTTTTTTGGACCACTGGCTAGGGGTCCTCGTTCCTTCCCCTTTCGCTAAAAAACTGCCTAAAGCCGGACGTGCGTTTCAAGGTGGCGCGATACAGCCGGCTACCCTTGGATAACGGTGTCCCTACCAAGGCCATACTCGAGAAACATTCGGTCTTAGAGGGAGAAGAGAAGAAAAATTAGAGATAAGCTTTATGTAGGATAAGAGATATCGGGACTCGAATTCCTTCCAGGGTATTACCTCTCAAAGCGGTAGTCTGTTGCGCCGGGGCTTTATGCTTTTTATTTTTAGACCCTTAACATGCATACGACTAGGGTTTTCCTTGCGGGGACTTTGCCACTCTTGACATGCCATAATTCATAATTTTAAATTTTTGACTTTTTTTTGGCTAGATGTATCATGAAATTTCACTTTATTTTTGGGTCAAGACTGCCCCTATTTGAGACTTCTCTCGTATTGGAGAGTACCTAGGTTGGTTATCTAATCCGTCAACCTCTTGCTCCTGCACGCGGCCGAGTAAAGAAGAGAAAAGACTTTTAGGTATACTCATGGCATGGCCAAAGTAGCAATGGTGTTTCACCAAAGGAGCCAGCTAAGGACGCCGTGAAGTGTGTGCAGTGCCCAGCTAAGGGTTGCCCGTAACAAGTGGGAAAGGACGTTGAACTCCTAGCGTGAGGTTCTTATTAACCAAAGTGTTGTATAGCAAGCCTAAAGACTCTTCTTTTTTCTCTTAAAATTTTTAAAAGAAAAGAAAAAAAAACTAGGATAAAGGCCTAAAAATACCACTCTTAATCGTGTTAAGAAGAACTTCATGTTGAAAAACCATGCGTGAAAAATGATGAAATCAAATCATACGCAAAACGTTACCTTGCAACCTTGTAGAAGCAGTAGCTGCCGGAGGTGATCTTGATGAACATGGGATTTGTCCTCTTTGGCAGATAAAAGGATTGGAAGCAAAGGTTTGAAGTGGCTTAACAAGAAAGAGTGGTGTCCAGACCTAACTCAAACGAACAAGGATAAAAGGAAAAAGAGGCAAGGGCTATAACTCCCTCACTAAGGTGCGGAGACCCTGATCACATGAATGGTCTACAGAAGGAGAGGAAAATCAAAAAGTGGAGTGAGGGCTAAAGCCTCAGAAGCAGTGGGAGAACGGGCAGATGCCCAACGTAGTGGATGTGGAAGAAGTTGGGTCGGACCCGTGATTTGGGAAGAATTAAAAGAAGAAATTGATAGATGGAAGGATGCGGATCCGAAGGTTCTGGAAGCAAGAGAGGAGGAGAATCATGATGCGAGTAGGAATCACCCGGAGGTTCCGGAGGCGGGAAATCCTTAGGGACGCGATGCCCTAGGAAAAAGTATGGAAAAAGGTGATTAAAAAGGAAGAAAAGAACAAAGGACGAGATGTCTTGGAGAAGTAGGAGGATAAATCGGAGGAAATAGAAGAGGTCCAGAAGAGGAAGATACCGAGGGACGCGATGTCATGGGTAAGGAGATAAGTCCGGAGGTTTTGGAGGAATAGAATGAACATGGATGCAATGCCCTAGGAGAATTAACGGGAAAGGGGAAGGAAGAACCGGAGGTTCCGAAGAAAACAAGTATAGAGGGACGCGATGCCCTGGTGGAATCAGTGGGAAGCCCGAAGGATCCGGACATGAGGGTGTAGAGGGACACGATGCCCAATGAGAGAGATCTAGAGGGATGGAACAGCCTGGGGTGCGGATCCCCGAAGGGATGAGAGGTAGATCCGGAAGCTCTGGAGAATGGAGAAATCGTGAGGCGCGATGCCCAAAAAGGAAAGATAAGTCCAAAAGTTCCAGAGGTAAGAGATGGAAAGGGGCGTGATGCCCTGTGGAAAGACTGGAGGGGGCGTAATGCCTAGGGAGAGGAGATAGAAAATTCAGAGGGTCCGGAGGGAGAAGATGCTGAGGGACGCGATGTCCTGGGAGAGGAGATAGGAAATTTGGGGGGTCTGGAAAAAGGAGATGAAGAGGGGCATGATGCCCTGCAAAGTCCGGGGGTTCCGGATGGAAAGGGGCGCGATGCCCTGGGGAAGAACTGGAGTGGGCGCGACACCCGATCAGTGCAAGGGGACCCGAAGATCCTGAAGGTAGAGGTGTATAAGGAAGCGGAGGATCTTGGGATTCTGAAAGGTGAGGAAAATATGGTTCCAGAAACCCGGGGTAGGAAGAGTGCAAATGGATGAAATGCCATGAATGCAATGGATGCGATAGATGTATGGAATGCAATGAGTGCAAAGAATGCAAGGAAGGAGAAGATGAGATCCTCCTCCTTACCCATGGAGTGGCCCATGGAGAGAAAAATGTGGGTGGAACAAAATAAGGAGTGAGTGAATTGGTGAAAGGCCCTTTGATACAGGATTGCCTGCCCCTCCGTGGTAAAGAACATGCCCAGCCCAACGGCTCAAAGGATTGAAAGAATAAGCTCTCATTAGAAGAATGTGTTATTGTTATGGAAGAAGAAAACCCTTTAGGAAATCGTATGACAATGGAGCGAGGGATAAGGAGAGCATTGAAAGAGTATCGACCAATGTGTAAAGTGATAACAGAAAAAGGCCGGTATGGGATCAACTTGGAAGAATTTATCTTAGTGAGCTTCCATGGAGACTTCTCGAATATGCCCGGCACAAGAACACGGATTGGCATTCGACAAATAAAATCTTGAATTTTGAATGACATAACTGAGGCCAAATCCGTCTTGCCCGGCTCTTGATTATTCTTGGCACAAATACTTGCAATAATACACCCACTCCGAGTAGTAGAAGGAGGTGAAGCGGAGGCGGAAGACTCTTTGGATGGTGGAGGTGTAATGGAAGGTTTAATACATGATGGTGGTTTAATGGAGAGTGTTAACGGAATAGTAAATGAAGGTGGAGGTAGAAACACGTCGGGCTTCTCCCCTTGCTCGGAAGCAAACGGGGTTGGCTCGAGTGCAAAAATAGGTGAATCCTGCTCAGGATTAGTCACGGGTAAAGGTGAAGGCAAAGTTGGGTTTAGGGTAATTGGCTTTGGTGTTATGGGGATAATGGAGGCTTTAGGTAGTGAACAAGGAAGAGGTGTTATGGTTTGAAATTTAGTGGGAGGTTCAGCAGAGGCTGATGAAGTGGAGGTTGATGGAGGCTCGGCGGAAGCCGGGGGAGTAGAGGTTAATGGTGTGGTAATTGAAGGTGTAAAAGGAGAAGGTTTGGTGCGTTGGAAGTGCCGGATGGGGCGAGAGGTATTAGGGATAGGGGATGATGCATGACACACCGGTGTGGGTGATTGGAGAATCGACCCATTATCATAGCACCAATTAGTCTCATAAATAGGGTTGATGATAGTGGCTTCATCCTGATCAGGGGATTCATTGGGTGGCAATGGAGGGAGAGGAAAATGAAGGAAACTCAGAAGGGGTGCTTGCAGAATTTCAACATTGCATGCCGACTCCAATTCTTCATAATCATCAAAATCAAGTGGACGATGTAATGGAGGCGTAATAATAGGTGATGGAGTATAATGTTGTGGTGGAAGATTTCGTGGAGGTAAATATGAAGGTGGAGGCGAAGGCGAAGGAGGCGGAGGGCCATATGAATGAGTGGGGTGGATGAGTGGAGGGCGCACGGCGTCCACTTGATCATTGACAATTGCCGGCTCATCGTGCTCACTTGAGTCTAAGATGCCATTATCTCTCCTCTCCTTCCAATCTTTTTCCATCTTAGTGATGTTATTCATAAAAGTATGAAGATGATTGATTTGAGGAGGAGGAGGAAGAGCGGGCTGCGGGCTTGTGACCCTCTTAAGTTGTTCTTCCATGGAAGCAATTCTATCAAGGAGATTTTGTCGGAGGGGTGTAACTTTTTAAAAAAAAACCCTACCTAGGAGTAAATGGCAAGTGCACCTCTGGGGTGAGGGCACTTAACCATCAAACCACTAGGAGGCTAATTTTATTGAGAATAGTAGAAAAGAATAAATTACATGATACGAATGCTAGGCATACCTAGCTTGTCCAATCGAGTTGCACCCTTAATGTTTTTGGGAAGCTCAAAAGAAGAAAAGAAAAGATTACATTTGTTGGTGCAAGCTAGAGAAGCTAGTAGATTAGCAACAACATTGGCTTCTCTGAGGTAGAATTTCCCAAATTTCTCTGATATAAGTGAGAATCATCCATGGACATTGGACCTATTTTGTAACAATCTGCACAAGGACTTGAGAATCACATTCAATCAAAGTTGGTTGGGTGTTGACAATGAGAAGATATTTGATTCCATCTAGGAGAGCTCTGGCTTCGGCGACAATGCTATTACAATCCCCATAATAGTGAGAAAAGGCAATAATTATATCTCCTTTGGTATCTCTAATTGCACCACCCCCACCAGAAACACCTAAACTCTTGCTGGCCCCATCCGTGTTTTATTTCAGCATAGGCCAAGAGGGATTAAACCATTTACAATTTTCAGCTTAGGACTTCTAGAACTGATTACCTTGATACCGAATTTGGCGAGGGTGTTCCTCCTGCTGAACTTGTTTTCTCTTAGATCAGAGAGTTCACAGATTTGCTTGGCCTGGACAATAATGCTATGTAGCAAATAGTTTTTTGAAACATGCTTGTCTTCTAGTTTAGCCAAATTCCTAGCAGACCATAACTCCCACGTACTATAACCGATAATGGCCAAATTGAATAGACCATACAAGCATTTCGGATTGAAAAGAGACACTGAACTGAATATTCTTGTTCTGGCTGATCGACCTTCAAAGCACAGTCCAAGATCAGATAGGGATGACCAGACGGCTGCAGCCTTCTCACTGAGTTGAAAATATGACTTGTAGTTTCCCGTTGGGGCTGGAGACAGCATTGTCATTTAGAGCACATGTGAATTCCCAAAGATTGAACATTTGAATCAGAAGGGATGCAGTTGTTAATAATTTTCCATAGAAGCAATGATATTTTTGGAGGCAGCCACTTCGACCATAGGCGAGACCAAGGTAATTTGGGCAGAGCTTGACTATTGCTGCAGGTTGATTTATAAACTGAAGATACAACACAATGGCCAGAAGAAAGACTCCATATCTCCTTATCCTGCAGTTGAGATAGTTTGGTAGTTTTTATTGCTGAAAGAACATCTATAGGTAAAAAAGATTCAATGACCTGAGTTTCTTCATTGGTCGGTTGCTGGATACAGTGACTGACTGAGGACTTGAGATTGGGGATAATATCTGGAAAAATATAAGACTGCAGGGGTTTATTACCCAACCAAGTGTCCACCCAGAAGTTAGTTGAGGAACCATCTCCAATAATTACTTTCTTGTGTTGCACAATTAGGTTCCTAGCTTGAATCCAACATCTTCTGCCATGACCCTTCATGTGTTTAAAGGTAACTTCCATAATCTGGCTTTGTTGGATGTGTTTAGCTCTGAAAAAGACTGCCCATAATGAATTAGTGTGCATAGCTCTCCATAGCATTTTAACCCTCAAGGCTAATTCCATTTGTCTAAGAGACATAACCCCAAGACCTCCGTGGCTGACAGGTCTGCAAATAGAAATCCAGGACTTCCAATGATGTTTGTTCCCATGTGGAGAAGAACCCCAGAAAAACTTGGCAAAAGATCTGTCTAGACTTTGGTGAATTCCAGTATGGAGCGGGGATGAAGCTAGAGTGTAAATGGGAATTGATGACAGTACATGCTTAATAAGAGTTAGCTTTGCTCCCTGAGATAACAGCCTGCCTTGCCAACCTTCAAGGCATTTCTGAATAGAGGTAAGAAGCCCAACAAAGTGAACTTGTTTACTCCTGCCAAGAACAAGAGGATAGCCCAAGTATTTGTGAGGAAAGGTATGCTGAGTAAAACCAGTGGTAGCTTGAATTCTTTGTGCAATAGCTGGGTTAGATTTGTAATGAATAAAGAAACCACTCTTCCCAACATTTATTAACTGGCCTGAAGCTCTCTCATAAACTTTGAGAATTTTGATCAGCCTGCGAACAGAGTTTATAGAAGCATTGCAAAATATAAGAGTGTCATCTGCAAAAAGTAGGTGAGAGATATTGGGGCATCACCTAGGAACATCATACCACCCAACTTTGCCTGAGAGAAAGGCTTCCTTCATGAATCTACTAAGTACTTCTTCAGCTAATATAAACAGGGAAGGAGCCAGTGGATCACCTTGACGGATTTCCCTTGATGATTTGAAAAAACCTTCCATGTCACCATTCAGTAAAACTGAAAACTAGTAGTTGTTCAACATGTTTTCAATGGGCTTGATAAACTGAAGGCTGAAACCATATCTCCTCAAGACTGCAAATAGGAAATCACATTCAATACGGTCATACGCCTTTGCCATATCAAGCTTGAGCATAACATTACCACCCCTAATCTTCCTACCCAATTCATGTACCAACTCTTGGGCTAAGGCAATGTTTTCCACAATTTGCCTTCCTTTGACAAAAGCTGACTGCTCCATAGAAATGAGCTTGGGAAGAAAATCAGCTAACATGTTATTAATGATTGTGGAAATAATTTTGTAAAAGAAGTTGCAGAGGCTGATTGGCCTATAATCAGCAATGTCCAAAGAGTTGATCTTCTTCGGTATAAGGGCAATCAAGGATGCTGTAACAGTTCTGGGTAGAGGCTGCTGAAGAATGAAAAATTCTTGAACTGCACTGACTACCAAAGGAGCAATAATGAGCCAAGATTGCTGAAAGAAAACCCCTGAGAACCCATCTGGACCTGGAGCACTATCCACTGACATATTGAATACCACCTCCTTAATCTCTGCCTCACTCAGGACTGACACAGACTTTCATTTTCTTCAGCATTGATCATCCTTAGAATGCAATCCAGCAAGCTGTTGTCAATAAAATGCTCTTGAGTTGAGAAAGCATTTTGGAAATGAGTCACTGCAATTGTTTTCATTTTCTCATGGTCATTAGTGATGTTGCCAACAGAATTCCTAAGCTGCCAAATCAAATTTTTTCTCCTATTAGACAAAGTAGACATATGAAAGAATTTGGTGTTTCTATCTCCTTCAGTCAGCCATCGGATCCTGGACTTCTATCTCCAAAAACATTCCTGCTGAAGGTACCTATCCGAGAGCTGAGATTTGGCCTCCTCAAGCTTTAAGTGGTTGACAGTAGAGGGATCAGCATCATATAAGAATTCAGCATGAAGCACTGTATCTTCGGCCTTGGCAAAATTGTGGCGAACATTTCCAAACACTTCTTTGTTCCAGCAACTGAGCATTTTCCTCAAGTGTTTCAATTTAAGATAAAGAGTTGTAATGGATGAAGAAGCAATGGGGCTGGTGCGCCCAGAAAGCTCAATAGTTGAATTGTATTTATCATGCAATGTCCACATCTTCTGAAAGAAGAACCTAGTCTGAAACCTGACCAGGGGTGGGTGTTTTATCAACAAAGGGGCATGGTCGGAAGCTTCCCTGGAAAGATGTTCAATGGAAACAGGAATCTGGTTTAACCACACAGAGTTTATCAAAACTCTATCCAATCTAGCCCATATACCTTTACTTCCCATTTGATTATTGTGCCAAGTGAATTTAGATCCTACAAACCCAGCATCTAGAAGTCCACAGTCAGAAATGCAATCTTTAAAATCTGATATGGCAGACAAATTTGGTGGATTACCTCCCAGTTTTTCATTCATTTCCACAATACAATTGAAATCTCCTGCTACTAGCCAAGGAGATATAATCTGAGCATGTAGTGTCTTCAAAGAATCCCACAAAATTCTTCTCTCAATAATAGAACACTTTGCATAGACAATTCTGATATGAAATGCAGCCATGGTAGTATTAGTTTCCATTAAGGTGATTTGTTGATCATACCTATTGATAAGAATGAAATCTAGAGGGTCCTTCCATAAAATCCAGATGTGAGCGTTCGAATCAGAGTTAGCTAAAGCCTTATTCATTCCCAGCTTCCTACAAACACTATCTAACTGACAGGTGTTAATTTTAGGCTCCAAGATGGCAATAAAATCAATCTTATGCATTTTCAGAAGAAACTTAGCTCGGCCAATAGACACATCATTCCCTATTCCTCAGATATTCCAAACTAAAAAACTCATTGGGAAGAAGAAGAACTAGGAAAGTTACCCGCAGAATTGGTCCTCATCATGGACCTAGTGATGACTCCAGAATGCCCATCTTGTAGAGCCCTGACATTGGTCAGTTTAGCAGCTGATGCAATCTCCTGGCATTTTATTAAAATGCTCTCTTTATTGTGATGGCGTTGTTTATCCAAATTTTGTGGATCTTTGACTGATACATTTTTAGTATAACTCACAATCGCCAACTCTGGAGTTGGGACCATATCCCCGATTATAGGGACACTTTGGACTGAAGGGAACTCTGTATGGGTATTAACCACTAAGTCCTTTACATAAAAAACTTCTTGATCTGTAGAATTTGAAATTTGAACCAGTGACTTGGTTTCTTCGGTCAACCGTGCCTCACTAGGTAAATGATCAGAAATTGATTGAACATTAGCAGTGTTGCAAACTCCTAAGGAGGGGTGTAACTTGAACATTGGAAGGTTGGCATGATTGCCTTGGAGGGGTGGCTTGATATGAAGGCCGTGGAGGAGGGTTAATGGGCTGACTTACAAAAGGACCCGGACGGGCCGGGTTGCAAGGAACGTGTGGGCCTTGGGGCCGTGGTGAAGAAGGAATAGAAGGAGGCGGGTGATGGCTCACCCGAGGAGGAGTTTGTGTAGAAGGGGGTGGATGGACTTCTCGAAGAGGTGTATATGCGGAAGGAGGCGGGTGATGGGCCACCCGTGTGGGATTGAAGGGAGGATGAGAAGAAGATGTGCCCTCAACAATAGCCTTAAGGGCTTGGATTTGTTGAGGGGTAAGATGATCTAATGCACGGATGACTTGAGAAACCCTCTCATCATTGGGAGGAGATGGTCCCAAGGAAGTAGTGGCTTGCAATGATTGTGAGGGACCATGAGATTGGAAATTGCCCATGGGTCGGGCAATACCATGCGAATAAGGACGCAGTCCCTTAGAAGAATTATGGTGAGTATTATAAAGTTGAGGATTATAAGATATACTTAGTTGATCATCCTCATGGGTATATGAATGATTAGACATGTTAATTTTGTTATCAAGGTGAAACATCATGCAAGGCAAACAATATTCAATCAAAGCAATGTTGCAAAGATATCAAACAAGTTGGATGTTTTACGCTTGATTTTATTTTGACTTAAACCTTGGTGAATTAGGTGATTTTGGAAAAATGTGATATAAGTCACACAAGGTAGGAACCTAGTTTCAATATGATTTTGCTTCAATGTCAACTAGGTTCACTCTCTCACCATGCATAGGCCAACTAAACATGGGGAACTTCAAGGTACAACCTACCCAACGTCCGCGAGGGAATCCACGGGTGCGGGGACTTACGGAGGCTTGGTTTAGGAATTTCCAATCCAAAGAGACGGAATGCTCAATGGAGGGTCCTTTCTTAACCAAGAGGGGGGTATGGATCCTAAAAAGTGTAGAGAGAGGAGGTCTCCCAAGCCAAATGCAATATGAAAGTGCTAATGCAAAAGACAAAGAAAAGAAAGTATGAACAATGATATGAGCCAAACCAATGAAAGATAAGGGCAAAACACTCACATGGCCATACAAATCAAAGCAATCAACATAACATGAAGCATGACATCCATTATTTTTTTAAGATGGAGAGATGAGAAAGTAGAGTTTTGGAAAACCAACAAGTTAGCAATCACATAAGGAGAAGGGGATGTGCACGCGATGCACAAGTAATAAAATAAAAAGAAAAGTGCCACGTGGAGCACAAAGGGAGTTGCACTGTGGGTGCAAAAGGGGAAGGGTAATCAAAGAAATATATTGGTGGTCCCACCGTGATCGTCAATTTGTAGATCTAAGAAAATCCACTCAAGAAAAGAAAAGGATAATATGGCTAGAAAAGCATGGGAAGAGAGAGAAAGGATAGCATGCGTAGGATGCTAATGGAGGGTGATCGCTAGAGACGCGAGGGCCTCAAAGATATAACAATAAAGAATAGGATGGATCGCGATATAAATACCTTAAATGCGTGGAGATGTGTGTGTTCACCTTCTCTTTCTATCGGCAGGCCGATGAAGAGAGTTCTTTATGATTACCCTAGAAAAATAAGATAACACCAACAAGAGATATAGATTAGGAAAAAGTGTGTAGCATCAAATTCCAAAATATGAAGTAAACATAAAATCAAGGAAAATGACACACCTTGTGGGTGTTGACCCTTTAACCCCTTATGCAAAAGGGTATGAAAATAATGATATGATGATATGCAAATAGGAGTGTGCAAGTGTTGCACAAGAGGAGGTGTGCTAGAGTGCACAATGTGGAGATCTCAACATTGAGATGATAAGATAAAAGAAAGGGAGAAGGAATAATGATGCATGCAATGCTAACAAGAATAAAACAAAGAGATAAGAGAAGGGGAAAGCTTATTAGTTTTGTCCAATTGAGGGCTTCAAGATCTTCAATAGAGGAAGAAGCTCCAAAGGATGAAGAGGCTCCAAATCTTCAAGGGAGGAAGAAGAACTCCATGGATGAAGCTTTAAGCATGTAGGAGACTTCTCCTTGAGCCTCCAATCTAGCAGCACCTCCCCTTAGTTGGTTGATGATGCCCCTTTACACAAGGGAGAGAGGGGTCCTATTTATAGGGCCAAAATTCGGAGTTTAATCCAAGGAAAATTAGAAAATCATGTTTTAATGGGATTTGAACATAGATAAACCTTAGCCATGTGTCCCTTCATCCTTAGAAAGCCTTAGGAGACCTTTACCAAGTGAAAGAGGGCTCAAAAGAGAGAAAGAAGGAGGTTCTGTCGGAGTTCAGATCTCTAGAAGAAATGGCGACCAGGCAAATGGTCGCTATTTAAATAACGCCCGCGTGAAGCGTCACTAATTCTGAGGCATTTCGAGATGAATTCAGACTTTCCGAAATTTGAAAAGAATTGGCGACCATGAGGAGGTCGATATTTAGAATTTAATACAAATTTCAGACGGAGTTAAAAACTTAAAATATGGCAACGAAATTGGCGACTTTACACACGGGTGCTATTTCACAAAATAGCGACCTTCCAGGAAGTCGTGGAATCAAAAATAATCCAATTTCAGCTCAAAATGTGAAGAAAAGAATTTGCGACCTTCAGACCAGTCGCTATGTAATGAATTGGCGACTTCACGCAGTGTTACTACTTCAAATAATCCGAAAACAGCAAAATGGAAGCCTACTAGAATTGGCGCCCCCTTCCTGGGCGCTATTTAAATAGCGGCAGGCAGGCTGCCACCAATTCGTTAAATAGCGGCAGGGTGGCCGCCACCAGTTAAATAGCGGCAGGGTGGCCGCCACTAATTCGTTAAATTGCGGCACTAATTCGTTAAATAGCGGCACTAATTCGTTAAATAGCGGCAGGGTGGCTGCCACCAATTCGTTAAATAGCGGCAGGGTGGCCGCCACTAATTAAATAACGACAGGGTGGCCGCCATTAATTCGAAAAGGCCACGAAAAAATGGAGAAAAATCTCAAAAAAACCTGTAAAAATAGGAAAACATGTGGGAAGCTCCGAAAAGCTGAATAATCTAGTAAAATGAGGAAAAACCACTCAAATGAGTCAATTTGAGGGTCAGATTGGGGCATCGCAACGCGATAGGAGATATGCTCAAAATGATGTCAATTTTAGCGTGTCTACAGACTTGTGTATCGGATTGCCCAAAATTAAAGAATAAGATTTTAAAGGAAGCTCATTGATCAAAGTACACTATCCACCTTGGTGCTACCAAAATATACCAATGCTTAAAAAGAAACTTCTGGTGGCCTAACATGAAGAGGGAAGTGGCGGATTTCATTTCCCGCTACCTTACTTGCCAATAAGTCAAGGCGGAACATCAAAAGCCAGCTGGTAAATTACATTCCTTGGAGATTCTTAAGTGAAAGTGGGAGGATATAGGGATGGACTTCATCATGGGTTTGCCAAATATAAAGGGCGACATGACGGAATATGGGTGATTGTTGATCGATTGACTAAATCTGCACATTTCCTGCCTATCAAGAGTCGATGGTCAGTGGATGTACTAGCAGCCTTGTATGTCAAGGAGGTCGTCAGATTGCATGGAGTGCCTATTCCAATAGTGTCTGACCGAGATCCACGCTTCACATCACACTTTTGAAAGGCTCTACAACATTCATAAGGGACGAGGTTAAATTTCAGCACTACATTTCATCCCCAAACGGATGGTCACGCTGAACAGACAAATCGAGTAGTGGAAGACATGCTCAGGGCTTGTGTCATAGATTTTGGTAGAAGTTGGCATGATAATCTACCTCTAGTAGAATTTGCCTACAACAATAGCTATCAAGCTAGTATTCAAATGGCACCATTCGAGACACTATATGGAAGGAGTTGCCGCTCACCAATATGTTGGGATGAAGTTGGGGAAAAGTAACTTCTAGGCCCGGAACTAGTAAGGGACACCACTAAAAAAGTGCAAATCATTAGAGAAAGACTTCAGATGGCTCAGGCAAGATAAAAGACATATGCCGATACTAGAAGGAGAGACCTAGAGTTCCAAATTGGAGACCTTGTATTCCATAAGGTTTCCCCATGTCGTGGAATTTGAAGATTCGATGTCAAGGGCAAGCTTACACCGATATATATCGGCCCTTTTGAGGTCCTAGAAAGGGTTGGCGAGGTCGCCTACCGGATCGCCTTGCCACCTCAGTTGTCTGAAGTCCACAATGTATTCCATGTCTCCATGCTAAAGAAATATGTCCATGATTCATATCACATTATAAAACATGACAATCTGGTAATACGAAAGGACTTGACGTGCGAGCAAAAGCCATTAAGAATACTTGATCGTGAGGTACGTCAGCTTCGGAACAAGACTATTCCCATGGTGAATATTCAATGTTACAAATGCCTAGAACAAGAAGCCACATGGGAAACAGAAGAATCAATGCGCAGGTGAATTCCAGAGTTATTCTAATTGTAAGTAATTTACACCCTCCATGTTCATATGCAATCAAATTTGGGAACCAAATTCTTTTAAGTGGGCGAGGGTGTAGCACCCCAATAAAATATGGAAAAATATTTAATAGGCCATATAGATTTTTACAACAATTAATTTTTTAAAAAAAAGCTTCCAAACCCTTTCGCGTTAAGACCCAATAGTAGTAACTCTTCACGTGTGAGCTCAATTAGATAATTGGCCCAAAATCAAAGTCTTAAACTCACGGACCAAACCTTTAAGGCCACTTTGACAAAGGGGTGGGTTAGGGGCTGGTAAGCCACCCCGGGTGGCCCACCCCTAACCCACCCCGGGTGACTTATTCCACTCTTTTGGTTGGAGTAAAAAAACTCAAGTTTATCCGTAACCGACCCCTGTTAAGATAAAAAGAGCCAAATAAAGATTAAGTCATCCCACCCCGAGTAACCCACCCTAACCTGGCTTTCCCTTTTATCAAAGTGGCCCTTATGGAATTAGACCACCAAATAGGGGGATTCTTGGGATGACCCAAGAGGCCCACGTTGAAGGTAGTTTACAAGTGAAATTAGGGTTTTTCTTGAGGTCGACCGATGGAGGAAGGTGGCTATAATTAAGGGAAGGATAGGATCGATCATAGAAGGTTGAATTTTAATGAAACTAGGATTCCCTATTAGGATTCGGAGAGGTAGAATCCTTATAAAGAAGAGACCTTGCAACTAGCAGAAGAATCGTGCTGATGCTGCTATTTGTGATGTGCTGTAGAGGATCGTTAGGGGAGCCGTCCTCTTCCTCCTCTTCTTCCTCTGCACGTGCGGGTGTCTGTGTCTGCGTCCGATCTTCTTCCCCGTAGGCGTTCTTCCTCATCCTTCGTCCATCTTCTTCATTCGTCCAAGGTAGGTTATCTCCATATTCAGGCAAAACACGTTAATAATAGTAGCATGCATGGAACCATGATATTTTTTCGATTAAATCTTCATATTCCATGCGTGGTTCATTGAGTTTTAGAACCTTCTATTTCACGTGAAAATCATGACAAGTACAGTGGATGCAGATTAATTGGCGTCTCTTCAAGTAGACGCTAATTCTTGAATTGGCGTTAGGCTTGTAGACATGGATTAATTCACGCCCACAACACCTGACGTGAATTTTTCTAATAAATTAAATAAATCACACATGTTAAAAAATTAATATCTATTAAACCATGCATGATAAAATTTATATGTGCATACTGCTAGAATCCCTGTATTTTTCTTTATACTCTCATGTCTTTAGTTTTTCGAAAAGCAAGAGAGGAAGCAAAGTGCTAATGTTCATGTTCTAAATAAGAAATAAATAGTAGTTTGTTCTTGTAAATGTATCTACGCGATACATATAAGCATGTAACTAGGAAGAATTAGCGTCTGAGTGAGCAGGCGCGTATTATTTAATTGGCGCCTCTCTACAGAGACACAAATTCATGTTCTAATTTTTAATATGAAATAATCTAAAAAGCATAGAATTAGCGTCTTCCCATAGTGACGCAACTTAAAGAATTGGCGCCTCCTCACAAGGACGCCAATTTAGAGTAACATTATTTAATTATAGTTAACCCTTGAATTGGTGACTTTTCTCAGAGACGCGATTTTTAGATTTAGCACCTCTGTACAGTGACGCGAATTCTTATCTCACAATTTTATTGCTGTTTTGACAAATACTATGGGTTGCTTGTCACTACTATCTCATGGTCGAGATGGAGTCCCTATTTTCATGAATTTTCACGTTAACACCCTATCTCTTGGAGATTGAAAGACCCTCCCTCGGATATTCCTTCCGCCGGATTGGAAATTCCTTCTCTAAGGCCTCCGTAAGACTCCGCTAGTCTTGGAATCCCTCAAGGAAGCTAAGCGGATTGTACCCTAAAGACCCCTGAGCCATGTTTTCGTCATGTCCCTCTGAAGAAACATGACTCCCAGCCATCATAGAGCGCTGTGATCAGGTGTTCTGTGAGAGTTTAGTCACTGTCTGGAATTGGCATCCAGAACAGTTGACGCCAAATTGGAATATAGCGTCCATTACAGTGGATGCGAAATTCCTTCGTGCCTTACTATTCACAGAATTAGCGGCCACCGCATTGGACGCGAATTATGAAATTGATAGTATCCTGGGTGGACGCCATTTTTTCCAGATTCTTGAGTGTCCTGGCTTTTCATGTGAGATTTATCGCTATGTCATTTCTACACAAAGTTCTATCCTTGAATTCCTCAAATCCGTGAATCTACCTTAACATTCCTACAATGGCTTATTCCTTTGGAACTCTATTAGCTATAAACTATAGTGGATGTCGAGATATTTACATGACTCAATGCCTGCTGTTAATAGGGCGCGGTGTGGTCCTGGGAGGAGCACATGAGAGTACTTGTGTCCATGGGAGCTATATTGACCACTGTGTGACATTGCATCGAAGTGCTTGACTTGCTAGATTGATCGACGACATTCCACTCTCTCATACTTGACATGATACTTGACACGAACTTGACATGGCGTGCTTGGCTCGGAATGGGTAATTAATTGTTAAACGAAATTGCTAAATTCTATTGACATGACATGATACTTACATTCGTGATGCCTTTGTTAACTTTACATGATTCTTCTTGACATCTTGCTAGTTCAACTATATTGTTCCTATTGATCTTTTGTTCTATATTATCTTGCGTTCATTCATGCATAGCTATACTTGCATTTCATGTAACATGTAATCACTTAAAGCAAGCTTTTTTATTAAGATGTAAGTCTACTGAGCGTTCGCTCATCTAGTATTTTCTCCTAATTTATTAGGTAATATCGATGACAAGACTCAATCGGATGGCAATGTTCAAGAGTGATGAGCGTAGAGCCGATCCCGGATATCGCACCTTATCTTTGAGTCGTGTCTTTCTATTTTCTTGAGTCATCATTGTAATTTTCTTTTATTAAGTCTAGTGACCAAGGAAGTATTATATTGGTACTTTGGATTGTTATTTTTGGAATAATGGAATTTTAAGCGTACTCTGTCTTATGTGTTGAATATCTCGTGCTCTGATTGATATGAATGATATAAACTCGTCACGCTCCGGGGTTCCTTCCGCACTCAGGGCGTGATACCGTCAAAGAAAACATGGCTCGCTACAAGCTACTGCTATTGGCAAAAAAAGCAAGCCCGTTCTCATAGTCGGGAATTGCCGAACCAACACAAAGAAACTCTGGCCATGCTGCCAGGGCACATCACGACACCTCTGTCGTGAAGGCTCGTCCTCAGTGACAAAAGCCCAACTCTAGACTACACGGTCCAAGAGTGCAAACACACACACGACTTCGTCATCCTGTACTTTGCACTAACTAAGGGTTTAACCTCGGTAACTCTACTGAAAACTCTAACCCTTAGTGTCGGAAAGACACACAAACCACCGAAGGAATCACGGCATAGCAGATGGAAACCAGACCACGAGTGTTACAAGACAAAACCATAAATCAAGAGGCTCACGCTGTCAAGTGCTAGGAGTATCTTCCGACCAGAAGTAAGATCGGATGTGTCCACTTACGTCTTAATCTACACCTCGAGTGTCTCCCTACTCACCCCTGACGAAAACTGAGACACCGTACAAGTAACAAGGAACAACAACAACAAGGGCTACTTAGGGTCACGCTCATCAGCGTGTGTCCTCTGCCCCTAACTCAGTGTGCACACACAGACCTACTGTAATAGGTCAGGTCCTCTAACTAGTTTTCCCCCCAGTCGGAATCAGGATGCTAAGGCAAAAAGGCCCTACGGTAACCTATGTAAAAATCGTCTCTAACGGGAAGCCACACTACCACTCCCTAGTAGGGTAAACACCCGCCTGTCGTACCAGGCTCCGACTAGTGGGTGTCACTAGACATAGAGACTATAAAAGAAAGCACCAAAGTACGGACATGTCACACTCACACCTGTCATAAGTAACTCGGAACACATGGCAGCACAATGTCACCAGACTCAGGATAGTCAACTAGACCTGCTAAAACATCAGTCCTTGAGTCACACGACTCTGGTCAAGACCATTGCAGAATGCGGCAACATGCAGTCAAATTAGCCTAGTCCCTTGGTCAAAAACCATGGTAAAACATTATGGAAGCAGCAAACAACAGCCGGATCCATTCATCAATCGAAAGTCCTTGGCCACTCATCGGACTCATAATTCTACATAACAAGAAAGCACAGAACACGAAGGGTCACCCGAGCCCTCAAACCACATGGGCACGTAAACTGAGGTCACACAAGACCTCCGAGCATCCAAAATATAGTCTCGATCCCCTCGGGACAGCCAAGATACTCACGGGGTCAAAAGTCAACCACTAGGTCACAACTGGGTTGACCGGAGACCAGAACAGTAAAACAGGGTGAAGCAAACCTGGTCGCGGTTGTCACCAGGCCACTATTTACAAAGGAAATCAAGTAGCAGTCAAGGCCAGACCACCACCTCCAAATAGAACTAGGTAGCGGTCAAGGGTAAACCACCACCTGTAAGAGAGGAAGGTCACGGTTAACAGAAGCCCGCAACCTCCAAATAGTGACCAGGTCATGGTCAGAAATAGACCGCCACTTGCCAGAAATAGGGTACACAAGGGCACAAAGGGGTGGCATCGTTGCTTCACGAAGCAAAGTCGACACAAACCCGATCGCGATTGTGAGACAACTACTACCATCAGGTAGAGGTTCTTAAAAGACCACCATCAACAAGGTTACAAGGTAGGCTGGTAGCGGTTGGGTGATAACCACTATTTCTAGGAACCAGTTATCAGCTAATCGCTATCATCAGTCCGGCTTCCCAGGTCACGGATCCACCCCAATCGCTACCTACACGTACCAGTTAGTCACAAGACCGCGACCTCAACCGCCTTACCTATACAACATAAAAGAAGATTGTGCTTCCAACTAGACTGCTATCAACACCGAGGGCAGAACGCAGTTATTGGGACGATCGTGACCTGCTTCCGGTCTAAAATCTGCAAGATCACATAAAACTCGATCGTTCCACGCTCCAATCGTCCCAAAACGATAGGGAAACAATCACAAACTCACTGCGCGCCTTCCACAAGCTAGAAGGACTCACAAAATGACAAAGAAATGGGTGATTTTCTCAAATCGACCCAAAATGACTCACATGAGCATCCGGCCTCAAACTGCAAGCAATTACAACCAAATTGGCGAGAATCACATCCCGGCAAGCTAGGTGTTTATGATTTACTATTAGAATCGAAAGACATCGCTTGGAGCGGTGAATTCATCTCACACACCCCATAACATGCTTTTTGCCCTAAAATGGGAAAACCCGCTCAAACTCTCGCTAATTGGCACAAAATCGTGAGGGAATGCAGGAGAAGGGTTGAGAATCCATCCCCCTACCTCCACCGATGATCTCCCACGCCAAAAACGCCATTACCACACGAAAAATGCCACACAAACCCTACCAACTCTTTGAATCCACGAATGGGATCACGTTGCGCCTTGCCTCGATCCTCTAGCCATGCACGCTCCACGTCACCTCCACATCGTCTCAACGTCGTCCCTACCTCCTCCGTCGGCCGTCGGAGTAGAGGGGAAGAGAAGAGAGAGGATGGAGGGAAAGAGAGAGAGTGAGAACGTGAGATGAGAGAGGGGTGAGGGTTTAGGGTTTAAAAAGAAAAAAAGAAAAAGGATTTAATATTTGAAAAATATTTTGGGCTCAAAATTCTAAAAAAATCTAAAAAATGAAAAAAAAATACCTCATGCGATCCTCGGAAAGAGCACAATGCACCTGTATCGTCCTGGAGTCTGAAATCTCAACGGTTCACCCTCCATGGGGATCTGAATATAAAATAGCCCGAAAATCTAATTAAAAGGGCAAACTCTACATGGGACTCATAAAAGTGTTCCGAAAACACTCGGATTTCGATCCGAAAGATCCAGGGTGTTATAGTCCTCCCCTCCTTCAAGAAAATTTCATCCTCGAAATTTGAGGAAACCAATAGGCAACAGGGAAGAACAACACACATGGCTGGCAACGCTCTCAAAGCTCCAGCCAAACCTCAAACTCGCAATAACATAATTATGAGGAACACTGGCAGACCACTGATCACAAGAAAAATCATCATGCTCTGGATCTCAATGCACACCGATCCTCAGAGCAATAATAACACACGCAGAAACACAAGTCTGGCACCTCCAATCATGGCACCATCACTACCATCTCACATAGCAAAGAGACACGACCCATGCCACGAAGCTGCCACCGACGAAATCTCATACCCGACAGACAAAACAAGCATCAGCTCTCTCACACCCTTCATAAGGAAGAGAGTCATCTCAGCTGACTGCTACAATCCATCGGCCTTCGTGCCACGAACACTTCCCATCCAGGTGAACAGAACACAAATGGCACCACCGGACCATTATCACCATGAAGTCGGTCCTCACCCAGACACTACATCTGATTCGAGCTTCACACCAACTCTACCCTTTCCAAGGGAGTACAGCAAAGCCAACAGACAAGATCTTACAATCCACAGTCCACACAATTCTAAGCTCAGACTCACAGGAACTCCTCCCATGCTGGCCACAAGCATAGTCCATCACACAATCTCATAATGGACACCTATAGATCCCCGGCTCCGCTCTCACCATAGAACCACGGGACACAACCACAAACATGGTCACTTTTAGCTATCATCACAGCTGACCACTCGGCTAGTCTTACCAGCCACTCATAGCTTACCAACAAGGACCTACAATCGTCTCTCGGAAATGCATCTCTAGGATCACGTTTCCATCCCAAGAGCACAACTTCCAAAATGTAGAGGGTACCCATCCGGCACATTTGCCGTCATATTTCCCCAACTCTCAATCCTGCCGATGCCAACAACCACAATGCCTCAAGCAATACCACGACAACCAATATCATCAAGGCTTACATAGCTAAGACAATCTCACACCAAGAAAACAATCCTCTCGGTTGGTCAGATTACTCTGACCCTTGACCTGTGAGTGATAAACCCACCACGCTTCCACTGCGCACTCAACACAATGTGCAGAGGCATAACAGACAACTCGGCATCTGCATCTCAGTACATGTCTCGGTGCCATCGCAATTCAATAAACTGTAATTCACCACGCCTCAAGCACTGATCATGTCGATCGCCCATCACAACTGCCACAACGGTTGAGCTAGCCGCTGCCACACGCTCCTTACCTATCTCCGTCTCTGATCCCAGAGTCAGTAACAGTCCAAACACATACCAAGGTGTGAAGAAAATCATTAAGGACATCAAGCTCGAAGGTCATAGACCCATTCTCAACTCTTGGGTCCTCAAGATATCCACCTCCTGAGCTGCTACCATGCAGACCATCGTGCCAAGAGCCACAACACGAATCACAATGAACACCTACCTCAGCTTATCCTCAAGTCCCAAATCTGATGCTGAACCTTCACATCTCAACTGCCACCTTGCACAGCACATCTAACACGGTGCATAATGGCCCCCAATTCAACAATTTGGGTCCAAAACCAAGCCACTACCAAATAATATCAAATCAGGTTTAGGACTAACATAGCCCACTCATAAGCAGATGCGCAGGACTAAGGACTTTCTGAGACAGCTCTTTCCAAGATTACCTTAAAGCGACGCCACAAGACAGGATCAGAAAGTCAAGCTCGGTTAACTAAAGCTTACCAAGAAGGAATACTCAAGTCACCCGAGCACTCTCTCGATCAGGGCATCCATCCTACCATCTCAAACCACAATCTTGAAGCCTCAGGGGTTGGCTAAACCTCAAGCTAGGATGGCCAAAATGACATTAATCTCCATCGGAGAACATCCATGGCCATACAATCAATAATTCGCATCAGTCGCCTGATCTCGCGACAGATATCTCGAACGCTGCACCACAAACTCACGCCTGCCGGCAAACTCTGCCCAGTGCAGAAAAATTGGGACCACCACCTCGAATAAAGGTGACTCTCTATCACATTCCTCAGGTCCCGTGCCAACATTCTGACGAAAGCAACACCACCTTCACAGCACCACCATAGCGCACACAAGCTCTCACACGAGAAGCAAAGCGGTTAATAAACACAAAACTTTAAGCTAGCTACCGACTGTATTGGACTTTATGGACTCTGATCACTGCAATTATCTCAAATTCCCATGTACATTCACACCACTCTCTCTGATACCAACTGTAATGACCCAGAATCCGAGTATTGGGCGAACCCGATAACCTCTTAGACCCTGAGGAGCCACCCAAGAGCTGTAAGGCTCCGAAGGGTTAGAGAGGTATGCAGAGGTACATTGAAATTTAAAATAAATGCAGGAAGCAACTATGAACGAGACTGTTAAATTAACAGAAATAAAATTACATTTTCAATTAACAAATAAACTACAGAGTCTATTCCAACAAAAGTACAGTGTACAACAAAAGTAAACGTACTGAAGTACCAGGTACGCTACCTACTCTGGCAAGCTGGCACTAAGAACCACCACACTGCACCTCCGAACCACAAGGAGGAACCGCTACACCTGAAAAGACAGGGGTAAGACTCATCTCATTGGCTCAATAGGGGTCCCGCAGATCCTCACCATGAAACAACGTCGGTAAACAACAGTGCTAACAAAACCAATACTAACAGTAGTAACAACAACAACAAAAGCAATAGACGTACCGACAACAGTCGAAAAAAACACAGCTCACTACAAGCTACTCCTATCGGTAAGAAAAGCAAGCCTGATCTCACAGTCGGGAATTGCTGAACCAACACAAAGAAACTCTGGCCACGCTGCCAAGACACATCACGACACCTCTGTCGTGAAGGATCGTCCTCATTGGCAAAAGCCCAACTCTAGACCACACGGTCCAAGAGTGCATACACATACACAACTTCGCCGTCGTGTACTTTACACTGACTAAGGTGAAGCCTCGGTAAGTCCACTAAAAACTCTAACCCTCAGTGTCGGAAAGACACACAAACCACCCGAGGAATCACGGCATCACAGACGGAAACCAGACCACGAGTGTCACAAGACAAAACCATAAATCAAGAGGCTCATGCTGTCAAGTGCTAGGAGTACCTACCGACCAGAAGTAAGATCGGATGTGTCCACTGACGTCTGAATCCACATCTCGAGTGTCTCCCTACTTGCCCCTAGCGAAAATCGAGACCCCGTACAAGTAACCAAGGAACAACAACAACAAGGAATAGTCAGGGTCACGCTCGTCAGCGTGTGTCCTCTGCCCCTAACTCAGTGTGCACACACAGACCTACTATGATAGGTCAGGTGCTCTAACTGGTTCCCCCCCTCCCCCCCCGCCCGACTTCGGCTACAAAGGTAAGGGGGCCCTACGGTAACCAGTCTAGTAATCGTCTTTAACGGGAAGCCACACTATCACGCCCTGGTAGGGTAAATGTTGGTCCCGGGGTAGGCGAGCGAACAAGAAGGGGGGGTTGAATTGTCCCCGACACTAGATGGCAAATTAAAACAACTACGCAGCGGAATTAACAACTTTTATCGAGATTGAGGAATTAACTAAACAAGGAACTAAATTCTCTCAACCCCTCCGATCTCACACGATCACACAAAGGAATAACAATCAAACCATACAATCCCACAAAGCAAACCACAAGAGAATGGGATTTTTAAGGTGGTTCAGGACCACAACGGGCTCCCTACGTCCACCCCTTGCCAAACTCGGTGAGACTTCACTCGGGGATAAATCCCCAAAACGGAGACGACGCTCTAAACACGCACGGAAGATGATGCCTGAACAAACACACGGGGACATGCCCCAACACATACACACACGGAGACGAAGTCTCCAACACGATCCGACGACTGGATCACAAACACACACACACACACGCTCCAACAACCGCAGCAAAGTAAACCACATGACCGTACGCAGACGGTCACACACACGAATATCTCTATGTTCGGTAAATAAACACAAATGATCAAATCATGCTAAACCCAAACTATAGAACATGGAGCATATCAAGAACAACATAGAAAGTATGTAGAAATAATCTCCCTTGAACTCCAATCATCAGATGAAGATGTTCCTTGAACCACAAGTCGGAGGGAAGCCGGATGAAGACGATTCTTGCATCCTCTTGATCCTCTCATCGCTCCGCTCCTTTTCTTCTTCTTTCACGAGCTCCAAAATCCTCTTCAAGTAGATCAAATCCTTCCTTCAAGAGCTCCTCCTTGCTTTGCCCCATTTCTTCTCCTACAAGATAGATAGAAAATGTTAGCTCTTCATTTTTCTCCCAAAATCGTAGGTTATATATACACCCAAGAGAGAATGATCAAAAGACTCATAAACCTTTCATAAAACCCTTGAAAGACCCCTCTAATATATGTATATTAACCCTAGGGACAAAAGGGTAAAGATTGATCACAAATGGATTGGGTTTAGTGGGTTTTTGGATTCACGTTTTTGGGTTTACGCCGTGTTCGGTCGACCTAAAGGGTAGGGGCGGTCAACCTAAATGTTACAAACAGAAAACATGCCAACTCTGGGGATTTCGGTCTACCAAAGGCATAGGGTCAGTCGACCGGAATGAACAGTGTGTCAGATTTTGTGAAAGTTCAGATTTTTGTATGAAAACTCAAGGCTACACTCCCTTATGCAATTTACATGAAATATGAACTTGAAAACCCACATGACAAGGAGTGTATTACTATATTGAAAACCTTTCAAACCATCATTTTTTCAACCAAAATAAGAATCAAGCAACCTAAAGTTTGATTAACAGGAATGCTCATTGTGATGACAAAACACAACCAATGATTGTTTTAAAAACTCAAACATGTTTCCATCATTTAAAACCCCTTCATGAATATGTAAGAAAACATTATGAAAACCTGAATAACAAACCTAACATCAAGATCAAAAACTCTAAATAGAAGCTTACCATTTTCCCACAAATACACACATGCAAAGTGTTAAGTTCTCACCATGAATCTTGATATCTTTGCATATAGGATTGGCATTACTTTCCAAACCTACATAGGAGAGTAAATAAAGTTAATACAAAGAAAGTTCAATCACTTCGATGCCATCTAGCACTTAATCAATATTTTGGTATCTTGGGAGTCTATTAAACCTTTTCAAATCAATCTTAACACCAAGACCCAAACTCACATCTTACATCAAGAGACTAACATGGTTTAATACATGAAAGTCCATTCAAGATCTCAATAAGCAAGCTTTTGAAGAAACCAATTAGCCAAGTGTTTTCATGTAAATCTTCAATCCAAAGTCCAAGGCCAAATTGGCCATACACTCAACCAAAGTATGAATCTTGAAGAACCAAACACGCTCAATGCTTCAAGAAGGTTATACATGAAAGGTCATTAAGATTTGCATCAATAAATTAAGCACATAGCAAGCTCATACATTCATTTCAAGATTTACACGTAAGTCTTAAGCTCCTTACCATATCAAGAAACTCCCAAATGAAATACATGCAAGTATAGCAACAATCTTTACAATCAAGGCATGAGAGACTCTTTACAATCTCATATAGCATGTACCAAACCTTCTAGTTCTAAGACATTTGAAACAAGGCAATAATCATGAATGCACACTATCATCAAAATCATATGCAAGCATAAAAACATATGTAAGCATGACAATCTTCCTCAACGACACACAATATTTTGTTATCATCAAAACCAAGACCAAGAGGGAGCACAACGAACCCAACAAACTCCCCCTTCTTGATCACTGTAAAATATTGTGGTATCAATCACAATCTAAACAATCAATCACAATCCAAATATTTCTCCCCCTTTAGCATTATCAAAAAGTGGGGATGAAAGCAATGGAGTTCAAATATCATCAAGATGAACAAGATGGATTCATGAATCAATAGAAGCTCAGTTTAGATTTTCAGATGATGCAATAGCACTGAATGAGCAAGATGACATATCAAATGAGTTTCTTTGATTTTCAAATTTATTGATTTTCAGTTTTCTATTGAAATACATGAAGCTAAATGTATGCAAATGATAACGCATGAGATGCACAAAATGCAACCAAGTAAATATATGCATATATATACATGCAACATATATCCCCCTTACTTATTTAAGAAGGGAATAGGTGTAAGAAAAGTGCATGAGAGTCATGACAGTCGGAATGTTCATATATAGCACATAGAAGGTTATGCAATCACATAGGAGAATCAAGCAATAGTCAATATAGTTAATCAATTTTCTGAATACATATTAAATCAAATTTTCATATGTGTAAGTGAATAACATGAAAATATATTATAGCCATATGGATATTCAGATTTTCAAATCAACACAATGAGAGATTATACAGACTGCACTTCATTTTATGAGAACAGCGTATCGGAGGCTACGCTCTACCTCAATAATTGTTTTTTCACACCAACTTTTTTTATTGATTTCACAATGACAATCAGAATTTTTTTTAGAATGATTAGGTTCAAATAATTCCTTTTTACGTGAGGAGGCACATAAAGCTCATGCCAGAATCCCCAGTTACTCAAAATACTGAACCATTTCATTTCATTCTGAACAGAGGTACTTTAGTCAAACACCTTTCAAAAATGAACCACATCACGCCTGAGGTGACGTATATCCAGTTTACTCAGTGAGACTAAGTATTACTCTGCCTTTCATTTCACATTCTTTTAACAAAGATAGGTAGGCTACTTTTTCCTCAACTACCTCTTCAACATACATGTAGTAAGTTTAATATCTCTAGAGTGTTGAAAGGAAATTCCTATATCATTATGTTTAACACTCATTTTCACATTTAGTGTATGAAGTGTATGAATTTGATTCAGCATGTATACCAAAAATATCATGAACACATAACAGTGCAGCTCTCCCTAAATAGATGCACTTATCAAATATTTACTCCCCTGAGTGTATGACATGAAACACTCCAATAATGACTCATATGCAACATTATTTAGCAAGAATGCATAAGGTCATAGAAATTCCAAACGATGGAGGTGAATAACATAAATAAGCATGCAAGCACATAAAGGGAATATATGCAATATACAATGCAAAATGAAAAGATATGCAAATTGTTGGTCTCGAAGACATGATACCATTGTTGGAAGAATTCACTTTAGCATTTATGCAATATAAACAATGTTCAAAATGATGCATTTCATTTGAATGTCCTAAATGCAATGCAAGATGCAATGTGATGCAAGATTTTAGATTTTCATTTGAATGTTCCAAACGTATTTCAGAATTTAACATGGGTGCTAAAATGTAATTTTTCAAATTTTCATTTGAATGAACTAAATGCACGTAATGCATCAACTCCAATACATGCAACCTATAATGACATGAGAATGCAATGCATGGTGCAAAAACAAAATGCAAAGATTTATTTTTCAGAACAATATGATAGATTGTACAAGAAAGCATTCAGATTCAAGTATGAACAACAAGCATTTTCATGACAAGGCCTTTATGACACTACAAGAAAAAGCGGATTTAGCGACGGCATTTTGCGACGGATATTAATCCGTGGCAACTATGTCTGTAAATTTAGACGGACCTATTTCGTCTAAATATTTAAGACAGAAAATTTATTCGTCTGAATATCCGTCGCAATTAGAGACGGATTTGCAGATGAAAATTAAGACGTCTGAAAGTAGAGACGGATATGGAGACGAATTATTTTCTGTCTTAAATTTGAGACAAAAAAATTTTCCGTCGCAAAAATTCACTCGATTCCCCCCCATTCCCCCCCGCTCTCCCTCTCACTCTCACACCGTCGCCGCCGTCACCGTCGGAGGTGCGCCATCGCCGTCGTCGCCGGAGGAGCTACGCCGTCGCCGCCAGCCTCGATCATCTCCCCCCACCGGTAAGCCCCTCCCTCCCCTCCTGCTGACCCCCCTCACCCAGCGACCCCCGATCCCCCTCCACTGCACCCCCCTCCACCTCCTGCTGACCCCCCTCACCCAACGACCCCCGATCCCCCTCCACTGCACCCCCCTCCCCCTCCATCCACCGCACCCCCTCCCCCTCCTGCCACCCCCTCCACCGACAGGCCTCCCCCGCCTGCTGACCCCCCTCCACCATACCCCCCTCCCCCTCCACCGTACCCCCCTCCCCCTCCTGCGACCCCCGCCACCGCACCCCTTCCCCCTCCTGTGACCCCCGTCCCCCTCCACCGCACCCTCTCCCCCTCATGCGACCCCCCTCCCCCTCCTGCGACCACCCCCCTCCACCGCACCCCCCTCCCCCTCCATTAAAGGATCCAAATTAAGCAGTCAAAAAATAAAAATAAATCTATCAACACTTGGCAACGATTCAAAGCTAAGTTGGGTGATTGAAACTTAGTTGATATGTAATCAAGTAAGAGTCATTTTTCAACGTGTAAAACCTAATTTTCTTGTGTGATGGCCCCATTTGGCAGATCATCCTCAATTTTAATTTCTTCAGTAAACAGAGATATTATGTTTAATTTGCCTGTAGATGGCCCGTATGTGTTTTTCTTGATGGCACTGGCTAGTTGGGTTCTATCTTCTATGTATATCTATTAACCGTGTGACATATATATAAACTCTTATCAGCTTATTCCTTATTATCCTCCTTTCGCGTTGTCTGCGTTGAGATGGCATGTATATATATATACAAACATAAGATTCTATTCTCACAAGATTATTTTTACGAAAGCTAATTATAAATTGGTGTTTCTATCTTATTATGTTGGATATGTCGGTTGAGATTGGCCTTATCACCCACATGAGAGCTCATAAGAGACTCCGGAGTACCGGGACAAACTTGGACGGTTTGATCTATGCTGGTGATTTATTATGTTAAAGCCGATGAGTGAGAGAAATCGCAATCTTTTATAATTGATTATATTATATTCGAAAATTTGTCAACATAAGATGGTAGAGAAATGTCACCGGCATCCAATCCCAATTGGTTCACCCCTCTTGGAATTATGAAACGTTTGACGTTTCAACTCAAAAACAAACGTCTTGTTATTAATAAAAGCCGAGAACTGGCTTTAACGCTCTAAGCAAAACATAGATATGGTTAATTTTAGCGTTTGTTATTAATAAAAACACGACGCCAATGCAAACTTAAGCAGAAGAACATTGATGCTAACCTTGTTAACAATTGATTAGATTCCCTTATCAGGGTAGCTTTGTTTTCAGAATAGCGGAGGCGGATATCGCATCCGATGAAAGAGTGAAATCCCATTCCATCCTATCATACGCTTTTGCCATGTCTAACTTGAAAATGACATTATGACCATGGACCTTCCTATAAATATCCCTGACCAATTGTCTGGAAAGAGATATGTTATCCAGAATGAAATGTCCTTTGACAAAAGCTCTTTGCTCTTGGGATATAATGGCAGGCAGCAAAGGAGCCATGTGCTCACATATAAGGCAAATGTTAATGTAATAAACAAAGTTGCACAGCCTCCCCTCTCTGCTTTGTGTAAAACGAAAAAGAAAGAGAGAAGAGAAAGAGAGAAAGAAGAAAAAAAAGAGGGAATCATAGCGGCATATCTCCAGGTCATGGGACCCTCTAGGCTGCCCCTTCCCTAGGTTGGCAGACCCGAACTCATTTAAATGAGATCATTCACCTCAAAAAAAAGGGACCCCCTGGGCTGCCCTCGCACTAAACAAACGAAACAACTAGATAAATAGATGAATAAAATTATTATTTAAAATTTAGTGCGTCCACAGCAACAGTCGACTTATAGCAATAGGTAAATACTCTAAAAATTATGCTTTCGCTTCCAAACTTTGTGGATGTTAATTGCATATAAATGTGTTTTTAGATGGATATGCACAGAAATTTGATGTTGACATGACTCAAAAATGTGGATTGTTTAGCTTTGATGTTCTTCATGTGAGTATTTTTTTAAATTAGATATTATTTAGATGGATGTATGCAGAATGTTAAGTGCGATGTTATTTAATTTTATGTTATATAAACACATGGTGTATTCCATGTGAGCTGAGGTGCGTGGGTGCGACCTAACATTACACGCACCTCAGGAGAGCGTGTTAAACCCGTGTCAATGAACCTTCCTGTTCAAGACTTTGGGATTGATGTGTATGTTCTCATTTTTTTTTATGAGAATGTATATATCTACCTCAAAGTCTTGAATTGTCCCGTTTGGACAGTCTGTGAATGTTTGATCGCACTTAGACAGTCATTTACTATATGTGTTTGTATGATTTGCTGAAAATGTCGGTTGCATCTCCTCACTCTTCTTCGATATACCTTTATTAATTTTGAGTGTTTTCTTAACCACTTACTTATAAGTGTTTAAGAAAACTTTAAAATCAATAAATATTTTTGGTATATCGGAGAAGTGTGGGGAGATGCTGCCGAAATTTTCAGTAAATTGTGCAACACATATAGTAATTGATTGTGCGATTAAACCTTCATGGATGGGTTAAAAAGTGATAATCTAAATAATAGTCCTCATCCAACTACAAATGGTGTGCGACCAACGATGTGAGGAATGGGTCGGGTTTATTTTCAAGAGTAATGATTTAAACGTTACTTGTGTATTAACATTTATTGGGTGCAGGCGAAATGTTGACAGATCGTTCATGGATCTATCGTAGAATAGTTGACCGGGTGGTGTCAGATGATTTTAAGCATGGAGTTGAAAGTTTCATTCAGTTTGCATTGGGGAATCCAAACGCATCAATAGACCGCGACGGTCACATTCGTTGCCCTTGTTCAAGTTGTAGAAAATTGAGGTGGCGTTCACCATGGGATGTGCAACATCATTTGTACAAGAAAGGGTTTATGGATGGTTATACGAATTGGACGTGTCATGGTGAGCAATTCTCGAGGTATGAGCCCGACAATATTGCAGGCACAAGTGGGTACGTGGATATGGTTGTAGATGCTGCTGGTCCTAGTTTTAATGTTCATGAGGAAGCACCGAATAAGACAGCCGGAAGATTTTCTGAACTACTTAGGGATGCTGATGAGCCGCTGTGGGATGGTTGTGAAAAGCACACTCGATTGTCTGCAGTGTCACAGTTGTTGAACTTGAAATCTGAATTTCACATCAGTGAGACTTGTTTTGACCGTCTCCTCCTCTTGATCAAGAGTATGTTGCCTCGAGACGAGAAGTTGCCAGAAACTTATTATCGTGCAAAAAGGATGGTCAATGAGCTAGGACTTGGATATTTGAAAATAGATGCATGCCCGAATCATTGTATGTTATATTACAAAGATGATGCAGAAAAGATATCATGTTCTATTTGCGGCCATGACAGATTCAAACCTAAGGGAGGTGTCAATTCAAAGCGAAAAGATGTACCTTACAAGGCATTGCGATACTTCCCTCCTGTGCCTAGGCTACAGCGGCTGTATATGTCCTCAAAGACAGCTGTACATATGACATGGCACAATGACAGAGTATGTCGTGCCGATGATATAATAAGTCATCCTGCCGATGGTGAAGCTTGGACCCACTTCAATCGTACTCATCTTACTTTCTCAAAAGAGCCACGTAATGTTAGGTTGGGTTTATGCACATATGGTTTTAATCCATTCGGTGGTTCAGTGGCATCTTACTCTTGTTGGCCAGTGTTCATGACAACGTACAACCTTCCGCCAGACATGTGCATGAAGCGAGAAAATCTATTTTTGTCTTTAGTAATTCCTGGTCCAAAAAGTCCCGGAAAAAATTTGGACATATATCTCAGGCCGTTGATTGATGAGCTCAAATTTTTATGGAGTGATGGAGTTGTTACTTATGATGCACGTAGGAAGCAAAATTTTATTATGAAAGCTGCACTGATGTGGACAATAAGTGACTTCCCTGCATATGGAATGCTATCTGGTTGGAGCACACATGGGAGGTTAGCATGTCCCTACTGTATGGAAGATACAAAATCATTTGTATTGAAACATGGTGGAAAAGCATGCTGGTTTGATTGCCATCGGCGGTTGCTACCAAGTGACCATCCTTTTCGAAGGCAAAAAGACTCTTTTAAAAAAAATACTGTTGAAGTAGATGAAGCAGACTTGCAATGGGCGTCGGGTCGACATATGGCGACACGGGTGCAAAATTTACCAGATGTAGTACAATTGTCTGGTAGCACACGACAACTGAATAGTTTTGGAAAGGATCACAACTGGAACAAGAAAAGTATTTTTTAGGAATTACCTTATTGGTCAACTCTTCTTGTACGACACAATCTAGATGTCATGCATATTGAGAAGAATTTTTTTGATAATGTGTTCAACACGGTCATGAATGTTAAAGGCAAAACAAAGGACAACGCCAAAGCACACATGGATTTAAAGATGCTTTGTAAACGTCAAGAACTGGAACTAGGCAACATAAATGGAAGGGTTGTGCAGCCAAAAGCAGCTTACGTGCTTAATAATACACAGATCAAGGAAGTGTGCCAGTGGGTGAAACAATTGAGATTTCCAGATAGATATGCATCCAACATAGCCCGTTGTGTGAATGTTAACGAGGGAAAAATATATGGTCTGAAAAGTCACGACTGTCATGTGTTCATGGAAAGGCTACTGCCCATTGCATTTCGTGATTTGTTGCCGAAGCCTATATGGGGAGCACTGACCGAGCTGAGTCAGTTTTTCAAGATTTTATGTGCATCAGAACTCAGACTTCGGGACGTACAAACTCTTGAAGAAAATGTGGTCAAAACTATTTGCAAGTTAGAGAAGATATTTCCTCCGGCATTCTTTGATTCGATGGAGCACCTGGTCGTCCATCTTGTTGTGCCCATGTGGTTTTGATGATGGTTTTAATGGTGGTTTTGATGATTGGTTTTTGAAGTGAGTTATTCATTGTGAGTCATCTTGCTGTGTGAGTCATCATGCTATTATTCACCTTCTGATCATAATGCAGTTCTTCATAAGTTCTGATATGGCATTGCACATTTGATTATGTTCAGTCATGTTACTGTTGCTCTTTAGACTGCAGTTTGATACTGCAGCGTCGACCCATCGAACTGTAGCGTCGACGCTGCCAAGGCACTTCAGAGGTAGCAGTAAGAAATAATTGATCTGCTGCGTCCACGCTGCTTGGGCAATGCGTTGACGCTTGGTGCCTCTTTAACTTTGCTGCATTTATTCATTGGTCTGGCCTGTGGTGCGTCGACCCCTTGTGCTGATGGGTCGACCCCTCAGTTCATTCATCGGTTGTTCACAAGTCCATACATTGATCTTCACCTGAAGTCCATTCATTGGTCCTCTTTCAAAGTCTGTACAGCCACTGGTCTAGAATCTGAGTCTGTACATCGTCTTGTGCCTTCAACGTTCAAAGCCTCAAGTCTGTACAGCGTTACGTCCTCTTTGGAAAGTCTGTACAGCGTGAAGTCTACACATTGGCACTGTAGCTCGCTTTTGCAAGTCTGTACATTAGAGTCAGTTCACCAAGTCTATACACTGGACTTTGTTTCACCAAGTCTGTACACTCCACATCTTTTGCTACAGGAACCAAGTCTATACACTCTCCCGTTCAAATCCTTCTAAGTCTATACATTGGCTTCGTATCTATAAGTCTGTACACTGGACTTCATTTCACCAACTCTATACATCCGATTGATGTTGCAGTGTTCATCAAGTCTATACATCGGTTTGATTCAAAGTCTGTACACTGCTTCACTTCGTCAAAGTCCATACATCCTCAGCTGAACCCCATGTCTGTACAACGGCCTCAATCTTCATCAAGTCTACACAGTGCTTCAACCTTCTTATAGTCTGTACAGCCTGCCTTATCGATTCAGAGTCTATACATCGCTCAAGCGTTCAAAGCATCTGAAGTCTGTACAGCGTCCGTTGTTTAGAGTTCTTGAAATATATATATACATTGGACTATTTCCTTCGAAGTATATACACTACAATGTACATACTTAAACCTTATGACTTCATTCTTGTTGCTGAAGGGAACAGGGTCGACGCTGGGAGCTTAAAGCGTCCACGCATCAGTTGACGAAGCCTTCACGATATCTTCCACTGCGTCAACGCCACAATGGAGCAGCGTCGATGCAGCAGTTACAAAGGGAGAGCCAATGGCTTACTGGATTACTCTGGTGCGTCAACGCATTCATCAAGTGGCGTCGACGCAGCAGGTTGATGGATCGACAAGGTGACCACGGGGTGGACGCAGTTGCACAATGCGTCAACGCACTCCACACGAAATGTGAGAGGGCTGAAGCCATCTAAGTTCAGATGCTGGAACACCAATGCGTCAACGCTGCATGCTGAGAGCGTCGACGCAGCACGCCCATCTGCTGAAGACCTGATCACTGGATCACCGATGCATCAACGCAGCAGGCTGATGGAGTCAACGCAGCAGACTTGAGTTTTGCTGGTCGAATTTCCTTGAAGGCTGCGTCAACCCTTTGGAGCAAGTGTGTTGACGCCACCTCAACTCCAGTTGCTGAGCGTACTGATGAATGGGCACGTGACCCGAAGCTGGCACCTGACACGTGATCCGAGGTGGGTGCTGAGCACGTGATCCGAGGAGGAATCTTCTAGATGGAAGGTGTGGGAAGCTCACGCCCTAGCTGCTGCTGCTGCTTATAAAAGGAAGCCTTCATCCAACAGATGAAGACTGATCGAAGAAGAAGCCTGGAGATCAGAAAGCCTTTCGATCCAGAAAAAGAAAAGAAGAAGAAAAAGAGTTGAAGAGAAGAAGGAGAGAACAGCGTGAGAGAAAAGGAGAGCAGAAGAGGAAGAAAAGAAGAGGAGGAGAGAGTCTAGTTCAGATCAATTCAGTCTGTTCGTGGATCAAATCCAGAACGACTATGCTCATTGAGAGCCACATCTCTTGTGTTTCATTTCCAGCTTTTGTTTCTGTGTTTTTTATGTTTCTGTATTTTTTCTTTTGTTTTTTTGGTTAGTCTTGTTCTTCCGATTGCCCTGCTGGGGATAGGGTTTCTCTTGTGGATTCAGGAGAAGGGAGACTTGTCTCCGATTCTGGGCTTGTGGGTTGCAAGTCCAGGGGTCCCTCCTGGTCTGGAGGAAGAGAGGTCTTTGACCTCTGGTTTCTAAGTGGCTGGGAGTCACTTGGGGTGTCCCTCCGGTTGGGAGGAAGAGGGGAGTTTGTTCCCCTGGTCAAGCTGTGTGTCAGCACCTGTTGCAGACTGAGTCTGCTTGGTTCTAGCATTGGCTAGTGAAGCCTCACTCCGGTTGGGAGTGAGGGGTGGATGTAGGTCTGGAGGACCAAACCACCTTAAAATTATTTGTGCAGTGGTTTGCCTTTCGTTAGCTCCATATCTTCTACCTCCCATTCACATGTTGTGCATGCTTGGCTAGTTGCATTATCTAGAGAGTTATTTTTGAGCATTGTATTCTGCTAAGTGTGTTTGGGTTGTTTAGCTCTGCCTTCGTTTCTGGTTGTTCAGGTGGCTGCATTGGTGCAGTCCAACTGTTTGTTCATTTGTTGCCTTATCATTTCATCTTGGAAAGCTCATTAGTCTTTATTCCGCATATCTGAGCTTTAGAGTTTTAATTTGGGATATATTTTCTAGAGGGATACATTTACCCCCCCCTCTGTATCCGGGCCTAGCACCATAACACATCTGCCATATGAGGCTATTGTCGGAGGGCCAGTACAATACCGATGGATGTATCCATTTGAGAGGTATGCGAGAATTTTCATGAAGACATTCATGTTGTCCATGGTCGCTACATGTCATTGCCATCTGAATTGTTGTTGTAGGTGCATGCATGAATTGAAAATGAAAGTTCGCAACAAGGCAAAGGTGGAAGGTTCGATTGCTGAGGCATATGTTATTGATGAAATTTTGAACTTCTGTTCCATGTACTTTGAGCCAGATATTCAAACTCGTCATACTCGACCTGCACGTAATGATGATGGGGGAGTTGATGATTTGTCAGATCGGCATTCCATATTTAAGCATCCTGGACGTGTTTTCGGATGTTGCTCGACCCGCACGCTCGAAGATAGAGAGTTGTACGCTGTTGAGATATATATTCTTCTGAATTGTACTGAGATTGAACCTTATGTTGAGTAGGTTCTTAACCCACATTTCCAGTAATGCCATGACTTGTTCATCCTTCTTCTGTAGTTCAATTAAAGTAGTAGTGCATTTATATTGCAGACAATTTGATTCAGAATTAGCACAAAAATGTCCAAATATCCAGGACGTAGAGATTGAAAAAGAACGCGAGAAGTTTTTTGTCAAATGGTTGAGATATCAAGTTAGTGTTGATCGTTCAATATATATGATTGCATTTACTAATGTTGACATAAATGTTCAAAAAAATTTAACTACTCTACTTGACATATAGGTTGAACAAGGTCTCATTAGTGATCAGAGAGTACAAGAGATAAGTTATGGCCCCTCCAACGTTGCAGGTGCCTATCCAGGATATATTGTGAATGGATACAGATTTCATACGAGGGATTATGGACGAAGTAAGTCTACGATGAACAGCGGCATATCTGTTAAGGGAAGTGTATACAATGAAGTGGAATTAGACTACTATGGTATTCTTGAGGAAGTCATAGAACTTTAGTATTTGGGACGAGACAATCATGTATACTTATTTAAGTGTCATTGGTTTGATCCTAATTCAGTTCGACATGACACGTCTACTGGGATTGTCGATGTCAAACATAGGTACAAACTTAATACCTATGAACCATTCATTTTAGCCGCACAAGCCCACCAAGTGTATTATTCAAGGTATCCATCGTCCAAGAATAAAGATTGGTGGGCAGTTTGCAGGGTTAAAGCAAAATATTTTCCCACTTATGAGTTAAATATGAGTCAAAATGTCTCAGAGCTTGACAACGTCGAATATTTTCAATCAGATGAAGTTGGCATTATCGGCTCCACACATGTTAATCTGGATGAATCTAATGAGCCACTATCATTACGTAAGGAAGATGAAGTGGAAGAAATCGATCCGACGGAGTTAAATGTTCATGTTAGCGGGGAGGAGGAGTCAGATGAAGAGGAAGAGTTCCAATCTGATGAGACTACGATGGATGACGAAGATGATGAGCTAGATATATCAACATGAGGGAGGCATGTTTTGATACTTTAGTAAGCTGATTCTAACTTTTTAAGCATAATTTTAAATAACATTTGTCTAGCCATATATAATTATGGATTAATATGTATTAATTATTTTGTTATTAATAAGGAAATGGTGCGAGGAGGTCGTACTAGGAGTGGGAGGAGACAAGGCAGTGAGAGGGGCGCTACTCCCTCCTCGTTAGCATCTTCTTCAGACACAGGTATATTTGATCAATAAGTTAGCTATATGAATATTTTAATTATTTACTAACTTAAAAGAAATTTTTTATAGGTCCAAGTGTCGGCTCACCACCACATGTACAGACGCCACCACCACTTCCCGCTAGTGCCCTCCCACCAGCTTCCGCTACAGGTATATCTATTTTAATTTTCAGTAACATGTTGCATTTCCTTATGAAAATTAATATTTTCCCATCTATGTATTTCTTTGAATTTCTAGCAAAATATCATTTATCTAATGTGAATTAATTCTTACAGGTCCTAGTGCCCTCCCACCACCTGTCCCGACGCCACCCCCACCAGCTGTCGCTACAGGTATATCTATTTTAATTTTCAGTAACGTGCTGCATTTACTTATGGAAATTAATACTTTCCCACCTATGTATTTCTTTGAATTTCTAACAAAATATTCATTTATCAAATGTGAATTAATTCTTACAGGTCCTAGTGCCCTCCCACCACCTGTCCCGACGCCACCCACACCAGCTGTCGCTACAGGTATATCTATTTTAATTTTCAGTAACGTGCTGCATTTACTTATGGAAATTAATGCTTTCCCACCTATGTATTTCTTTGAATTTCCAGCAAAATATTCATTTATCTAATTTGAATTAATTCTTACAGGTCCTAGTGCCCTCCCACCACCTGTCCCGACGCCACCCCGACCAGCTGTCGCTATAGGTATATCTATTTTAATTTTCAGTAACGTGCTGCATTTACTTATGGAAATTAATGCTTTCCCACCTATGTATTTCTTTGAATTTCTAGCAAAATATTCATTTATCTAATGTGAATTAATTCTTACAGGTCCTAGTGCCCTCCCACCAGCTCCCGCTACAGGTATATCTATTTTAATTTTCAGTAACGTGCTGCATTTACTTATGGAAATTAATGCTTTCCCACCTATGTATTTCTTTAAATTTTCAGCAAAATATTCATTTATCTAATGTGAATTAATTCTTACAGGTCCTAGTGCCCTCCCACCAGCTCCCGCTACAGTTATATCTATTTTAATTTTCAGTAACGTGCTGCATTTACTTATGGAAATTAATGCTTTCCCACCTATGTATTTCTTTGAATTTCTAGCAAAATATTCATTTATCTAATGTGAATTAATTCTTACAGGTCCTAGTGCCCTCCCACCAGCTCCCGCTACAGGTATATCTATTTTAATTTTCAGTAACGTGCTGCATTTACTTATGAAAATTAATGCTTTCCCACCTATGTATTTCTTTGAATTTCCAGCAAATAATTCATTTATCTAATGTGAATTAATTCTTACAGGTCCTAGTGCCCTCCCACCAGCTTCCGCTACAGGTATATCTATTTTAATTTTCAGTAACGTGCTACATTTACTTATGGAAATTAATGATTTCCCACCAAAATATTCATTTATCTAATGTGAATTAATTCTTACAGGTCCTAGTGCCCTCCCACCACCTGTCGTTACAGGTATATCTATTTTAATTTTCAGTAACATGTTGCATTTACTTATGAAAATTGGTTCTTACAACCCTCCCACCACCTCTGACTTCTACAGGGCCCCCCCCACCACTCAGCAGCCAGTTGACGATGCCAGCAGTCATCACGAGGGAGGCACTGTCCATGATGAACGTCGCCCCTGCTGGATCTCCGGGTATATTTTCAAGGCTAGTTTACATTCATTAATTATTAGCGGTAAGTTTCTAATATGAATACTTTGACATTTGCAATTGCAGGAAAAAATTAGAACCTTGCACCACTGTCCATCATGTTATTAGCCTAGTAATGGCACATGTGCCCGGGCCACATTTGTCTTACAAAGAATTTCCGATGGGCGTCCGCGATTCATTGTTCGACATGTTCTTAGTAAGTAACTATGTCATTTAATTCAAGTCTTTTCCAAACTCATTTCACAACAGTCTATTAATTGTGAAGCTTAATTCATTTACTGCGGACTTATCGATTCACTGGTGGACATGATGCGGCACGATGTCGTTCTGGCTGGGAGTCCACTGTGAACACAAATGATCGAAAGAGAGTATATGCGGCTCAGAGGAAGGCCCAAAAAATTGCTAGTGGGAGTGAAGACCGACAGCTATGGAAGGAGCACCGTCCTCTATGGATGAGGAAGGAGGATTGGGAGATACTATGTGACAAATTTACCGACCCCAAGTGGATAGAAAAGTCCCAAAAAGCCAAATCAAATAGGGTGTCACAACCGGAGGCAAATTTGCATACATGTGGGTCCGTCTCTTTTGCGACTCATAAAAATAAAATGGTAAGTAATGTTTCAAATCTTCTTACATTTTATTAACATATATGACAATTTTTTACTATGAACTATATAACAGGCTGTGGAGCTTAATCGAGCTCCGACGTTCCTCGAGGTGTTCGACAGAACACACAAAAAGAAGGCGACAGGTCAATTTGTGAGTACGAAAGCTCGTTCAGTCGCGGTAAGTTTATCTTCGTGTGTAACTTCTACCGTTCATTTAATTCAGATTGAATCATATGAAATTGACTTATTATTTTATTTTATTTGTAGGAAACATATAGCAGAGCAGTGACAGAGAAGTACGGGGAGGGAGAGGGGGAGCAGCCAGACTTGGATCCGGCAGAATGGGTGGCCACAGCTGGTGTACCGAAGAAGGGCCGAATATATGGTTTTGTGGATAGCATGGACTCTAGCGCGGTGATATCATCGTGTGCGAGTTCGAACTCTGCCCAAACCAGTACTTCTGCCATCAGTATACCTCATTTTGCCCCTAGTACTTCTGGTAGCGACGTCAGAGACATCGTCCGATCTGAGATGTCTAGCCAGATTTCTGATTTGCAGCTATAGATACAGCGGCAGTTCCTAGAGAAGATGTCTACCCAGCAGTCTACCATGCTACAGGCACTCACTGCCCTGCTATCCCAAGCGGGAATTCTCCCTCATGCATCCACCACCACGGCACAAGCGGCACAGGTGATCCTTCTCCATGGGTCTTTTCTATGGGTTCAGTTTATATGAGTTTTGTAAATGCACTTGGTTTCAAATCAAAGCAGCCGGGGTCCGGGGGTCCAGAATGTGAAATACTGATCCGACCGGCATTCTGATCATTCCAACACGACCTAGGAGGTAGGCGTGACTTGTCAGAGCTGACGGATTCCAAATCGGACATCCGGTTCGAGCCCCACGCTCAAAAGTGTAATTTTTAAATGCACTTGGTTTCAAATCAAAGCATCCGAGGTCCGGGGGTCCAGAATGTGAAATACCAATCCGACTGGCATTCTGATCATTCCAACACGACCTGGGAGGTAGGCGTGACTTGTCAAAGCTGACGGATTCCATGTAGCAACCCTGATAAATGAATATTGAAATAAAATTAAAAAAAATAATAAACAAAGTACAAATAACGCCTCTTAGTAAGGCGTTAATTTAAAAAGAAACGCCTCTATAAACGGCGTGACTAAAGAAAGGACGCCCACACTTATGGTCGTCAACTCTCACGCGACCAAATAGGCAAGTAAAGGAAACGCCCATATCTTAGGCGTGTTTCAAAAATAAGGAACGCCCTTATAGAAGACGCTTCTTAATAAATGACCTGAACAAGGTCGTTAATTTAAGAATAGACGCCCTGACCCAAGGCGTTAATTAAGTTCGTGAACCGTTCGAACCCAGAACTTATCCAGGGTAATAGATAAGTATTAGAAAGAGTTAAAAAGTGGTAAGGACTCTATTAGGGATATATTACCCTCACTAGAACACTAACTCTAATAGGACACCCAAAAATCCTATAAATACCCTTGACAGTCGAACCCTAGAAAGCTATTTGGTCGATCGTCCCTGTCGCGGTAGGTGAATAACTAATAGTTATTCCTTAAATTCTTTCTCTGCATATGCTCATATGAAGAACACTGACTGTTTCTTCATCTTCTTTGGTTTTATAGGAATTGCCTGTTAAGACTAAAGATCGGTAAGGTTATTCCTCTTCTCCTATACCTACGATTACACTCATGAAGAAATAGTAATTTCTTCAATTTTCTCTGTAGGAAATTCTTCTAACCTACTGAAGAACGGGGATTCTTCATCGACGATCATTTGCATCCTCTTCTGTGCAAACTGCTGTTAGCAAGTTCCATCGCCAGGAGACTTTGTGGAGACTCTGTTCTTCTAAATTCTTCTAAATTCTTCACCGTTCATCAGATTATCTTCATCAAGGTAGGATCTTCTCAAGTCTTGTAGCCCAAACTAAATATATATATACAAGAAGCATCATGCATATCATGTATTAGTTTTATTTTAGTTTCTCGGACGTTGGAATATTATTGAAAGAAACGCCCTTGAATAGGGCGCTACTTTAAAAGAAATGACCATCACTATGGTCGTGAATTCATAATAAACGCCCTATATACAGGCGTTACTTTCATGAGAATATTAACTACCCACGTTATAAAAATGATATATATGAAATCCTGATATCTAATGCATGACTCTACCTGTAAATTCCTACTAATTTTCTTGTCATGACCATGTCTCCTGTCACTTGAAATTTTTATTTCCTGGAGTATTGTAAATTTCTTGAATTCACGACTTGGACAAAGTCATTTTTTTTATGTTAACGCCCCAGAACAGGGCGTGATTCTGAAAGCTAACGCCTCTTCCTAGGGCGTTTCTCTGTTAAAATCCTGAAATATATTTATTCTGTAAAATAGAATTAAACAGTAACGCCCCTTCCCAGGCGTGTTTTCTATCAATCCTGAAAATTATTTACATTCTGACAGATATGTAAATAATAAGACGCCTTCTTGTGAAGTCGTCAACTCCTGAAGAAACACCCCTGACCAGGGCGTGTTTTAGATAAATTACTGAATTATTAAAAATTCTGCAAAACGGAAACATATGTAACCGCCCTTCTATTAGGCGTTACTTACTTGATAAAACGACTTTACCTAAGTCGTTATTTTACTGCAAAACTGATTTTTCATCTGTTTCTGTTAACCGATGGTTTCATATGTTACAATATATATATATCGGCACTATTCTCCACTCCGTGAGTATAGTCCCACGTTTCATGTTGTTTCATCGATCACACTCAACTCTCATTGACATACAAGCTCTCCATTGGACATTCCGTTCCTTTGGACTAGCGAGTTAGTCATAGAGACCTCCGTAAGACTCCTCGTAGCCTTGGATTCCCTCAAGGCCGACTGAGCTGGTTGTACCCGAAAAACCCATTACACGATCCTTGCCATGTCAATCTAAAGAAACATGGTATACCGGCCCTTATGTTTATACAAAGAGTATATCATAAGAAATTCTTAATGGGATGATGATATCATGCCATATCATGTCATTCTTGGAAACCTCAATTCTATGATAAGAATGAGGGTATCTTACTTTGATATACTGTTCATGTGGACCTCAATTCTATATATAGAATGTCCATATCGATTTGTCATGGTACCTAAGTTAAGGGAACCTAATTCCACCTAGTTTCATCGATAATCGTGATTATACCCTTATTATCGCCAATCTATGTCCTTTGTCATATTTTGGACTCTATTCTATCAAAGTTGTCGTACGTGTCTATAAGCTTGATTATTGAAATTCTATGTTGGCTATAAACAAGAGTGGATGTCAAAACACATGATAAATGCCTGCGCATATAGGGCCCGATCTGGTCCTGGGAGGAGCACCCGAAAGTACTTGTGCCCATGGGAGTTAAAATGATAAGGTATCTAGCATTATACCGAGTACTTGACTTGCTTGATTGGACATTCCACACACATCTTGTACTTGAATCGTACTTGACTTGACATGAAATGCGTGGCCCGAAAAATGGTAATTTACTTGCTTGATACATGATAGCCAAAGTTCTTGACATGACTTGTTAAACGTACTTGCTTAAATATCTTGAATACCCTTGTTATCTTGTTGAAAGATCATGATTAGTCCATCTTATTTCCTTGATATTACATTCTCTCTATCTTGTCGTTTTATGCGAGCATGCATAGCTTTATTGCATTCATGAAAGATGTAATTACTTAAACCCCTTGCTAGTACTTGAGATATAATTTCCTACTGAGCGTTCGCTCATCCCGTTTGTCCCTTTTTACTTTTCAGGTAGGTCCGACGACGACGGAAGTCAATCGGATGGGAATGGTCATGAGTGAAAGTGCTAGAGCTGCTCAAGTGTCATCTAGTCTTTTCTATAGTTTCTCGAGTCAACTATGTACTTTTCTTTTTATTAAACAGAGTATTGGATTTGTAATAGTCTATTATAAAGGAATAAAGGATTGGGTTATCTTGCTATTTTGCGCATCTCTGTCTTTGTGTCGAATACACGACCACTCTGATTGACATGATTGATATAGACACGTCGCGCACCTCCGGGTATCTTCCGCGCTCGGGGCGTGACAGTCTTTGTGGTATCAGAGCCTAGGGTATTCAATTCCTAGGAAAAACCCAAGTCCAAGGATAAGTTGAACCTTTAAACCAGTGAGATTGGGTAGAACCAAGGGTTAGATTTAACATAGTGTACGAGTCTTTAAATACTATCACGTACTAATATAGTTATTGAAATTGTAGGATAATGGCTGCCGAACGTGCTCAATGGCGCAACATGCAGCGTACCCTTCAAGGGATGACTCAAGTGCTACAACAGGTAGCACAAGGTGGTGCTCCACGAGCTGGAAGCTTACACCAAGCATTTAAGAACATGAATCCCCCGAAGTTCACGGGATCGACCGATCCGGACGATGCCGAGCATTGGGTTCGAGAAACCGAACGCATATTCCGTGTCATGCAATGCACGGATCAGGACAAAGTTCTATTAGCTACATTCCAGTTAGAGAAAGATGCTAGGTGCTGGTGGGAGTCTATTGAAGCAACCATCGATCCTACTCAAGTAACATGGGAAGAATTTGTGGAATACTTCAATGCTAAATATTTCTCGGACCGAGTCCAAGAAAAGAAGGCTGCGATTAGCAGATTATTAGCAGATTATGAAGCTCAGTTCTCCAGGTTGTCTAGATATGCTAAGCATCTTATTAGCACGGAGAAGATGAAAGCCCGTAGATTTCTTAATGGGCTTAGGCCCCACTACATTACTCAACTGGCGCCTATGGACATCCAAGTTTATTCCGAAATAGTGCGCCGAGCTCAATTACTTGAAGATGCCACGGAACTATCTGATAGGATCCGTGGGAAAGATAAGAAGGAGCAAGTCACAAGTTCGGGTTCCTTCAAACCCAACTTTAAGAAGAGGCCCAATAATGGAGGTTCATCCTCTCAAGATTCCAAGTTCAAGAAATCCAAGCCCTTCTCTATCACCACTACACCTTCTAATACAGTATGCAAGCATTGTGACAAGGCTGGTCACCAGACAGAAGAATGCTGGAGGAAATTAGGAGCTTGTCTCCGTTGTGGAAGCCGTGAGCATCGGATTCCCGAGTGTCCATTAATGAATGACCAAGCCGGCGATGGTAAACGCCCGGTGACGAAGAATGCTCGTCTTCATGCAATCCAGGAGACCGAACCTGAAGAAGAAGGCGGATTAGTGGAAGGTACATTGAAAGATTGTTCCAAAAGTGCTTATGTCTTATTTGATACGGGTGCATCGCATTCCTTTATTTCTAAGAAGTTTGCCGACCCGTTACCGTTAGAACCAGAATGGATAAAAATAGTCCTAACTACTCCTCTGGGAAGTGAAAATGATATTACTCATCACTATCAAAACTGTGAGGTAATGGTTCAAGGTAGGAATTTACCTATAGATCTCATATGCCTCGATCTAAAGGAGTATGATGTTATACTGGGAGCGGAATGGTTATCCAAATACCATGCAACGGTTGATTGCCGCAATAGCCAAATTACTTTTAAAGATTTTCCAGAATTAGTCTTTTCTCGCCCCAAGAGTCGGAGCAAATCCCCTCTTATTTCGGCTCTTCGAGCAAGCAAGCTCGTCAGGAAAGGATGTGTATCCTTCCTTGCATTTCTCACGGTTAAGGAAACAAAGGACACTAAGATAGAAGACATTCAGGTAGTGCAAGAATTTTCAGACGTATTTCCGGAAGATTTGCCGGGATTACCCCCTCAAAGAGAAGTGGCCTTCACCATTGACTTAGTCCCTAGTGCTGGTCCAGTTTCAAAGGCACCCTATAGAATGTCCCCGGCTGAACTCAAAGAGTTGAAGGAGCAGTTGATGGAACTAATCCGAAAAGGGTTTATTAGACCAAGTACTTCCCCGTGGGGAGCACCAGTCTTATTTGTAAAGAAGAAGGATGGATCCATGAGATTGTGTATCGACTATCGACAGTTGAATCATCTTACTATCAAGAACAAGTATCCACTGCCGAGAATCGATGAATTATTTGATCAGATTTCAGGATCCAAATACTTTTCCAAGATTGATCTCAGGTCGGGATATCATCAATTAAGAATCAAGGATGATGACATTCATAAGACTGCATTCAGAAGTAGGTATGGCCATTACGAATTTGTTGTCATGCCTTTTGGACTAACAAATGCCCCTGCTTCCTTTATGCAGTTAATGAATAGCATATTCAGGCCTTATCTAGATCAATTTGTGGTAGTTTTCATTGATGATATATTGATATATTCCAAGACTAAGGAAGGACATGAAGAGCATTTGAGGATTGCATTACAAATCTTGAGGACAAATCAACTATACGCTAAGCTCAGCAAATGCGAGTTCTGGCTGGAAGAAGTGGCTTTTCTCGGACATGTCATATCAAAGGATGGATTATCTGTAGATCCGTCAAAAGTTGAAGCTGTAAGGAACTGGGAAAGACCCACTAATGCAAGCGAGATCAGAAGTTTCTTAGGTCTTACAGGCTATTATCGGCGATTCATCAAAGATTTCTCTAAGATCGCCGTACCACTTACAAGATTAACTCGTAAGGAGATCCGATATGAATGGAGTGAGGAATGTGAAAGAAGTTTCCAAACTCTCAAGGATCATCTCACTACAGCTCCGGTGTTAGCTCTACCAATAGAAGGAGAGAAATTCGAGGTCTACACAGATGCTTCTGGCATTGGCCTTGGATGTGTCCTAATGCAACAAGGAAAGGTCATAGCATACTCTTCACGTCAACTGAAGAAGCATGAGGAGAATTACCCCGTCCATGACTTAGAACTGGCCGCGGTGGTATTTGCCCTAAAGATATGGAGACACTATCTCTATGGAGTACAGTTCACTGTCTACTCAGATCACAAAAGTCTCAAATATCTATTTTCACAAAAGGAGCTAAACATGAGACAAAGACGCTGGCTAGAATATCTCAAGGACTTCGACTTCAATATTCAATACCATCCTAGAAAGGATAATTATGTTGCTGATGCCCTTAGTCGAAAGCCGAGAGCAATGATAGCCAATTGTATGATACAAGAATGGAGGTTACTTGAACAATTCTCCGAGCTCAATATAAGCTTGGACACGGAATCCAAATTTATTACATTATCTCATGTAAGCATACAGTCAGATTTATTATCTGAGATACAAGCACTTCAGAATGATGATCCTATATTAGTGGAAATCAAAGGAAGATTAGAAGGACAATCTGATTTCCAACTAACTTCTGATGGAAGATTATTATTCAAAGGTAGAACTTGTATACCTGACTGTCCGGAATTAAAGAAGAAGATCTTAGATGAAGCTCACCGATCAAGGTACACTATTCATCCAGGATCAACCAAAATGTACCAGGATGCAAAGAGGAACTTTTGGTGGCCCAACATGAAAAGGGAAATAGCGGACTATGTATCACGCTGTCTCACTTGCCAACAGGTCAAGGCGGAACACCAAAAGCCTGCTGGAAAACTTCATCCTCTAGATATTCCTAAGTGGAAATGGGAGGATATTGGTATGGACTTCATTATGGGTTTATCTAAATCGAAAGGAGGACATGATGGAATCTGGGTTATCATTGACCGATTAACTAAATCGGCACATTTCTTGCCAATAAAAAGCCGATGGTCAATTGATGTGCTAGCTGCACTGTACATCAAGGAAATAGTCAGGATACATGGAATTCCTGTCTCAATCGTGTCTGACAGAGATCCCCGTTTTACTTCTCATTTTTGGAAGGGATTACAACATTCGATGGGAACAAGGCTCAACTTTAGTACTGCTTTCCACCCAGAAACGGATGGTCAGACTGAGAGAACTAACCAAGTTGTTGAGGATATGCTAAGAGCTTGCATCATTGACTTTGGTGGAAGCTGGCATGAACACTTGCCTCTAGTTGAATTTGCTTATAATAACAGCTACCAAGCTAGTATCCAAATGGTACCTTTCGAAGCCTTATATGGAAGGAGTTGCCGATCACCCTTATGCTGGAACAAAGTTGGGGAAAAACAACTATTAGGTCCAGACATGGTAAGGGATACAACTGAGAAGATACAAGTAATCAGAGAAAGATTGCAAGTTGCTCAGATGAGACAAAAGGCTTATGCTGATACAAGAAGGAGAGATCTTGAATTCCAAATCGGAGATCATGTATTTCTCAAGATATCGCCTGGACGTGGCATACGAAGATTTGGTGTTAAGGGCAAGCTTACGCCAAGATTCATCGGACCATTCGAGGTACTTGAAAGAGTTGGCGAGGTTGCTTATCGCATCGCGTTGCCTCCTCAATTGTCCGAGGTACATAATGTATTTCACATATCTATGTTGAAGAAGTATGTGCACGATCCATCTCATATTATTGAACATGGAGATCTGGTGATCCAGAAAGATCTCACCTATAAACAGAAGCCTATGAAGATTTTGGATCGAGAAATATGAACTCTAAGGAATAAGGTTATTCCCATGCTCAAGGTGCAATGGAATGAGAATCCGGAACATGAAGCAACATGGGAGACCGAGGAATCTATGAAGAAACGATTTCCCGAGTTATTCTAAGAGGTATATGTTCTACACTCTCCACGTGTATAAATATATATGTGGAATTTGGGGACCAAATTCTTTTAAGTGGGGGAGGGTGTAGCAACCTTATAAACGAATATTGAAATAAAATAAAAAAAATAATAATAAACAAAGTACAAATAACGCCTCTTAGTAAGGCGTTAATTTAAAAAGAAACGCCTCTATAAACGGCGTGACTAAAGAAAGGACGCCCACACTTGTGGTCGTCAACTCTCACGCGACCAAATAGGCAAGTAAAGGAAACGCCCATATCTTGGGCGTGTTTCAAAAATAAGGAACGCCCTTATACAAGACGCTTCTTAATAAACGACCTGAACAAGGTCGTTAATTTAAGAATAGACGCCCTGACCCAAGGCGTTAATTAAGTTCGTGAACCGTTCGAACCCAGAACTTATCCAGGGTAATAGATAAGTATTAGAAAGAGTTAAAAAGTGGTAAGGACTCTATTAGGGATATATTACCCTCACTAGAACACTAACTCTAATAGGACACCCAAAAATCCTATAAATACCCTTGACAGTCGAACCCTAGAAAGCTATTTGGTCGATCGTCCCTGTCGCGGTAGGTGAATAACTAACAGTTATTCCTTAAATTCTTTCTCTGCATATGCTCATATGAAGAACACTGATTGTTTCTTCATCTTCTTTGGTTTTATAGGAATTGCCTGTCAAGACTAAAGACCGGTAATGTTATTCCTCTTCTCCTATACCTACGATTACACTCATGAAGAAATAGTAATTTCTTCAATTTTCTCTGTAAGAAATTCTTCTAACCTACTGAAGAACGGGGATTCTTCATCGACGATCATTTGCATCCTCTTCTGTGCATACTGCTGTTAGCAAGTTCCATCGCCAGGAGACTTTGTGGAGACTCTGTTCTTCTAAATTCTTCTAAATTCTTCACCGTTCATCAGATTATCTTCATCAAGGTAGGATCTTCTCAAGTCTTGTAGCCCAAACTAAATATATATATACAAGAAGCATCATGCATATCATGTATTAGTTTTATTTTAGTTTCTCGGACGTTGGAATATTATTGAAAGAAACGCCCTTGAATAGGGCGCTACTTTAAAAGAAACGACCATCACTATTGTCGTTAATTCATAATAAACGCCCTATATACAGGCGTTACTTTCATGAAAATATTAACTACCCACGTTATAAAAATGATATATATGAAATCCTGATATCTAATGCATGACTCTACCTGTAAATTCTTACTAATTTTCTTGTCATGACCATGTCTCCTGTCACTTGAAATTTTTATTTCCTGGAGTATTGTAAATTTCTTGAATTCACGACTTGGACAAAGTCGTTTTTTTTATGTTAACGCCCCAGAACAGGGCGTGATTCTGAAAGCTAACGCCTCTTCCTAGGGCGTTTCTCTGTTAAAATCCTGAAATATATTTATTCTGTAAAATAGAATTAAACAGTAACGCCCCTTCCTAGGGCGTGTTTTCTATCAATCCTGAAAATTATTTACATTCTGACAGATATGTAAATAATAAGACGCCTTCTTGTGAAGTCGTCAACTCCTGAAGAAACGCCCCTGACCAGGGCGTGTTTTAGATAAATTACTGAATTATTAAAAATTCTGCAAAACGGAAACATATGTAACCGCCCTTCTGTTAGGCGTTACTTACTTGATAAAACGACTTTACCTAAGTCGTTATTTTACTGCAAAACTGATTTTTCATCTGTTTCTGTTAACCGATGGTTTCATATGTTACAATATATATATATCGGCACTATTCTCCACTCCGTGAGTATAGTCCCACGTTTCATGTTGTTTCATCGATCACACTCAACTCTCATTGACATATAAGCTCTCCATTGGACATTCCGTTCCTTTGGACTAGCGAGTTAGTCATAGAGACATCCGTAAGACTCCTCGTAGCCTTGGATTCCCTCAAGGCCGACTGAGTTGGTTGTACCCGAAAAACCCATTACACAATCCTTGCCATGTCAATCTAAAGAAACATGGTATACCGGCCCTTATGTTTATACAAAGAGTATATCATAAGAAATTCTTAATGGGATGATGATATCATGCCATATCATGTCATTCTTGGAAACCTCAATTCTATGATAAGAATGAGGGTATCTTACTTTGATATACTGTTCATGTGGATCTCAATTCTATATATAGAATGTCCATATCAATTTGTCATGGTACCTAAGTTAAGGGAACCTAATTCCACCTAGTTTCATCGATAATCGTGATTATACCGTTATTATCGCCAATCTATGTCCTTTGTCATATTTTGGACTCTATTCTATCAAAGTTGTCGTACGTGTCTATAAGCTTGATTATTGAAATTCTATGTTGGCTATAAATAAGAGTGGATGTCAAAACACATGATAAATACCTGCGCATATAGGGCCCGATCTGGTCCTGGGAGGAGCACCCAAAAGTACTTGTGCCCATGGGAGTTAAAATGATAAGGTATCTGGCATTATACCGAGTACTTGACTTGCTTGATTGGACATTCCACACACATCTTGTACTTGAATCGTACTTGACTTGACATGAAATGCGTGGCCCGAAAAAGGGTAATTTACTTGCTTGATACATGATAGCCAAAGTTCTTGACATGACTTGTTAAACGTACTTGCTTAAATATCTTGAATACCCTTGTTATCTTGTTGAAAGATCATGATTAGTCCATCTTATTTCCTTGGTATTACATTCTCTCTATCTTGTCGTTTTATGCGAGCATGCATAGCTTTATTGCATTCATGAAAGATGTAATTACTGAAACCCCTTGCTAGTACTTGAGATATAATTTCCTACTGAGCGTTCGCTCATCCCGTTTGTCCCTTTTTACTTTTCAGGTAGGTCCGACGACGACGGAAGTCAATCGGATGGGAATGGTCATGAGTGAAAGTGCTAGAGCTGCTCAAGTGTCATATAGTCTTTTCTATAGTTTCTCGAGTCAACTATGTACTTTTCTTTTTATTAAACAGAGTATTGGATTTGTAATAGTCTATTATAAAGGAATAAAGGATTGGGTTATCTTGCTATTTTGCGCATCTCTGTCTTTGTGTCAAATACACGACCACTCTGATTAACATGATTGATATAGACACGTCGCGCACCTCCGGGTATCTTCCGCGCTCGGGGCGTGACATTCCAAATCGGACATCCGGTTCGAGCCCCACGCTCAAAAGTGCATTTTGTAAATGCACTTGGTTTCAAATCAAAGCAGCCGGGGTCCGGGGGTCCAGAAAGTCAATTACTGATCCGACCGGCATTCCGATCGTTCCAACACGACCTGGGAGGTAGGCGTGACTTGTCAGAGTTGACGGATTCTAAATCGGACATCCGGTTCGAGCCCCACGCTCAAAAGTACATTTTATAAATGCACTTGGTTTCAAATCAAAGCAGCCGGGGTACGGGGGTCCAGAATGTGAAATACTGATCCGACCGGCATTCTGATCATTTCAACACGACCTGGGAGGTAGGCGTGACTTGTCAGAGCTGACGGATTCCAAATCGGACATCCGGTTCGAGCCCCACGCTCAAAAGTGCATTTTGTAAATGCACTTGGTTTCAAATCAAAGCAGCCGGGGTCCGGGGGTCCAGAATGTCAAATACTGATCCGACCGGCATTCCGATCATTCCAACACGACGTGGGAGGTAGGCATGACTTGTCAGAGCTGACGGATTCCAAATTAGACATCCGGTTCGAGCCCCACGCTCAAAAGTGCATTTTGTAAATGCACTTGGTTTCAAATCAAAGCAGCCGGGGTCCGGGGGTCCAGAATGTCAAATACTGATCCGACCAGTATTCCGATCGTTCCAACACAACCTAGGAGGTAGGCGTGACTTGTCAGAGCTGACAGATTCCAAATCGGACATCCGGTTCGAGCCCCACTCTCAAAAGTGTAATTTTTAAATGCACTTGGTTTCAAATCAAAGCATCCGGGGTCCAGGGGTCCAGAATGTGAAATACTGATCCGACCGGCATTCCGATCATTCCAACATGAGCTGGGAGGTAGGCGTGACTTGTCAGAGCTGACGGATTCCAAATCGGACATCCGATTCGAGCCCCACGCTCAAAAGTGCATTTTGTAAATGCACTTGGTTTCAAATCAAACCAGTCGGGGTCCGGGGGTCCAGAATGTGAAATACTGATCCGACCGGCATTCCAATTATTCCAACAGGACCTGGGAGGTAGGTGTGACTTGTCAGAGCTGACGGATTCCAAATCGGACATCCGGTTCGAGCCCCACGCTCAAAAGTGCATTTTATAAATGCACTTGGTTTCAAATCAAAGCAGCCGGGGTCCGGGGGTCCAGAATGTGAAATACTAATCCGACTGACATTCTGATCGTTCCAACATGACCTGGGAGGTAGGCGTGACTTGTCAGAGCTGACGGATTCCAAATCGGATATCCGGTTCAAGCCCCACGCTCAAAAGTGCATTTTGTAAATACACTTGATTTCAAATCAAAGCAGTCGGGGTCCGGGGGTCCAGAATGTGAAATACTGATCCGACCGGCATTCCGATCATTCCAACACGACCTGGGAGGTAGGCGTGACTTGTCAGAGCTGACGGATTCCAAATCGGACATCCGGTTCGAGCCCCACGCTCAAAAGTGCAATTTTTAAATGCACTTGGTTTCAAATCAAAGCAGCCGGGGTCCGTGGGTCCAGAATGTGAAATACTTATCCGACCGGCATTCCGATTGTTCCAACACGACCTGGGAGGTAGGCGTGACTTGTCAGAGCTGACGGATTCCAAATCGGACATCCGGTTCGAGCCCCACGCTCAAAAGTGCATTTTGTAAATGCACTTGGTTTCAAATCAAAGCAGCCGGGGTCTGGGGGTCCAGAATGTCAAATACTGATCCGGCCGGCATTCTGATCATTTCAACACGACCTGGGAGGTAGGTGTGACTTGTCAGAGCTGATGGATTCCAAATCGGACATCCGGTTCGAGCCCCACGCTCAAAAGTACATTTTGTAAATGCACTTGGTTTCAAATCAAAGCAGCCGGGGTCTGGGGGTCCGGAATGTGAAATACTAATCCGACCGGCATTCCGATCATTCCAACATGACCTGAGAGGTAGGCGTGACTTGTCAGAGCTGACGGATTCCAAATCGGACATCCGGTTCGAGCCCCACGCTCAAAAGTGCATTTTGTAAATGCACTTGGTTTCAAATCAAAGCAGCCGGGGTCCGGGGGTCCAGAATGTCAAATACTGATCCGACCGACATTTCGATCGTTCCAACATGACCTGGGAGGTAGGCGTGACTTGTCAGAGCTGACGCATTCCAAATCGGACATCCGGTTCGAGCCCCACGCTCAAAAGTGCATTTTTTAAATGCACTTGGTTTCAAATCAAAGCAGCCGGGGTTCGGGGGTCCAGAATGTGAAATACTGATCCGACCGGCATTCCGATCGTTGCAACACGACGTGGGAGGTAGGCGTGACTTGTCAGAGCTGACGGATTCCAAATCGGACATCCGGTTCGAGCCCCACGCTCAAATAACTCAATTCAAAACTATGTTAGTTTTCAAATTTTAGTTTAGAATAATTCAAAGAAGTAGGTTCTACAATTGATATCTTTATAGTCTTTGATATTATGTTTGATTTAAATTCATGAAATCTAATAAAATATTTAATTTATCTTTATACTAATCTTTTTATCTATGTATGTTTTTTTTAATATAGGAGGATCCTTCTGCGAACGGTACCAGAGGGGATGAGCAGGGCGGTGGGGATGAAGATATGGACGATATGGAGGAGATTTGTTGATTCCGTCGCCAAATTTTTTTTATGTAACGTTGATGAGTTTATTCTGATATTTGATGTAATTTTAATTAAGTTTGATTTCGGATTTTTGTTCGTATGTATTTTTATTTTCGATGATTATGTAAACAGGTTTTTAATAAAAATTTAAAATTTTTAAAAAAAGATGAAAATAAATTTCAGACGGATTTTGAGACGGATCCGTCTCAAACGTTAGACGGATTTAGGGACAGAAATGATAACCGTGCGAAATTGGCGACGGAAATAACGACAGAAATTAGGCCGTCTCCAATTTATGTTGGAAAGTTTGAGACCGATAGGGAGACGGAATTTAGTCCGTCTCTATTGCAGTGTATACGTTGCGACGGAAATAACGACGGGAACTATTTTGCGTTGCAATTTATAGATGGATATTGAGACGGATTTATCCCGTCACAATATTTTGACGGATTTGGAGACGGAAGTTTCCGTCCGAATTTGTCTCGTTAACGATGAAATTGGCGACGAATTATTTTTTCGTCGCTATTTTGGGACGGATATTATGACGGAATAAAATTCGTCGGTCATTTGTGACCCTTTTTTTTAGACGGCCATATTCCGTCCGAAGTCCGTCGCCAGTCCGTCGCAAAAATGTTTAGCGACGGATTTGGCGACGAATTTGGGACGGAATATGGCCGTCGCTAAAAGCATTTTTTCTTGTAGTGTGAACAAGGGTGCAAAAATGATCAAAATTAAGCAATGCAACCCAATTATTTTCAGAATTTGTTCAAAAATAGATCTTCAATAGCATTTCAAAAGTTTAGAAATCATCCACAAGCCAAACTGATTTTACAAGTTCTGGTACGAGGCAGAGGTGGAGGTCTGAAGACCCTACTCACACATAGTGAGAGTTTCCGACTGGACATAATCTAATCTTCCATAAACACCATTTGTTATACCAGATATTCAATTAAGCTCAAATGTGTTCAAGCAATTTGGATTGAAAAATATTCAATAGTCAACAAAATTTTTAAGACTTTCAACTCCATTCAACCAATAAGTAAATCCATCACAGTAGATTAGAGAAATGGCAAATCAAGATTTAGAATCAATACCTGAGTTCAGTAGGTATCACCATATGCCTTCAAGCATGCTACCTCAGCAATAGCCTTAAAAGAGGTTAGCGGTTCATTGTTGGTCTAAAAAATCTCATAACAATAGCATGATCAATTCAGATATAGCAATTTGCATGATAGGTATTTCCACAAAGATGAGTTAGAATTCACAATTCCAAAGCATTCATTCAAAAATAAACTCCCCCTTTCAATGTGTATAAATTTCACATTTGACATTTTCTAAAAATTATGCAACCTATGACCTAAATGAACAAGTGACTCATGGTACGAGGCGGAGGCACATTCTCACGCATGGTGATAGATTTCAGACAGGAATGACCTGCCCTTCTTCAAGTCACCATTTAATATACCACGTAGTCATGCAACAATGAACAGATAGATACAATGCAAACTCATAAGAAAAACATATTTTTCTTGATTTTCATGAATTGAAATTCACTTAAAATAAATTTTAGATTTTCAAAGATAATTCAAAATTTTATTTTCAAAACCTGTACCTTGAGCAACCATTATTTTCTAAGCCTTTCACTTGGTCTCAAGGCATCCCTACAACAAAGTTCTCATTCAACGATTTTTGGTATCCAAACCTTCTTGGGTCCCGGATGGTTAGTTGCACCTCTAGTGGATGTATTCCATAATCTCTGGGCATGCATATCATCAAAATACATTAAAGAGCAATCATACATAGTATGCCCAAAGTTGCCATAATAGTGACAACTAATAAAAGACCTCCTTTCACAAGCAAAGGAACTTTCAACACCATTCCATCTCCTATTTTCAAAAGTTCTAGGTTTAGCAAAATTAAACCTTGTGTTCATCCTAGAAGCATGATGGTTATCATTGTTCAGAAACTAACATTTTTTCATGACATGACTGTACTTCCCGCAATGAAAACAACAAGGAGATGTGGGTCTACGGAATGATTTTTCATTGTTGGCATGAGTTTTTCCATGAAACATTCCCTTAGAAGATGGAAACCTTTTAGCACAAAAAGTATAGTTATAACTGAATTTTCTTTTAAAATCAGATTTAACATTCATGGCATGAACTTTATCATGTTGCTTCACAAAGTAATTTATTATCATGTGGCCTAGCTTACCATAATAAAAACAAGAAGCATTTCTTTATTTCTTGAAAGCATATTTATTTTCACATGCAAAATTATCATCCTTTTTCATGACAACATAGTCATCCATTACATGGCCAAACATACCACAGTATAATCATTCAACATCTGATTTCAATTTCTGATATCTGTTTGGAATGGAGAGCTTAGTGTGGATATTTTTCTTTTGATTCTTAGCAGAAGAGGCATTTGAAACATTTGAAGAGCAAGAGGCATGCACAAAAGGCGTTTGAGTTTTTAGACCAAAGGCTTTCTTTTTACTAGGTTCATAACTTAGACCTTCCCTTTGACAATTCACCTTGGTCCCCAGTATTTTATCCAAGTTATCTTTCCCTTTCACAAAATTAGACAAAGAAACATTCAAGTCAACAATCTCTTTTTCAAGAGATACAATATGCAATTCATAGCTAGCTATTTCTTGTTTACTGCAAACATTACATTCATTCAACACATTATTTGCAATTTTATAGCTTTCAAGTTCTTGTTCTAGCACATGCAATTTTTTATATTCATCAACAACCAAGCCTTTTCATTTTTCAAAGGTAAGCAAATTTTCAGACATGGTTCTATTCAGATGTTTCAATTTTTTATTTTCTTCTATCATACATGAAATGTTTTCTTCATCCTTTTTGATATCAATCAATAGAGAGTCATTTTCAGATTTGAGTTCAAAGCATTTATCACATGAAGAATTTTCATGAAATGATTTTTCTAGACATTTTAATCTAACCTCAAGTAATGCGATCCGAATCAACATAGCTCCATTTTTCTTTTTAAGTTCTTCAAGTTCAAAACACTTATCACAAGGAGCATTCTCACAGAAGGTATTTTTAGACTTCTTTTTTAATTTTATATTTCCAAAGTTAACCTTTTTATGCTTATCAACCAACTCTTCGTAAGCATTCATCAACTCTTCTTAAGTGAAATCATTTTCATCATCAGAATAAGAAATTACCTTTGAGCTTCCCTCACTTGATTTATCGTGCTTATCGGTCATCAAGCACTCACTTTCCTTTGTCGCTTCATAGTCCTTGATTAGGCACTCCAATATATCTCTGGCCGTCCTGCATGATGAAACAAGTGGAAATTTGTCAAGATCAATTGAGCTTCTAAAGATATGCAAAAGCTTAGCATTATCTTTATATCTCTTCACATGTTCTATAGTCCACTTAGAATCATCACTAGGCATTCCATATGACTCATGCTCAACTAAATCCCAGAGTTTGGGATCAATGGATTTAACATGACGACTTCTGTGCAATTGCCATTCATTTAAATTTGAACCAGTAAAATATGGAGGAGGAGAAGACAAACAACTATTAGACATGATGCAAATCAAACACGCCTACAAAGATCACTCTGAATATCGTTAGATCTAGAAATAGCAGAGCCTTGCTCGGATACCAATTGTTGGTCCTGGGGTAGGCGAGCGGATAAGAAGGGGGGGTTGAATTGTCCCCGACACTAGATGAAAAATTAAAACAACTACGCAGCGGAATTAACAACTTTTATCGAGATTGAGGAATTAACTAAACAAGGAACTAAATTCTCTCAACCTCTCCGATGTCACACGATCATACAAAGGAATAACAATCAAACCATACAATCCCATAAAGCAAACCACAAGACAATGAGATTTTTAAGGTTGTTCGGGACCACAACGGGCTCCCTACGTCCACCCCTCACCAAACCCGGTGAGACTTCACTAGGGGATAAATCCCCAAAATAAAGACGACGCTCCAAACACACACGCAAGACGACGCCTGCACACACACACACGGGGACACGCCCGAACACATACACACACGGAGATGAACTCTCCAACACGATCCGAAGACTGGATCACAAACACACACACACACACGCTGCAACAACCGCAGCATAGTAAACCACACGACCGTACGCAGACGGTCACACACACACAAATATCTCTATGTTCGGTAAATAAACACGAATGATCAAATCATGCTAAACCCAAACTATAGAACATGGAGCATATCAAGAACAACATAGAAAGTATGTAGAAATAATCTCCCTCGAACTCCAATAGCCGGATGAAGATGTTTCTTGAACCATAAGTCAGAGGGAAGCTGGATGAAGATGATTCTTGCGTCCTCTTGATCCTCTCATCGATCCGCTCCTTTTCTTCTTCTTCCACGAGCTCCAAAATCCTCTCCAAGTAGATCAAATCCTTCCTTCAAGAGCTCCTCCTTGCTTTGCCCCTTTCCTTCTCCTACAAGATAGATAGAAAATGTTAGCTCTTCATTTTTCTCCCAAAATCGCAGGTTATATATACACCCAAGAGAGAATGATAAAAATACTCATAAACCCTTCACAAAACCCTTGAAAGACCCCTCTAATATTTGTATATTAACCCTAGGGACAAAAGGGTAAAGATTGATCACAAATGGATTGGGTTTAGTGGGTTTTCGGATTAAAGTTTTTGGGTTTACGTCATGTTCGGTCGACCTAAAGGGTAGGGGCGGTCGACCTAAATGTTACAGATAGAAAACATGCCAACTCTGGGGATTTCGGTCGACCAAAGGCATAGGGTCGGTCGACCGGAATGAACAATGTTCCAGATTTTGTGAAAGTTCAGATTTTTGTATGAAAACTCAAGGCTACACTCCCTTATGCAATTTACATGAAATATGAACTTGAAAACCCACATGACAAGGAGTGTATTACTATATTGAAAACCTTTCAAACCTTCATTTTTTCAACCAAAATAAGAATCAAACAACCTAAAGTTTGATTAACAGGAATGCTCATTGTGATGACAAAACACAACCAATGATTGTTTCAGAAACTCATACATGTTTCTATCATTTAAAATCCCTTCATGAATATGCAAGAAAACATTATGAAAACATGAGTAACACACCTAACATCAAGATCAAAAACTCTAAATGGAAGCTTACCATTTTTCCACAAATACACACATGGAAAGTGTCAAGTTCTCACCATGAATCTTGATACTTTTGCATATAGGATTGGCATTGCTTTCTAAACCTGCATAGGATAGTAAATGAAGTTAATACAATGCAAGTTCAATCACTTCGATGCCATCTATCACTTAATCAATATTTTGGTGTCTTGGGAGTCTATTAAACCTTTTCAAACCAATATTAACACCAAGGCCCAAACTCACATCTTACATCAAGAGATTAACATGGTTTGATACATGAAAGTCCATTCAAGATCTCAACAAGCAAGCTTTTGAAGAAACCAATTAGCCAAGTGTTTTCATGTAAATCTTCAATACAAAGTCCAAGGCCAAATTGGTCATACACTCAACCAAAGTATGAACCTTGAAGAACCAAACACGCTCAATGCTTCAAGAAGGTTATACATGAAAGGTCATCAAGATTTGCATCAATAAATTAAGCACATAGCAAGCTCATACATTCATTTCAAGATTTGCATGTAAGTCTTAAGCTCCTTACCATCTCAAGAAACTCCCAAATGAAATACATGTAAGTATAGCAACGATCTTTACAATCAAGGCATGAGAGACCCTTTACAATCTCATATAGCATGTACCAAATCTTCTAGTTCTGAGACATATGAAACAAGGTAATAATCATGAATGCACAGTATCATCAAAATCATATGCAAGCATAAAAACATATGCAAACATGACAATCTTCCTCAACCACACACAATATTTTGTTATCATCAAAACTAAGACCAAGAGGGAGCATAACAAACCCAATAGTAAACACCCGCGTGTCGTACCGGGCTCCGACTAGTGGGGGTCACTCGACATAGAGACTCTCTAAAAGAAAGCACCGAAGTACGGACAGGTCACACTCACACCTGTCACAAATAATACGGAACACAAGGAAACACAATGCCACCAGACACATGACAGTCAACTAGACCTGCTAAAACAACAGTCCTTGGGTCACATGACTCTGGTCAAGACCGTCGTAGAATGCGGCAACATGCCATCAAATCAGCCTAGTGCCTTGGTCAAAAATCATGGTAAAACATTATGGAAGCGGCACACAACAACTGGATCCATTCATCAATCGAAAGTCCTCGGCCCCTTGGCTGCTCATCGGACTCATAATTTCGCATAACAAGAAAGCACGGAACACAAAGTGTCACTCGAGCTGTCAAACCACATGGGCATGCAAGCTGAGGTAACATAATACCTTCGAGCATCTTAAATACAGTCTTGATACCCTCTAGACAACCGAGACACTCACGTGGTCAAAAGTCAACCATTGGGTCACAACCGGGTTGACTGGAGACCAAAACAACAAAACAAGGTGAAGGAAACCTGGTCGCGGTTGTCACCAGGCTGCTATTTACAGAGGAAATCATGTAGCGGTCAAGGCCAGACCACCACCTCCAAAGAGAACCATGTAGTGGTCAAGGGTAAACAGCCACCTGTAGGAGAGGAAGTTCACGGTTAATAGAGGATCGCTACCTCTAAACAGTACCAATTCGCGGTCAGAAATACACCGCCTCTTTCCACGAACATGGGGCACATGGGCAGAAATTAAGGGGTGGCGTCGACGCTTTATGAAGTGGATTCGACGCAAACCAGATCGCGATTGTGAGATGACTGCTACCATCAGGTAGCGGGTCTCAAAAGACCGCCATCAACAAGGTTACAAGGTAGGATGGTAGCGGTTGGGTGATAACCGCTATCTCCAAGTTACAGTTATCAGCTGACCGCTATCATCAGGCCAGCTTCCCAGGTCATGGATCTACACTAACCGCTACCTACAGGTAGCGGTTAGTCACAAGATCGCGACCTCAACCGCCATACCTACACAACATAAAAGAAGATCACAGTTCCAACCGGACCGCTATCAGCACTGATGCTGCTCGACAGTCGTTGTTAAATATGCTGTGCCACACAAATTTCAAATATTTATAACCGCACTCACTCACTTATGGATTTGCAAACATGAGTACAATGGTAAGTACGGGTCGATCCCACGGGGAGAGAATATTTGATTTTAGTTCAAGTTGGACATATCCTTATGTTTGGAAAATCAAATGTTGTATTTTGGAGTGCGATTATCACTAAAGAAATTGAAATTACAACTTTAAATGACAAGAGATCAGTAAAAAAAATTCAGCCAATGAATGTCGTCGTTTCCACGCCGAGCCTTTGATGAAGATCGCTCCGCCTAGGAAGTCAACGCCGTGAGAGGATTTGAAGAAGACTTACTGCTTTGGGTATGATTGAATGATTGAAACACTTAAGATGACAAGGTTTGGATAGAACAAGTTTGAAAACTTAAGTTTGAAAACATAACAGAATTCAAGTGAAAATAGGGATTGGAAGAAAAAGTATAACTTCAAATCTAGATGGAATTAGAAGAAGTGTAAAACATAACGTTGTAGAGAATTGAAAGTGGAAGAACTTTGTTGAAGAACACAGACACAGAAAATAAGAGGAAGGCAATGAAAAATCAAGATCTATCACTGCTGGTGAATAGTGACTGACAGAAAAATAGCACCTTGAAAAATTAATTCTAACTCTAAAAATACACAGAATTAGACAAAGTGGTAGAAGAATGAAATGGAGATCTATAAGAGAGGAACAAAGTTGATGAAGAACTCAGATTGAAAATAGGTCTAGAAAGGCTTCAAAACATAAGAAAACTAGAATGTCTCAGCACGGATGAACAGTAAACACCTAAAACAGCACTTAAGAAAATGGACCAGAACTCTATGAAGTAGGAAGAATTTGAAGAAATGATCAACAGAGAAGTTGAAGAGCACTTGAAAACAAACAACTTTTATGAAGAACACAAATTGAAATGAAGATTACAATCATAAGAAATAAGGCTAGGAAAAGGTTGAATTCAAAAATGAAACTTTTATTGAAAGAACTTCAACTTACAACTTTGACTTCAAAAGCTTGTAAAATACAACTCTAACAATCAACAACTTCAGAAAAATAAAGAATAAACTTACATTAAACATTAAACTCGGTGAAAACTGTTGTTTAACATGACAATTTCAAGAAAGTAAGAAAAAATTTTGTTGAAATTTATAGAAATTTTTGAAATTTGTAGAAAATTTTGTTTTTGAAATTTTATTTTTGACAATTTTGTTTTTGAAATTTTAAAATTTTTGACATTTATCTCCCCCCCCCCCCAACTTAAATGACATTGTCCTCAATGGCATAAACAGTAGAAAGATCAGAGGACATGTAAAGAGATAATATAGTTGGGATGGAAGGATACAACCTGATGGGTCGGGCGAAGTGATGAGGGCTTCATTGCGTTGTGGCCTAAGAACTGTAAAAGAAACACACTAAAACAAATCATCAAATCACAAAAACCGTGGGTGGCCTCCCAAGAAGCCATTTATTTGCACACCAAACTGTGAAAACGTTGGGCTGCCTCCCAAAAAATGCTAAATTTAACGTCTTCAGCCAGACGCACTGTAGCTCAACAACCAACAAGTTGATTTTAAAATGAGCCACCAAAGAATTTTATCCTTGCCAAAATTATCTTTTTCATGCCCTGAAGAAAATGAATGTGGTTGGTGAATGCAAGGGCGAGACATAGATCGAGATGGAGGCATCACAAACGGACCAACCCAATCAGAGAATAGAGAAGGAACATTGGGAAAAATCATGTCATCAATTATGAAATGTTCCTCCTTAGAGGCTATGGGATCATCATGTAGAGCAAGAGTAGACCAGTCGGTTGGAAGAACTTCAAAAGAATCACCGTGGTCAAGAATTGGCATAAGCTCTATCCTCTCCTCTAGATTGAAAGTATCATGTGGTACATTCAAATCATTCAATTCCTCATTTACCCCAACTTCATTATTCAAATAAATATTCAATTCTAGATCCATGTTCACTTCTTCTTCCTTGCCATCTTCAAGGATAATTTCATCAAAGTCGTGTACCATCTCCACTTCTTCTCCATTCCCATCTTCAAAGAGAAGTTCATCATGGTTGGGAAGAGGCTTGTGATGAGGCTCAATATATTCATCCTCTCCCCCTAACTGAAGATCATCAACCTCTCTTGCATTTCCCTCATGTTGACAAGCAAGCAATGGCTCCTCAAATTCCTTTGTAGGAGGGGGAATATGATCATTTATCAGTTCATCACCTTCATCTATTGCATTTCCAATCAAGTCCGCAATCCCCTTAGAGTTCTCATGTGAATTTTGCTGACACGACCCCTCCATAATCCCGTTATCTACTAAATTAAGAGTGATAAGAGTGTGATGCTCTTGGGGAATTATAGATTGATCGTAGTCAGTGTGAAGAACTTGATGAGGATTGGGTCCAGAGGAATCAAAGAATTGCTCTCCCTCCATGGTTTTGACTTCCTCAGTAAGCCTATTGATGTGCTGTTGGAGGGATTGACTATAGAGAAGTAACTGAATGAATTTATCATCAGAGGCATTAGGTGTGGGTGGAAGAGATGAATAGTAATGATTTGTCTGTTGAGCTGGGTCATAATGGTCATCAGAGGTTTTGGCCCAAATACGATTTTCATCATTCCCTTCTTCTCCCCCCGATGACTCAAGATCATCATAATCCTCTTCACAAATGGAATGTGGTTTAGGCTCCTCAGGTTGCTCTTCCGTTACGTCCTCCGCATAAGACTCTTCCATGATTCCCTCAAAATCAACAGTGATATGAGTGGTAGATTGTGGGATCTTAGGTTGAGCATATAGACTTTTATCATTATAACATCCAAGAAGTTGGTCCTCAAGACTTGTGGAGTTGTTAGGCATTGGAGCCACTTCCGTTTCTATGATGTTTTCAACAATCCTACTCACTTGGGCCTCAAAGTTTTGCAGTTGTTCCTGAAAGGCTTGTTGTTGAGTCTGGAAGAGCCGTGTCAATTTATCAAACATCTCCTCCTTATGTAAATCTGTGTATAGAGGAGATAGATAAGTGGGCTGAGAGTCAGATTGTGCTGGATAGTAATTTGAAGGGCACTCAGTCTGAAAATCAGGAGGGTGTATTGGTTGCCCTCCATAATAGGGTTGATCATAAGAATGGACTTGATTGTAAGGATCATTGGAATATGAATCCCAATCTGCAAAGTGTGGATTTGAAGGATGTTGAATGGGGTCTTGGTATGGTTCCCAAGAAGAAAATTGTTGATTTTCCCATTGATTATTTGGCTTTGTGTAGGAGACAGAGGTGGAAAAATCCGATGACCATTGATATGGCTCTTGGGTGAAAGATGAATTATGAACCCCATTGTGGAAGAGTGAAGGAGTTTGTTGATAAGGGGTAAATGGAGAGTTGGAATTCACATAGCCCGCATAATTAAACATCAAAGAATCTATTATTGGACCTGAACAAAATTAGATATGGAAATGAAAAAGACCCAAGAAAGAGTGATGATTTTTCAATGAATTTTTTTTTATGTTTTGATTTTATTGTTTTTTTTATGCAAAGATAAACAAGTTAGCACATAAATGACCCTAATGACCTAGATGTGACCTGGACCTATAAATAGGGTTTCACAAAATGATTAAAGTGAGACTGAAGTTTACCCTCAATATGACCACCAGCCAGATAAGGGGTGGGGAAGTGGGAGGTTCCCCTTACTTTCGTAGGGACCTTATTATGCCAAACCACTAACCCGCTTAAAGCGTTTGCTATCCGACCGTCTTGCCTTAGGCACTGGTTTTCATATGAGGATAAACCTAAATAACACAAGAATCACAGTGTGATCCTAGGGCCAACGTTTACTGACTTGTATTTATGGCGGAGGTCATGCGAAGATGCAAGAGAAATGTGGTTTGTGGGCTAAGGAAGGGTGATGAAATCCCCACCTTATCTTATTAGGGGTGTTGCCCTTAAAGTATTTTGAAATGAAAATGCACACCACAATTTCAAACAAGGGGTTCTTTATGCAAAATGAATGCCAGAATATGGTGAGTAGAACGTACCTTGTCCCTCGCAATCTTCAATAGGCAATTGACAGAAATGAAATAAAAAAAATTCTATGCTAAATGATGCATGACCTAAAACATGATGTGTGGTTTCTAATCTTGAAATGCATTTTTTAGATTTTGGTGCAAGTATATATTTTTTATTTTTTTTAGTTAATGAACCTATCTAACCAGCACAAAAAAAAATTTTCTTTTGTTTTGATTGTTTTATGATTTTTATAGAGTTTTCAAGAAATTTTTCAAATTTTTGTAAAGATTTTTCAGAAAGTGGAAAGATAGAACCTGTTTCCTGATTTCAGCCCTTTAGCAATGCTTCCGGGCTATTTAACGACGTTTCATATCCTTGGAATTTTAGGTTCGATCTTCCTCTTTCTTTGATTTTCAATTTTTTTTCTCTGTCCTGCACAAGTAAAAAGAGCAAAATGAATATTCACATATATACACCAAACACAAGAATATCCAACTATCATCATAATTCACTCCCCGGCAACGGCGCCAAAAATTTGATGCTGCTCGACAGTCGTTGTTAAATATGCCGTGCCACACAAATTTCAAATATTTATAACCGCACTCACTCACTTATGGATTTGCAAACATGAGTACAATGGTAAGTACGGGTCGATCCCACGGGGAGAGAATATTTGATTTTAATTCAAGTTGGACATATCCTTATGTTTGGAAAATCAAATGTTGTATTTTGGAGTGCGATTATCACTAAAGAAATTGAAATTACAACTTTAAATGACAAGAGATCAGTAAAAGAAATTCAGCCAATGAATGTCGTCGTTTCCACGCCGAGCCTTTGATGAAGATCGCTCCGCCTAGGAAGTCGACGCCGTGAGAGGATTTGAAGAAGACTTACCGCTTTGGGTATGATTGAATGATTGAAACACTTAAGATGCCAAGGTTTGGATAGAATAAGTTTGAAAACTTAAGTTTGAAAACATAACAGAATTCAAGTGAAAATAGGGATTGGAAGAAAAAGTATAACTTCAAATCTAGATGGAATTAGAAGAAGTGTAAAACATGAACGTTGTAGAGAATTGAAAGAGGAAGAACTTTGATGAAGAACACAGACACAGAAAATAAGAGGAAGGCAATGAAAAATCAAGATCTATCACTGCTGGTGAATAGTGACTGACAGAAAAATAGCACCTTGAAAAATTAATTCTAACTCTAAAAATACACAGAATTAGACAAAGTGGTAGAAGAATGAAATGGAGATCTATAAGAGAGGAACAAAGTTGATGAAGAATGCAGATTGAAAATAGGTCTAGAAAGGCTTCAAAATATAAGAAAACTAGAATGTCTCAGCACGGATGAACAGTAAACACCTAAAATAGCACTTAAGAAAACGGACCAGAACTCTATGAAGTAGGAAGAATTTGAAGAAATGATCAACAGAGAAATTGAAGAGCACTTGAAAATAAACAACTTTTATGAAGAACACAAATTGAAATGAAGATCACAATCATGAGAAATAAGGCTAGGAAAAGGCTGAATTCAAAAATGAAACTTTTATTGAAAGAACTTCAACTTACAACTTTGACTTCAAAAGCTTGTAAAATACAACTCTAACAATCAACAACTTCAGAAAAATAAAGAACAAACTTACATTAAACATGATCCATAGCTAGCTCTCTCTCCCTACTCAACCCTCACTCACCACTCACTCCATTCCATTACACATGAAGCCCTTATATAGGGTTACAAACTCTTCTTGCCCATGTGAAAGAATCAAGTGCACCTAATTTTGACCCAACTTGGTAGGCTGGAATGTGCTGCACCTTTGTCATTTTTTTCTGATTTTTTCCAAATTTTTCTTTGAAAATTTTATGGCCCTTTTTCTTCTTTCTCTCTTATTCTCTCTCTGCCGGCGCAACGTGCCGACCGCCGTCCGGTAGGCGGCCTACCGCCGTGGGCCCCTGGTGCGCCCGCCGCGTCCTGCCCCGCCACGTCGCCCGCGTGTCGCACACTCGGCGCGTGCGCCGCGTGCTGCCTCCGGTGACGCGCCTGTGGGCGCCGCTCCGCCTGCCACGACCCCCGCGCCGGCCACGAGCCCTGCCTCCACGAACCCCCCCCGCCATTCGCCCTTCTCGCCTCGTCGCCCGTGCGGGCGGCGAAGGCGGGAAGGGGGGGCGGGGGTTTTAAACTTTTTTTTGTTTTTTTAATATATATATATATATATATAGCTATATATATATCTATAAATAGTTAGAAAATTCTAAAAAATAGTAAATAAATTTATTTTTTATTCTAAAATTTTTTTATTTCCTTTTTGAACAATTTCCTGAGCTTTTGGCCCATTCAAAATATAATTTTTATTTTTATTTTTTTTCTTTTTCTTGGAGCTTTTCTCGTACTGCGTGCCTGCATAAATACATAAAAATTGTTATTAAAATTTATTTAATTTCAAAAAAATAAATATTTGATTTAAAATCAACAGTAAGTGTGAGAAGTGTATATTGACCATAATTTAAGCTCATAAAAATGTGAATAATGATGAATTAATAAGGAAAAATACACACTTATCAAGCACCAAGGGTAGAGCGCAGTTACTGGGATGACCGTGACCTACTTTCGATCCAAAATCCGCATGATCACACAAAACTCGATCGTTCCACACCCCAATTATCCCAAACCGATGGGGAAACAATCACAAACTCATTGCACACCTTCCACAAGCCGGAAGGACTCTAAAAACTCAGAAAATGACAAAGAAACGGGAGATTTCGTCAAATCAACCTAAAATGACTCACATAAACATCCGGCCTCGTACAGACCTAAAACCGCGAGCAATTACAACCAAACTGGTGGGAATCGCATCCCGGCAAGCTAGGGGTTTATGATTTACCATTAAAATAAAAAAATATCGCCTGGAACAACATATTCGTCTCACACACCCCATAACATGCTTTTCCCCGTAAAATGGGAAAACCTTCTCAAACTCACGCTAATCGGTGCAAAATCGTGAGGGAATGCAGCGCAAGGGTAGAGAATCCATCCCCCTACCTCCACCGATGATCTCCCGCGCCGAAAATGCCATTACCACATGAAAAATGCCACTCGAACCCCGCCAACGCTTCGAATCCATGAATGGGATCGCGCTGCGCCACGCCTCGATCCTCTCGCCATGCACGCTCCACGTCGCCTCCACATTGTCTCCACGTCGTTCCGCACCTCCTCCGTCAACCGTCGGAGTAGAGGGTAAGAGAAGAGAGAGAACGGAGGGAGAGAGAGAGTGAGAACGTGAGATGAGAGAGGGGTGAGGATTTAGGGTTTAAAAAGAAAAAAGAAAAAGGATTTAATATTCAAAAAATATTTCTGGGCTCAAAATTCTGAAAAATCTTTAAAATGAGGAAAAAATAGCTCTGCGATCCTTGGAAAGAGCACAACGTGCCTGTATCGTCCTGGAGTCCGAAATCTCAACGGTTCATCCTCCACGGGGATCTGAAGATAAAACACCCCGAAAATCCAATTAAAAGGGAAAACTCCATGTGGGACCCACAAATGTGTTCTGAAAACTCTCGGATCCCGATCTGAAAAATCCAGGGTGCTATACTTCCCCTCTATGCCAGTGATTGTCTGACCTAAATATCGGAGGGTTGCCCACTGGGATCTCTCCAAGTGCTCCTTTTGACGCTTTGCTATGCCTGTAGCCTTCCCTCATCAAGAAAATTTTGGAGGTGTAGCTCATGGTCCGAGGTAACACATCTTGACATCTACACTTCTTGGCGTCGTCTGTGAGAACCAAATGACTAAAAGCTATTGCAGCCAAAGAGAACTAGTGCAACATCAGCAATCGTCAGTGCACTATTGGCAATTTCTAGGCATATTCCCAGGATTAGCCGGCAAGCAATCACCTTTCCCAGGGGGACCACCTCTAGCCCTTGACCCACTCTGCAGTTGAGGAACTAGCTAATATGTACTATCAGCTCCAAATGCTGACAGAAGCGTACAGGGCCCCCTCAACTGGCAGGAGGAGTAGGACCATGCCATGGCACGCCCCTTATCCAACAACTAAGGCCAGTCAGTGGTTGGTGACCGGGCACACTCGGTCACCTCCACAACACGCACTTCGCGCCTACACAAACACTCTCCACACCGCTCGGCAAGCCCTCTCCATTCCAACCGAGGAATGGCTCGACGCTAGCGACGCTACGATGACTTAGAGCGAGAGCTTAAGGGGGAGGTACACTACCTGGATGACATTATCTAGGAGGCCAAGATGAAGGGACTGGTCAACGATAATGCCGACCTCTAGGCCCCCTTCTCCCAGGAGATTTTGGAGGCACTCATCTCTCCGAAGCTCCAGCTACCTGCATTAGTAACGTACAACAACACTACCTGGCTGACCACTTGCATAGTTTTGAGTCCAACCTAGTCATCCACTGGGCCTCGTACTCTATGAAGTGTTTAGCCTTTACTACCATACTCCGAAGAATGCTTAAATGTGGTTCGAGTCCCTACCGGTGGGCTCGATAACCTCCTTCCCACAGATGAAGTAGATGTTCAAGGAGAACTTCCATGGATGCAAGAAGGAGGCCCGGTCTGCCATCAGCCTACTGGCCATCAGGCAAGGGGCGAGGAACCCCTATGGTACTTCATCGCCCACTACTGCGAGGAAGACTCCACGTCCCTTACCTCGACGTCAGCATTGCCACCACTACGCTGAGCCAAAGGACACGAGACCACATCCTCTGTCGTGCACTGGGGGTCTAGTCCTCCACCACACTCATAGAGCTCCTCACGTTGGCCCAGAAGCATGACAATTATGAAGAGAATGAAGTCCTGCAATCAATGACACCCAAGAGGGGGGTGAATTGGGTGTTTACCAATTTTAAGATGACTTTTGGCCTTTTATAAAATATGTGATACAAAGCTAGTTAAGATATTCAAAGGTATTTGAACACAAATTAGATTTATCAAACTTTATATGATAAGATATAGATTATGCAAGATATATGAAGATAAATCCAGAACAACAATTTAAACTAACGTTTATGTAGAATGGAGATAGAAGAAATAGAGCAAGCCACACAAAACAAGCATAATGCACAGCGGTTTTTAAGGTGGTTCGGATGCAACGACGGCAATCCTACGTCCACCCCTCACCAAACTCGGTGAGACTTCACTTGGGGATAAATCCCAAAACGGAGACGACGCTCAAACCACACACACAGGATGATGCCTGCCCACACACACGGAGACGAGGTCTCCAACACGATTCAACAAGCGGATCAACAAGACACACACACGCTGCGACAAGTGCAGCACTCCACACACACAAACACTAAGATCTGGATAAAACCACACACACACGCAGATCTAAGAAGACCTATGCACAGACGAAAGGAACACGACGACCACACACGACCACGGATCTAACAACGATCTACACACACACAAGTTCGCAGTTTATACAAAACACAAATATGAACTTGAAACATAATAAGGCACAGTTTAGAATGCTCCTGATTTAGGCTCCCCCTGAGTGTATGCTCCAGATGTTTGCGTTGATTCCTTCTTCACTTGAATGACTTGAGACTCAGCTTGAATGACCTTGTATTTGATGTAGATCTTCTTACACGGAGTACTATTCACGGCTACAATACTCTTCCTTCTTCACTTGAACAACCTTCCTTTGATCTCTTCTTGAAACTCTTGAATTGCTTCTTCTCTTGATCGGAAGTTCCTTGGCTTCAGATGGTGCTAGAATGACTCCAGTTGGATGAAGAACTTACTAGATGGAGTATGCTTATGAGAGTTGTAGTAGCCTTCTTCTTGCCATGATAGCCTCCCCCTTGATCTTTCTTGTTGGTTGCTTGCTTCTCCAATTCATTGGAGGATGAAGGCTTCAAAATGGACCTTGGATCTTCAGCTGTTGGATGGAGTTTTGATTCACGAACTACTGTTCATGCTACAGTAGCACTCCTCTTCTTCTTCTCCCTTGAGCCACCTTGATCTCCCTTGAAGCTCTCTTGGTTTCTTAGGGTTTATAGCTCCAAATGATATGTTTTATAGCCCTTGAATGGTCCATAGACAAGCCCCAGACCAGATCCACAAAACATGGTGAGATTGGGGTCATTGGGATTAAACAAATGGGAAGAAAGACCTCTCCTCGAGCTTGAAACACGAAGTCAACAAAAGGGGGCTCGGGGCTGGCGGTCGACCGGAGTAAGCTGGCGGTCGACCTAGAAGTTTCAGACTGCAGCTCGGTTCATTCTGGCAGGGGCGGTCGACCGGACGCCCATGGGCGGTCGACCGCTAGAGGCAGAGCCTGTAGACTTTGGGGTGCTGTTATTTCAGGTCGACCGGGATTGGTCCAGAGGTCGATCGGACTTTGGTAAACCTGAAAAATGAGTAGTTAAGCCCAGAAAACTATGTCCATAAGTCAAGAGCTTCAAGTCCATATCAAATCCATTCATTTTGAGATTGAATTCAACTTAGTTTATGCATTAGACCATTTGAGCATTTCATGTTGAGTGTGCGCAGGTCGATCCGCGGGCGAGGGCGCACGATGGCCAGAATGGTTTCATGTTGAGTGTGCATGAATGAGGTGTATATATGAGATACACAAGGTAAGATCGATGCTAAGACAAGGTGAGAGACTCACCAATTGTCCTTGACAGTAAATGACATATACCACCTATTTTGGGTTGTAGAGGAGCAAAGTTTTGGTTCACTAGGTGACTACCATGAGTTTGATCCTGCATGCAAGATAGTCAGGGTTAATTGTATGCTTGTTGACATTAAAGATGTTATGAAACCTCTTGCCTCTTGTAAAACCAGCATAAATAATAAGATGAATGAACACAATCATCAAGAACATGTGTAATCAACCATAAGTTTAGTTATCATCACGTAATCACACATTAAGCTTAGTTATCATCAAAATCATAACTTAACAATTACAACAATCATCAAAACCATAACTCAATAATCTCCCCCTTTTGTATGATGACAAACTTAGTGATGATGACAAATTTAATGATAAACTTATGATAATATAACAGAATAGCACAAAATATTCTTCTCCCCTTGTTACACACAATCCCCTTGTCACACACAATCATCAATTTTTCTCCCCCTTTGACATAATCAAAAAGCGGGATAATGCAAGTCTTTCTCCTCATGTAACATAATCAACAATATCAACAAGCTGGAAGAAGCCAAATGAGGAAGAACAAACCTATCTTCCTTTGAAGCAACAAAAGCCCATCTTATCAATTCAGAAGAAGCAAGGGCAGATCATGGGCGAACAAGGCAATATGATTCAAATCAGAGGAGACCAATGGGTAATTAGTCTCACCAATCAATATGATACAAACCAAAGTAAAAATAGTCACTTGAAGGTGGTGATTGGTCTCAGGGGTATGAACCAATGGAGCAAGATGTTTACAATATGAGGTGTTCAGCATGATAGCATTCAAAATCTAGATCCCATGGCAGATTTTCACAACAAGCAACAGCAAGAGGGCATACCAAAAGAATTGTCGTTGGTTTTCAAATTTCTGATTTTTGTATTTTGGTTTGAAATGCATGAAATGCAACATATGCAAGGGATGGCATGTGGGATGATTATGAGCTATAAAACCAATACGTATATATACATGCAACACAGCTCCCCCGTACTTATATAAGAAGGGAATGGGTATAAGAAAGATGCAAGAGAGTCATGACAACCGGAATGCACATGTGTAGCACATGGGAAGTTGTGCAATCATATAGTAGATTCATGCAATTTCTAAAGCATTCAATCAATTTTCTGAATACATATTAAATCAAATTTTTAGATGTGTAAGTGAGAAACATGAAGGATGATAGTTGTAATATGGATATTCAGATTTTCAGATTAACACAAGGAGACATTTTACAGACTGCACTTTTATTTGGAGAACAGTGTATTGGAGGCTACACTCTACCACAATAAGTTTTCACCATTATTTTTCAACTCAACCAATATCACATGACAGTCAGAATTTTTCAAGAGTGATCACGTTCAAATAATCCCTTTTTACGCGAGTAGACGCATGGAGCTCATACCAGAATCCCCGATTACTCAGAATACTGAACCATTTCACCTCATTTTGAATAGAGATACTAGTCAACACTTTTCAGATATGAACCACATCACGTCTCAGGTGACATTTGCCAAGTTTACTCAGTGAGACTTAGCATTGCTCTGCCGTTCATTTTCATTCGAGATTTTTCAACAAAGATAGGTAGGCAACTATTTCCTCAACTGTCTCTTTAACATATATGCAGTAAGTTTAACATCTCAAGAGTGTTAAAAAGAAATTCATATATCCTTATTTTTAACACTCATTTTCACCTTTTGTGCATGAAGTGTGCGAATTTGATTCAACATGTATACCGAAAATATCATGAATACATAACAGTGCAACTCCCCCTAAATAGATGCACTTATGAAATATAAACTCTCCCAGAGTGTACGACATGAAACACTCCAATAATAACTCAAATGTAGTATTATTTATCAAGAAGACATAAGGCCATAGACATGCCAAGGGATGGGGTGAATAGCATATAATATCAAGCAAGCACACAGAGGGAATGTATGCAACATGCAATGCAAATGTGCAATTGATGCCAAACAAATGGATACCAATTGAATGAAGTGAATGCAGCTAATGCATGAGTATTGATGCAATGCAACTTGATCATATAGTAATGAAATGCAACATGCCAAGACAGAATGCAATGTGGTGCAAAACTTCTGATACCAAATGAATGAACTAACTTCAGCTAATGCATGAATTCATCCTAATGTGTGCAACCTATGCCTAGATGAGCATGTGATGCAAGATGCAAATGTAGTATAGGAGGGCTTGATCTTCAAACCTTGAGGCAAATTTGACATTGGAGCATTCACATTATATTAATGTGTCAACAACATTTTTCATGACATGGCCTTTATGAATAAGGGTGCATAAATGATCAAAATTAAGCAATGCAACCCAATTTACAGAATTGTTCAAAATCAGATATTCAGGAGCATTTCACAAGTTTTGAAATTAGAAATCATCAAGAAGATACATGTTTGAATCATTTGATCAGAAATATATTTTCAATTTAAAGAACTCAGCTCAAGGATTCATTCATAACTCCACCAATCACAAGCCAATCACGATTTTCAAAATCTGGTACGAGACGGAGATTTTAGTCCGAAGACCCAGCTCAACGCATAGAGAATGCTTCCAAGTGGACACAATCCACTCTTTCACAAATGCCATTTGATATACCAGATATGCAGTTAAATTCAGATGTGGTTGTGTAATTCAAAATGAGAAATATTCAATACACACTTCTCAAGCCAGTTAGACAAGTTCATCACAGCAGACTAGTGAATGACAATTCAAGTTTTGAAACAATACCTGTCATCCTAAAGTGTCAACAAGTGACAAAATACCATTGCATGAATTGACGAGGTTGAATTACCTTAATTTAGATGACAAGATCGAAAGTCTTCATGCACTAAGATTGCTAACCCCACAACGGTTAGTACTTCAGATTTCACTTTTCATACCTTTGTCTTGAGAATCCATTTTGATCCAAGCCTTCAACCGGCAATCCAAAGACGAATAAAATTTAGTTCATTCACAAGGCTTATAGCAAAATCTCCTTGCAAAAAATCCCTGCACATTGTTCAGAAAAGGCATTATTAGTAGTTTAAAGAGTGATATCATCCACATATGCTTAAACCACTAAAGTGTCTTTTACCTGATTTGCCTCATGAGATGTGTTTAATCAACCTTACCTATTCAACCAATTCTCAGTCAAAAGAGATGTGCGCCTTTCATACCATGCCTTGGGTACTCATCAAAATCATTTCCTATTTCTTAACATTTTTATCTTTGCAAGGTATTCCTTAATTGATTCAAGCCTGGTCATGACTAGCCCATTATCATTTGACTTTTGGGAGTATGATCTGCATCCAAGGACAAGAAGATTTTATTTATCAGTTACAATTCAAATTTAGTTATAATGACATGACAAATAATTTTAACAACCAACACCCCTAGATAGTTCTAGATGCAATGCATGACTCATATGTGAACCTAAATGTTAAGCCCATATGACGAATCTAATGACTCCCCCTCAATGTGTGCATGACTGTGATATGCTCAGTAAAGAATCTAATGCCATGTGCAGCCTGTGACTGATTGACTCATAGTACCGGGCGGAGAACTTAGATCTGAAGATCACCTCACACGTAGTGATAACTTTCAGACTGGCGTAACCTGCCCCTCCATATGTCACCATTTGATATACTATGTAGTCAAGGGTGGTGAAGGTATAAGGATTGCTATGCATTATGACATGAATTCACACTATTCAATTTATGCATGAGAGTACGTGAAGGCTTATGCAAACTCAGTATATGCAGCGAGATTTATTGACGGTTTCAAAAACTCCACTTCAACAAGATGCTATATGAGGATGATATGTACAAGGGTATGCAATTATCTATGGATGGAATGCATGTACAGACTCATGCATGATCACATAACTATACAGCACATGGTAAAATACGACATAACACTTTTAGTGGAGAGAGTGAGAGGGATATCACCTGAGGAATCAAATTCAGTTTTTGATTTTTCTTCCAACCTTGCTTGAGTCACTTGACTCGGATGCCTTACCTTCTTGATGAAAATAGATGTCATACTTTCCATTTCCATGGTACTCCTGCAAAACAGATTTCTCAATTTGCATTCTTAGGTACCCAAATCATCTTGGGTCCTTGTGGGTTAACAGCATTCTTGGCACGTGGCTTCCACTCCTTAACAGCATTCAAATGATCATCTTTCACAAGAAAATAATCATGCTTAACATTTCCAGATTTACCAAAGTGATGGTAGACGGCACGTGGCATCATCTTCTTTCTTCTCATGGGTTCTACTGATTTGTGTGTGTGAGCATGATGTGTTGAGTAGGAGTTCTTTCTCTTCAACAATAACCAGCAGTGTGAAGTTATATGACTCCTTTTACCATAGTGATTGCAATGCATGGAAGATTTTATGGTGAAGGCTTTCTTTACATTTTTTAAAACAGCTTGGTTTCTACATGCTCTCAAATCATCATTCTTCATAATGAAATAATTATGCATAGCATGTCCATGTTTTTCACAATAAAAATATGTGAGTTTCTTTCTAATTGATTGTGTGTGTGTGGAAGAGGTATGTTCAACATGCATGGAGGTGCTAGCAACATTTTTGAATTTTTGATGCAAATTGATTTTCTTCATGGATGCATGTGTGTGTGCAACATGATTTTCCTTTTTCAGATTTTCATTTGATATTTTTATTGTCTGTGAAGAAGATTGATTTGGGGACCCATTTGGTGTACTGGATATGTTTGAACTGTGCACAAAAGATGTAAAAACTTTGTTTTCAAACTTCTTTTTGTTCACAGGATAAAAACCCAGCCCTTCCCTTTGAAAATTCACTTTCATCCCCAATAATTTGGCTAAATTTTCTTGACCATTCACAAATCTAGACAATGAAGCATTCAAGTCAATAATCTCTTTCTCAAGAGATGCAATGTGCAATTCATAGGAAGGAAGTTCATTTTCACAGGAGTTGACTTGTTCAAGTAAAATAGCATTGATGGTTTTGTGACTTTCAATTTCTTGCAACAAAACATGTACTTTTTCAGATTGATCAATATTCATAGATTTTCCTTTTTCAAAAGTAAGCAATCTTTCAGAAATGGTTCTATTCAATTCCTTCAGTTTTTCATTTTCTATTTCAAGATTTTTATCATGAGCAAACTCATTTTGACCATTGTTCGTAAGACTTATTCTCTCTCTCAGCTCTTTGTTTTCGTTTCTCAAAGAAGAAATTTGATCTTTATGAATTCCAATGTCAAACACATGACCATCAATCAATTCCTTCAGGTGCGAGCATTCTTAACATGGAGAATCACATTTATTTTGTCCAACATTCTTTTTCAATTTTTTATTTTCAGACTTAACCTTCTCATATTTATCAGCAAGCTCATCATATACAATCAATAACTCCTCATAGCTAAATTCATCTTCATTATCAGAATCAGAATTTACCTTTGAGCTTGAGTCAACTTGCTGATCACTCCCTTGATCACTCGTGCCTACCACAAGACATTGATCTTCATGCCCTTCCTGGACTTTGGTTAAGTCAACCAAGATATCCTTCGCGGATCTGCAATGGGAGACAAAAGGGAAATCATTAGAATCAACTGCAGCAATACGCAATTTTAGAACGAAACAATTTTGATCATGTTTAAACTTGGAATCTGCGGTCCAGATAGATTTATCTTTAGGCAACTCAAAAGGACCATGTGAGATAAGCTTCCATAGCTTAGGATCATATGAGTTGACTAGATTGCACATCCTTCCTAACCACAAATCAAAATTACAACCATCAAACACCGGTGGAGAATTCAAAGTGTACATAATGGTAGTCATTGATCTGAATCATTCTAGATCGTTAGATCTATGAAATTAGAGCATTGGCTCTGATACCAATTGAAGTCCCGCGATCAATGACACCCAAGAGGGGGGTGAATTGGGTGTTTACCAATTTTAAGAAAACTTTTGGCCTTTTATAAAATATGTGATACAAAGCTAGTTAAGAGATTCAAAGGTATTTGAACACAAATTAGATTTATCAAACTTTATATGATAAGATATAGATTATGCAAGATATACGAAGATAAATCCAGAACAACAATTTAAACTAACGTTTATGTAGAATGGAGATAGAGGAAATGGAGCAAGCCACACAAAACAAGCACAATGCACAGCGGTTTTTAAGGTGGTTCGGATGCAACGACGGAAATCCTACGTCCACCCCTCACCAAACCCGGTGAGGTTTCACTTGGGGATAAATCCCCAAACAGAGACGACGCTCCAACCACACACGAAGGATGACGCCTACCCACACACACGGGGACGCACCCTAACACACACACACACACGGAGACGAGGTCTCCAACACGATCCAACAAGCGGATCAACAAGACACACACACATTGCGACAAGTGCAGCACTCCACACACACAAACACTAAGATCTGGATAAAACCATACACACACGCAGATCTAAGAAGACCTACGCACAGACGAAAGGAACACGATGACCACACACGACCACGGATCTAACAACGATCCACACACACACAAGTTCGCAGTTTATATAAAACACAAATATGAACTTGAAACATAATAAGGCACAGTTTAGAATGCTCCTGATTTAGGCTCCCCCTGAGTGTATGCTCCGGATGTTGGCGTTGATTCCTTCTTCACTTGAATGACTTGAGACTCAGCTTGAATGGCCTTGTATTTGATGTAGATCTTCTTGCACGGAGTACTGTTCACGGCTACAGTACTCTTCCTTCTTCACTTGAACAACCTTCCTTTGATCTCTTCTTGAAACTCTTGAATTGCTTCTTCTCTTGATCGGAAGTTCCTTGGCTTCAGATGCTGCTAGAATGACTCCAGTTGGATGAAGAACTTACTAGATGGAGTATGCTTATGAGAGTTGTAGTAGCCTTCTTCTTGCCTTGATAGCCTCCCCCTTGATCTCTCTTGTTGGTTGCTTGCTTCTTCAATTCATAGGAGGATGAAGGCTTCAAAATGGACCTTGGATCTTCAGTTGTTGGATGGAGTTTTGATTCACGAACTACTGTTCATGCTACAGTAGCACTCTTCTTCTTCTTCTCCCTTGAGCCCCCTTGATCTCCCTTGAAGCTCTCTTGGTTTCTTAGGGTTTATAGCTCCAAATGATATGTTTTATAGCCCTTGAATGGTCCATAGACAAGCCTCAGACCAGATCCACAAAACATGGTGAGATTGGGGTCATTGGAATTAAACAAATGGGTAGAAAGACCTCTCCTCGAGCTTGAAACACGAAGTCAACAAAAGGTGGCTTGGGGCTGGCGGTCGACCGGAGTAAGTTGGCGGTCGACCTAGAAGTTTCAGACTGTAGCTCGGTTCATTCTGGCAGGGGCGGTCGACCGGATGCCCATGGGCGGTCGACCGCTAGAGGCAGAGCCTATAGACTTTGGGGTGCTGTTATTTCAGGTCGACCGGGATTGGTCCGGAGGTCGACCGTACTTTGGTAAACCTGAAAAATGAGTAGTTAAGCCCAGAAAACTATGTCCATAAGTCAAGAGCTTCAAGTCCATATCAAATCCATGCATTTTGAGATTGAATTCAACTTAGTTTATGCATTAGACCATTTGAGCATTTCATGTTGAGTGTGCGCAGGTCGATCCACGGGCGAGGGCGCACGATGGCCAGAATGGTTTCATGTTAAGTGTGCATGAATGAGGTGTATATATGAGATACACAAGGTAAGATCGATGCTAAGAAAAGGCGAGAGTCTCACCAATCGTCCTTGATAGTAAATGACATATACCACCTGTTTTGGGTTGTAGAGGAGCAAAGTTTTGGTTCACCAGGTGACTACCCTGAGTTTGATCCTGCATGCAAGATAGTCAGGATTTATTGTATGCTTGTTGACATTAAAGATGTTATGAAACCTCTTGCCTCTTGTGAAATCAGCATATGCAACCAACATAAATAACAAGATGAATGAACACAATCATCAAGAACATGTGTAATCAACAATAAGTTTAGTTATCATCACGTAATCACATATTAAGCTTAGTTATCATCAAAACCATAACTTAACAATTACAACAATCATCAAAACCATAACTCAACAGAGAATACCACCACCCTCAGTCGAGCAACCAAAGGCGACCCTGCCGAGCAAAAATGCTCAGCCGAGCACCCTTGGCACGATCATAGAAAGAGGGAGTGCCAAGACGATGATATACCGAAAGTGAGGCCTACATATAAGTAGTACACTCCCCTCACATATCCCCATGAGAAGATCCTCATGGAGATCCAGGAAGAACCATTCTTCCAGTGGCCCCGAAAGTTGAAGTTTGACTCCGGCAGGAGGAACCAGAGGAAGCACTGCCACTTCTACCTCGACCATCACCACAACACCAAAGACTGTGTCTAGCTCCTAGACGCACTTAAGGACCTCATCCGATGAGGACTCCTTGACAAATTTCTGGCCAAAGCCACGGAGCAACAGCTGAGGAGGGATGACACTCCGCCCCCCATCGACAACCGACCGCTCGTAAGAGAGATCATGATGATCTCTGGAGGGCCTTCTTCCTGTGGGGAAAACTTGTACATGCATCGAGCATACACCCAAGGGTAAACCAGGTTGAGTGCACCCATGCCTCATCCTCGAGAGTCTGACGAAGGAGTGCCTCAAGGAGCCCATCCTCTTCTCGTATGAGGACTTGGAAGGTGTGACCACTCCCCACACCACTGCATTAGTCATTTCCATAATTGTAAATCAATGTACCCGTATTATAGTTGATAATGGAAGTGGTGTAGACATTATCTCATATGACTACCTCTTCCTCATAGGCATAAATTATTCTTGCCTCACTCCCCTCCATACCCCTCTATTCAAGTTCTCTGGGTCAACTATCTATCCCAAAGGATGGATCTCCTTGCTTATCACGTTAGGCACCACTCCATGATAGATCACCATCGTGGCCAACTTTACAGTCATAAAGGGAATGTTCAACTACAATGCCATTATCGATCAGGGAATCCTGAAAGTGTTCAAGAAAGTACCTTCATCATATCACCAAAAACTCAAGTTCCCCACTCCCCCCGGAGTTGGGGAAGTTAGAGGTGATTAGATTGTGTTGGGTAAATTTCAAGAAAATGTAGTGGGACCCACAAAGAGGCTGCAAAAAAAATAGCCAAGTCTGTAAATTTCAAACTAAATAATCCTAAGTTAATGCAAGTTCTTAATAGATAATTCATTTATTATCTGCAAAATCATAGAATGCACAATATAATAGAAAAGTTACATTCCAAAAAAATATAAACTTTAGAATGAGAAAATAATATAGACACCAACTAGAATGTGAAAAATTTGTGAACTTTTTATTTTCTTTTCTATTGCCAATTTTCTATTGCCAATTCAGAGAATGAATTTCAAAAGATAACCGTCTCTGATTTATACAATACACTAAAAACATTGGCATGCTTATCTAAAAGGAAAGCTAAATTACCCAAAGAATATAATCATTAGTACATCAATCCCACAAGGTAGGCATTCCATAGAAGTTGTGTCAAATTGGTGGGTCTAACATGTTTCATCACGTGCAAGTAGCTATGACATATATTAATGTGTTTCCATCCAAATAGATTCAAGGTTATGTGCCGATGTCTAGCATGCATCCAAGTATCGCTCTAGGAAAATCCCTTCTAGAATATTACACAACATCAATAGGTAGATCCATAGCATCAAATATTGTTTACGATACCAAATTGTCACATGGGAACTGCCAAAAATGAGCACCCAGCTATGGACCCAACTGAAAAGATTAAGTGCATGTACAAAAAGAACCTTACATTTCTTCCCAGAATCTTGGAAGCATCATGCATTATACGGGAATCTTCTCTAGAATGTGATTAGGCTGACCAACCGAAAGGCATAGTTAGCATAAAACACTACATTATATAGTAATCTTGTAAGAGTACGTATAAAAAGATGTGCTCTCAAATCATTGAAGTAGATCAATGAGAAATGTCATAAACACTAGAGGCTCAAGAGACATATAAAATGTTGCTCGTTGGTCATATCTCTTGACAGTGTTTTAAAGTAGAGGAAAACATTTGAAATAAGAGAAAGAGTATATAGGAGATTATATGGAATTAAAAAAATGATCAAGTCAAACCTAAACAAAAAAAATTTAATAGACTCTACCACAGTGAACACAACAAAGAAATACGTTTATTTATATTAAACTTGAGGAGGGGAATGTCCGCCAGACCCAATGTAGCCCAATACAGACAGGCCCATTGCAGCCCAGATCGACCGAGCCCATAATAGATTGTCCCATCGGCCTCTGGCCCATACAATACGACCCAACTAAGGCCTAAAGAAGATCTCCCAGCCCACAGGCGATATCATTGCATGCATTTAAGATGTCGTAGAACTCTCCAACGTGCGAACGTTGCTACTGCCATCACAGGACTTTCCTCAGCATGGACTGAGTCACGCCCATGCCAACAAGATTCATACCATGAAGCCTCTCCCCGAGAATGGGCAAGCGAGCAACAGGCAACCCCCCATGATCAAGGAGGCATTACTCCACAATCTTCTCCATTTCCCAACTGAAGAACGACCAACATCCCGAAGACCCCTATAATAGGTCCCCAACCAGACCCAGGAGGAGGACTACGCCCACAAATAGACACACGCCCACACACCTCCAGACGCTCACCTCCAGAGGCATACAAAGAGAGAGAGAAAGGCAACTGTGAGCTAGCAACAACTCTACTCTGAGGAGGAAGGGGAATCTCCCTACGAAGGAATCCCCATCCGGAAAGTAGGGTCAGGGAGGTCTCTCTGTTGTTCTTCTCCCCCTGCCTCTCTAAACACTCTCCGAGCATTTATTCCTCTACTCAGGCTCTTCTATCTTTTCCTTTTGGTTCCCCTCCTCATCTAGCTCTCTTTCCCTTCGCTTATATACATCTCTGACTTAAGTATCGAAGGGTCGTCCCCTAGGATCACTCCCAGGGCTCCTTCTGACGCTATCTTCTAGTGTGTGCAGGTTTTCTTTGGAGTCCGACTACTCTTCCCCAAAAAACAAATCTTAAAAGTATGGTACGGGATCTATGAAACACTTTCCTACCTCTACACTTTCAAGCACTATCTGTGAGAATCGAGCGGAAACCCATGGCTCCCCGAGGAAGCTATCGTAACACTAGCAATTGCCAAGGGGCCCAGGACTCCCGACGTGTAATGACCCAAGATCCAGATACCAAGAATAACCCGATACCATTCAAATCCTGGCCCGCCACCCACGAGGCGGAGGGCTCGGAAGGGTTAGAAGTAGTATGGAGGTACATTGAATTAAAATAATGTAGGAACAATTATATAATTAATAATTTAAATGACAGAAAATAAAATTATATTTTTAATTAATAATCTAACTACAGAGTCCAATACAACAAAGTACAGCCTACATGGAAATAAATGTACTCTAACGTCGAGTGAACACTCGACCCAGCGAGCTGGCAACTATGAACCACCGCGCTGCACCTCCGAACCACGAGGAGGAACCGCTATACCTAAAAAAGTAGGGGTGAGCCTCATCTCATTGGCTCAGTAGGGGTCCCACGGAACTCTACCACAAAACAACAACGGCAAACATAGCGCTAGAAAGAACAACAGCAATAGTACCAGTAACGACAACAATAACGGCGGAAGGAATAGCCATAACAAAACCACAGTAGCCGCTGGAACTACAGCTTTCTAAACTACTCCCACGGTACCAAAAGCAAACCTTGATCTCATAGTTGGGGGACCACCAGACTAACGGGAAAAACCCTGGCCACGCTGCTAGAAGAACCATCATGACACCTCTATCGTGGAGGCCCGTCCTCATAGATGAAGGCCACACCAAGACCACGCGGTCCAAGGCACAGTCACGACCTCCCCGTGATGAACCCTACACTATCTACAGGTGAAATCTCGGTGTCGGGAAGACACACAGAAGCTACACGTAAAACCACGTCTCACAGATGAAAAACTAAACCTCGAGTCACGAGAGTCAAGTGTCACGTGACGGGAGTACCTGTCCACCAGAAGCAAGGCTATATGTGTCCACTAACGTTTTTGTCTATGCCCCAGGTGTCTCCCTACTCGCCCCAGGCGGAAACTAAGACACCGTACAAGTAATCATAGGACGAGGGTCTAGTACGGGTCGTGCTCGTCAGCACGCATCCGAAGTGTCCGACCACGTGTGCACACACTGACTGACTGTGCTACGTCAGGCCTTCTAGCTAGTTTTCCTCCTGGCCAAAACTCGAGCTGACACGGTGGGAGGTCCTATGGAAACCAGCCTAAAAATCATCTCTCCTAGGTGTAGCTCTCCACCTACTCCCTGGTAGGTAAGCACACGCGTGTTCAGGCAAGGTATGACTAGTGGGGTTCACTGAACATGAATACTCTCCATAGAGAGAAAACGCCGAAGGTCACGCACGCACCTATCGTGAGTAACACTAATCACCGGGTGGCTCGGGATCACCAGACTCTGATGGTCCACTAGACATACTAATCTGACGGTCCTTGAGTAACATGACTCAGGTCAAGACCGTTGTACCTCACGGCATCGTGCCGTCAATCAGCCCTACTCCTAGGGTCCGAAACCACAGTTAAAAATAATTCTTAAGGCAGCTCATGACTGCTGAGTTCAATCCCTTTCCAAGGGAATCCTAAGAAAACCCCCAGCCCCAGGTTGGGTCAAAGAATTCATAGTTCATAGGCCATATGCATGGCCCACACGGAAATCACTTTCAGAAGAAGTTAAGATCGTGCGGGAATAGCCCTCTGCACTCATATCGATATACGACGACTCGATTTAGTGAAACAGGAAAGCCCGAAACATGCGGGGTCACCCGGACCATCAAAACCACATGGGCATGCTAATCGAGGTAATACGGTAACTCCAGACACCCAAAACACGATCACAATATCCCTGGGGTGTTCGAGACATCCACGGGGACAAAGGTCGACCAATGGGTTACGACCGAGTCAACCGGGGGCAAAAACAGGCAAGACAGCTACACTTTGGTCGACCAACCAGCATGGGTCGGTCGACCAACAAGGGTGGGTCAACCTAACCGACAAAGTGAGTCGACCTACCCGCAGCCAGCAGCAACCCGGCTCTGGTTGGTCGACCGGACCAGTTCGGTCGATCGACAGCCATAGGGTGCGTCGACACAGCAAGAGATTGGGTCTGCCTCCCCAGTAGGGGTCGGTCGACCAACCCTCTGGGTTTGGTTGACCGAACCCAACAGAGCACCCCCATTCGCTGCAAGCCGGTTGGTCGACCAAGCCCAACCGGTTGGTCGACCGAAACAGGCAGGGACCCCATCCGAACCCACCCTAGGGGTTCGATTCCCACGCCCGCTCGATCCCAATCGAGGGGGGAAACAAAGTGGACCATTCCCTGGGTCTCAAACCATAAAATACAAGGAAAAAAATGGCAAAACGCCAATCGATCCAATGAAATCCGCGTTACACCCTAAACATGGAAAATCACCCCTGCATGAATGAAAACCCAGACTTGGCCCGTCTTGGCCTACCAAATCGTGGGAAAATGAAGTACAGGGGGCAGGGAACCATCCCCTTACACCAACTGAAGATTTCCAGCACCAAGGATGCCAATTCGATGCAAAATCACCTCACGAAACCCCGTCGGCGCCCTAAACTCACGAACAAGCTCCTCATCATAACGCACATCGTCCCACGGTCTATCTCAGTTGCTCTCCGCCCACACGCCACCTCCGCCTCCGTCGGCCGCCCGGAGAAGAGGGGGAGAGAAAGAGAGAGACGTGAGAGGGAGAGAGAGAGAATGAGAGATGTGGAGAGAGAGGGGTGGGTTATATTTATTGGAAATAATTCAGGGTTTTAAAAATCTAAAAAATATAAAAATAGGGAAAAATCATTCCCACAATCCTCGAAAAACACACAATGCATCTGCAACATCCCGGAGTCTGAAAACACGTCGATTTACCCTACATAGGGGTCCGAAGGCTAAACAGTCAAAAATTTGATTAAATCGTAAAACACGATCCGGGACTCACTTAAGCACTCCGAAACTCACGAATTCTGATCCGAAAAATCCAGGGTATTACACGATCAGTCGCGAATTCTAGGTGGGAGTCCCAAGAAACATCCATTTCCACTCATCCATGTTGAGGCATGGCTCCACTTGACCCCACCAAAAATGAGTTGGCGAAGATGCGCCGCCAGATCCAGGCATTGACGGAGGTGTGCCAAGGGAGCAGGATCGCGCTTCGATAGGTTTTCCCCTAAACGGAGGCACCCCCACCATGGCGGAGTCCCATCGGGTGTGTGACCATTCCCATGTTTCTACTGTGCACTCGCAACTCCCACGTAGTCCGCTCACCCCGCATCCCTATAGCCCGCTACTCTCTAACCCGGAGGTGGCACAGTGGCTTCGGTGCTATGAGCAAGTGGAATGAGAGCTAGAGGGAAATGTCCGCTATCTAGATGACATTCTCCATACTACGCGGACTAGAGGCCGTATCGACGATGATTCAGATTTCTATGCCCCATTTTCTTAGGAGATCATAAAATCATTGATCCCCCTGAAGTTTCAACTGTCAACGTTCACCCCCGCTGACCACATGCACAGTTTCAAATTTAACCTAGTCTTTCATCGAGCTTCAGACATTGTGAAGTGCTTGGTGTTTATCACCACCCTGCGGGAGAATGCTCAGACCTTGTTCGAGTCACTATCCGCCGGGACCATGACTTCCTTCCAACAATTAAAGAAACTATACAAGGAGAACTTCATCATCTGCAAGAAGGAAGTCAGATCTACAATGAGCCTGCTCGCCATAAAGCAGGGACATGAAGAACCTTATGGGACTTTGTGTCCTATTTTCGAAAGGAGGCTCTTTGCATCCCTGGCGTGGATGCCAGCATCGCCATGATCGCTCTAAGCAAAGCAGTTGGGATTCTGTACTCCGGCAAACACTCGGAGTAGAGTCTCCAGCGATGCTAATGAATCTCACGCTCTGGCCCAGAAGCATGCCAGTTGCAAGGAAAATAATGTAGCGTTAAGCAAAGTGGGTGGGTCCGAACAACCTGACCACAAGAGATCGACTACCTCCACATGAGAGGGGAGGAGCAAGCATGAGTGTCATGACTCTAAGCATTACGGTCAGTAGGGGCCGAGGGAGAAAGGCCTGTATAGGCACTACACCCTACTGATGGCCCCACAGAAGTAAATCCTCATGGATATCAGTGAGGAGCCTACCTCCGGTGGCCCTCGAAGATGAAATCCGATCCAAGGACCAGAAATCGAAGGAGGTATTGCCACTTCCACTGCGACCATGACCACAACACTGCCGACTGCGTCTATCTCAAGGAGGCAATCGAGGATTTAGTTTGATGAGGACTCCTGGAGAAATTCAACACCAGGGCCGCTGAGAGGCGATAGTAGAAAGCCCGAACACCACCCCCCATCGACAGTCGACCCAACGGGAAGGAGAAATGATCTCCGATGGGCCAGCATCGGGAAGGGATAGTTTGAGTAGACGTCAGGAATACATTACACTGGTAAATCAGATAGATCGCGACGACGGAAGCCGCCGTGACTTGGACAAATGGGACCACCTCAAACATCTTATCGTCTTCTCATACGATGATCTGGCAGGAGTTACAACTCCCCACTCTAAAGCTCTTGTAGTCTCCACCACTATCAACCAATGTACAGTGCATCAAATCCTTGTTAATAACGAAAGTGGACCCAATGTGATTTCTTATGACTGCCTTATCCTTATGAGTGTAGATTTTTTGTGCATAACACCGTTGCACACTCTTCTGTATGGATTCTCCAACTCCATGGTCTTCCTTGAAGGGCCCAACTCCGTCCCAATCACATTCGGGACTGCTCTATGGGATGTTACCTTTTTGGCTGACTTCACAGTCATGCGAGGTATGACTAGCTACAATGCCATCATTGGCTGAGGAATCCATGGCGTATTAAGGCGATCCTCCTCCTCCTACCCCTAGAAGCTGAAGTTCTCCACTCCTTGTGGGGTGGAAGTAAGAGGTGACCAGGGAGAGTCTTAGTGGTGCTACCTGATTTCCACCAAGGAATGGCAAGCTGAAGACACCCCCCAAAGAAGAAGGCCAGAATAGATGAACCCGGACCGAACGGGGGCACACTAGCTGAAGACCTCTTCCGCATCCAAGTAGGTGAGGGCCCAAATCACACTCTATGGATAGGCTCGATGCTATCTGAGTAAGAGAAAGAGGCCCATCGATGCTTCCTAGTGGCGAACCAAGATGTATTCACTTGGTTTGAGGATGAGCTACCTAGAATACCACAAGAGGTAATCACTCCCCAACTGATGTCGAACCGAAAATATCACCCAGTTCAACAGCATAAGAGGTGCTGTAACCCCAAGTGACAGGCCATCAGAAGGGAGCAGGTGAACCTGAAGCTGCGCTCAGGACTCCTTCAACCAACTGAGTGTTAGGGTGCTAGGCCCGGATACAGAGGGGGGTGAATGTATCCTTCTATGTATAATGGCCAAATAAAACTTGGAAGCTATAGATAGACACAGAATAGAACCAATGTGATTCAACTCAAATACAAACACTTGGAGCGTGCCTATCCAAGCATCTAGCGGAAGCAAATCAAGCAATCTGATGAACCAGTTGAAAATCCTTTTAAACAAAAGAGCAAATATGTAACTGGCCCCCAAATGACCAACTAGCAGAAGCAGCACAAATGAAAATAAGAAATCTCAAGACAATCTGTGAAGGGTGGTAGGAGATATGGAAGAACACACTATAAGCAAACCACTGCTCAAAGATTTTAAGGTGGTTCGGTCCTCCAGACCTACATCCACCCCTCACTCCCAACCGGAGTGAGGCTTCACTAGAAAACGCTAGAACCAAGCAGACTCAGTCTGCAAACAGTTACTGCCACACAGCTTGACCAGGGGAACAGCCTCCCCTCTTCCTCCCAACCGGAGGGACACCCAAGTGACTCCCAGCCACTTGGAAACTAGAGGTCGAAGACCTCTCTTCCTCCAGACCAGGAGGGACCACTGGACTTGCAACCACAAGCCCAGAACCGGAGGACTAGCCTCCCTTCCTCTAACCAGAGGGAACCCACAAGTGACAACCTATCACTTGCAACCTGGAGATCAGATCTCCCTTCTCCTGAACCAACAGGAGGACCCCGATCCCCAACAGGGCAATCGGAAGAACAAAGATGATCAGAAAATAAAGAAAAATAATAAAGGGAAATAACACAGCAATCAGAAAGTTGTAAAACAAAATGCACAATGTGGCTCTCAACGGAGCTGACTGGCCTGGATCTGATCCACGGTCCAGTGAAGACAGATCTTCAAGCAGCTTCTTCCTTCTTCTCCACGAGCTCTCTCGCTCACTCTCTTTCTCTCTATCTTTCTCTTCTGCTCTCCAAATCTCTCACTCTCTATCTCTCTTTCTTTCTCTTCTGCTCTCCAAATCTCTCACTCTCTATCTCTCTTTCTTTCTCTTCTACTCTCCTAATCTCTCACTCACCGCTCTCTCTTCACGGCTTCTCTCTTCTATCTCTTCTTCCTCTCTTTTCCTTCTTTTTCTCTTTTTCTGGATCGAAGGGCTTTCTGCTCTTCAGGCTTCTGCTTCGATCAACCTTCATCTGAAGACGATGGCTCCATTATATACCAGCAGCAGCAGGTGGGTAAGGTGCAGAACACGTGTGCCTCCCACGCTTCATCCAGAACCTTCTTGCCATGTGCCCTTATAGCATTGGTTCCTTTAGTATCGGATCACGTGCAGCCCAGACACCGGTGTATGTTCTTCCTCGGACCTACAAGGAGATAAAAACCATTAACACTGAGGGCCACAATAACTAAAACTGCATGAGGTATGTGATAGCAAAACGAGATGCACCTTACTGAGAACGACACGAGATACACAAGATTATTACAGTACGAGACAAGGAGAGAATGACACGAGGTCAGATGCAAACAGCACGAGGTAAAAAGAGAACGACACGAAGTATCACTGTAACAAAACAAACACTATGAAGAGAACGACATGAGATATATAATAATAAAGCTAACACCACAAAGAAAATGACACGAAGTCAGAAGAGAACAGCACGAGGTGAGAAGGAAGTCTTCACGGAGTGAAAAAGGTAGACAGACACGCGATCAGAAGGAACCAGGACGAAGATAGAAATAAACAATCACGAGGACATAAACATAAGAATAACACGAATACAAAAGCAACACGAAGACATGAATACAAAAACAACACGACATAACAAACTCGCTCGAACTTACAAACGACTCGAAGACGAGGACGACACGGGCTAAAACCAACTCGAAGACGAAAACAGAAACCGACACGAAGTTCACAAGAAAATGACTCGAAGTTCATCAGAATAATTCGAGCTGCTTCAGTAAACAACACGAAGACAATCAACAAACATAGTTGGAACAACACGACGTACAAAAGGACAACACGAAGTGTAGTAAACACCAACAACACGAAGTATGAAAGGAATAGTACGGACATACAAGGTACTACCTCATAGCAGTTTTCCTATTAATCATGAAAATTTCAAATGCATAACATTACGCAAAATATCTGATTAAAATGAGAATACTTAACATAGTGATGCTCATCATCAAAACACTAGGGAAGTCACAAACAAGAAAGTTGTGAATAACAAGGCATGTTGTACAGACTTCAAATTCCACCGACCAGTGTATGGACTTCAACAGTGAACGGCTGTACATACTTCATGTGAAAAACCCAATGTACAGACTTTGAATTCGAAGACCAATGTGCAGACTTCACGCTGTACAGACTTTCCAAAGATAACGTAACGCTGTACAGACTTGAACTGAAGACCAATGTATGGACTTCAAAATAGATGCTAAGGCCAAGAGAAGTGTATAGACTTTCACGATGTATGGACTTGGTGATCTTCAAAGCACAATGTCCAGACTTTGCCACTGTATGGACTTGAAGAAACAGTGCAAGACTTCAAAATAGATGCTAAGGCCAAGAGAAGTGTATAGACTTTCACGATGTATGGACTTGGTGATCTTCAAAGCACAATGTCCAGACTTTGCCAACGTATGGACTTGATCTCAAGAAATGTAAGCTATGTACACACTTAGCTAATGTGTAGACTTTACCTTAGACGCTAAATGAGACGCTAAAGTCTGTATAGACTTAGCCTAAGACAATGTTTGAACATATCAGCAGAGAAGCAATGCACAGAACAGAAATCAAGAACAGAAATCAAGCACAAGCCAATATATCACAGCATGACTCAAGCATACACATGCGTTCTTCACAATTCAGACATGGCACACTTATGCAATCTCCCACAGAAAAGGTCAGACATATTCAAGACAATGTGGTGACTCATTCATGTTGCTATCATTAAAACATCACATCATCAACAAAGCACAAGGGAGACAACAATCTCCCCCTTTTTGATGATGGCAACATAATGAGTCACACTGACTCATCAAACTATTCTCCCCCTTTGACATAATCAAAAAGAAGTGAAATGGTTTGATAGTCAAATGCAGCACAACAATGCAGAGAATGAGTCAAGGTTCTTTAGAATGAAGATCTCCCTTATGACCATGAAACAGTTCTCCCCCTATCAACATGCATGATTGACTACTCTCCCCTTAGATGAAAATAAACCATAACTCCCCCTGAGGCACAGGAATGGACTCTAGTTATCCAATAAATCAATCTGAAATCAGCCATTACAAAGAATCTGAATTCTGGTGAAGATACCACAGAATCAGAACTTATTAAAGAACAAGATGGAAGATTCCAATAGTGTGAAGAGAAATTCATTCAGGAATCAATCTGAAATCCACCATCATAAAGATTCTGAGGTTCAGTAGGCTGCAAGTGAACAAGGTAATAATGGGAGTGGCACCTCACATTTGTATGGTCAGAAAAATGCAGATGGAATCAATCAACTGATAAGAAAGGAGTTGACTATACAGTTTTTGTTGATCATGCATAAATCTGATCATGAGGGATTTGAATGCAAGGTCACAAATGATATGAACATGATTCAGTATGACAAGGAATGCTCCCCCTGAATAGATGCCACTTGATATGCAAGTGATGCATGACATGGAAGCTCCCCTTCAATAAGTGGAAATCTATGAGATAGATGAGAAGGAGACCACAGGGGCAGACAAGGAGAAGTTCAGGTCAATGATCTAAGGAAAGTGAGTAGAAAGGTTTTCAAGGAGATATCAATCTCATAAATCCAAAACATAATTTTTCAAAGTCTTCCATTATAGGGACTTATGAATGAGCCTTTTGAACAGCATGGTTTAAATATGATGTATGCAGAGTTTATCAATAAAATTATGTATTGATATCTAAAACCATGTTTTAATAAAGATGAACCAAGCCCTCATATTTATCTTGATTAATCTCTCTTTCTCTTACACAATCAAATCTATTGACTTCTTTCAGAATTACATGCACTAGTATTGAAGTCAAGCAATTATGAAGTCATATGATTTTATCTAGGGTTGTAGCAATTTGATTTTAGCATCAATATTCAGATATTGAGATATGTTCAACAATTTTCCATGCTACAAATTTTACGAGCAGTCTAGTTCAGTTCACACCTTGTAACTAGAGGATATACCTTGATCAGAGGCTAATATCCCTAAGCACTTAGTGTGACTAACTGTCATGCTATATATGAACAGAGATAGTATTTACACATCATGACACACTCCAAATTATTTCTTGATGAGTGAGTTGTATTTCTCAGTGTGCAAGCCATTGCTCTGCCTGAATTTCAATGAATTCTTAATCAGAGTTAACTAAGGCACCTCATGACACAGTCCTTTGGACATGTGTTTCTCAGTGACTAATGTCATTACTCTGATAGATATTACCCTTTAGACATTTCAGAAAATTTCATTTACTTCAAATCAATAATAGTTTCATGTACTTAATCAGTTGAAGTCATGCATTCAAAAGTGCAGATTTCAGAAGTTTTCAAGACACAGCATGAAACAGATGGTTAATATTTATTAAACATGCTTCAAATATTTTTAAGAGATTTTAAAGTCAAACCTTGAGTACATTAAACTTAAACCACCTGAGTTATTTCAGATATTCATAAAAACGTATAATAGAAGATTTCTAGTTCAAAAGTTTTCAGATTTATGATCGAGATAGCCCATTGAAATCTTCATGAAGGACTGATAGAATTTTGAACCCAAATGATACCAATTGATAGGAGAAATACCAATTGTTAAGAGAGATTGTGAAGCTCAAAGTTTTCAGAATATGATTAAAGTTTGTCAATAAAATCAGTAAGAAAGGATATGCAATGAGTTCTGACACATGTATGCATTTGACAACCTATATGCAATGCATTGACTCCCCCTCACAATATGCATTCAACAAAATCAGTAAGAAAGGATATGCAATGAGTTCTGACACCTGTATGCATTTGACAACCTATATGCAATGCAATGACTCCCCCTCACAATATGCATTCAAACTCTCTTTTTGGCATTTTCAATATAAGGAAATGCAATGCACTATATGTATGCAGAGACTCAACATTGAATGCTATGCAAGGATATGCAATTAACTCCCCCTGAAAACATGCAATGTTTGCATTGAAAACTGAACATATGAAACCAATTGATATTGTGACTTCTGCACAATCAGACTGTCCTATCAGATTTTTCAACCTGGGCAGCATGCATGGATCAAATTTTAGCTAATCGGATTTTTCAGAAAGTAATGGACAGATTTCAAACAGCATTCAGATGCAGTTCAGATTTTTCAATGTACTATATATGCAAATCACATATATGCACTTCAGATGAGGAGAGTTCAGAGGCATCAATTCAGACAATGCAGATGAAGAATGATTATGCAAAAATAGATTTAGTATGTCATGCAGTAGAACTAAAAATAAGAAGTGCATGAATTTTACCTGAAAGACTCAGGAAGGGGTTTTCATTCTTGAGTGCCTTGGATCATTACCCCTTTTTATTCCAGTCCCAAGGCACACCTGCATAGCAATGTTATTTTGCACAAACAGGTACCCAAGAAGTCTTGGGTCCTGACAAAACAGTATTACTCCTAACAGGTTTTCTCAGCACATTTCTAGGAGCAGTTTTCAGATCTGATATATGCACATTCTTGTTAGCATGAATTTTATGTGCATAAGCATGAGATTTCTTGTTAACAGAATAAAAATTCTGTTTGCCAAAACCAGTTTGGTTTTGATATCCTGCCAGCCAACAGGTTGCAGCCCTGTGACCTGGCTTCCCACAGTTATAACATGCAAGAATCTTTTCCTTAAAAATAGATTTATCCCTCCCATAATCATTCTGGTGAACATGATTAACATGAGAATAGAATTTTTTCTTGCCTTCAGTTGACTGGAACTGAACATCAACATGTCCCAGTTTACCACAATTATAACAATGAAGTTTCTTTTCCCAAAGGACATGAGTTTTAGCATGATTTTTCTGTGAATTAATAGCAGCAAGGTCATCTAACTCCAATGATTTGCATTCATGCATGAGATGACCCATTTCATGACAGTAAAAACATTTGGATTTCCTGTTTTGAGCCGAATAGGATTTCTTAGCATAGGAAGTCCTAACATGAAATCTATCATTATCATTCTTCATGACAAGGCAATCATCAAGTACATGGCCAGAACTTCCACAATAGAAGCATTCAACATTCCTTCCGTGGATAATTGGAAATTTTCTAGCCTTAGGCTTGTTTGCATGAAATTTACTATACTTCTTCAGTGTTCTCATTTTCACATTTTCTTTCTGTTTTTGAATCTTCTGATCATCTGACTATTTTGAAGAAGGTGCAGAAGTACTAGCTAAGTTTGAGCTACTCACAAATGTTGCATATAGTTTGTTCCTTACAGCTTGCTTAACTTGAGAATTGCACCTTTTCTCTTCATTCAGTTTGGTGACTTCTACATTCAAAGAATCTTTCATTTTTTCTTTATCTTTGGCAAATTTTGACAGAGAGTTGTTTAGGTTTTCAATTTCAATTTGCAAGGTCATAATGTGGTCTTCACACGAGATAACCTGATTTTGTAATCCATCATTCAGACTTTTCAGGATCTCATTCTCCTGAGTTAGCTTCAATTCAATGTTCACTTCTTTTTCTTTCAAAACTAATTTTTCTCTTTCTACCATTAGCCATCTTTCAGAGAAAACAGTGTTAAGGACCATTAGCTTTTTATTTTGTTCCTTCAGATTGATGTTTTCTTCAATCAGCTTATTTTTAAATTTATCAATTTCCTTCTTCTGAGTTAGCAGAGAATCATTTTCTTCTTTCAAGGAAGTGATTAAGTTTTCCTGTATATGATCATCAGAATGTAATTCTTCAATCAATTCCTTCAATTTAGATTTTAGATTTTCATTTTCAGCCTTTAGACATGTGATTTCAGCATTTTTCTCTTTTCTTAATTTTCTCTTTCCTGATTTGACTCTTTCATATTTATCTAGAAGATGCTCATGCATGGCAACTAACTCATCATGGCTAATATCCTCGGTCTCAGAGATTACCTGGGATGAGGACTCATCTGATTGATCACTCCTTCTTGCCATGAGACATTCTTCTTCTTGTTCCACGTGTGTTGTAGTCACTCTATCAAACATTTCCTTTGCAGTGCTACAATCTGAGAAAGAGGAAAAATCATCAAAACCGATTGCAGCCTTCATTAAATTTAGAGCTCTCACATTATCATCATTTTTCAACTTGTGAACATGAGTCCACTTGGACTTATCCTTAGGAAGTTCATGTGGACTGTGAGAGATAACCTTCCACAATTATGGATTAATAGAGTTAACATGCTTGTGCATACGATATAGCCAGAATTTAATATTTGAACCACTGAATAGTGGAGGATGAGCCATGACAGCACAACAGATTAATGCAACAGGAATATTGATGCACTAAAAATAAATTAGCACCAAAAACCAGAGATCGAATCTGCAGGTCATTGGACCTTGTATGCAGACACCGCTCTGATACCAACTGTTAAGGTGCTAGGCCCGGATACAGAGGGGGGGTGAATGTATCCTTCTATGTATAATGGCCAAATAAAACTTGGAAGCTAGAGATAGACACAGAATAGAACCAATGTGATTCAACTCAAATACAAACACTTGGAGCGTGCCTATCCAAGCATCTAGCGGAAGTAAATCAAGCAATCTGATGAACCAGTTGAAAATCCTTTTAAACAAAAGAGCAAATATGTAACTGGCCCCAAAATGACCAACTAGCGGAAGCAGCACAAATGAGAATAAGAAATCTCAAGACAATCTGTGAAGGGTGGTAGGAGATATGGAAGAACACACTACAAGCAAACCACTGCTCAAAGATTTTAAGGTGGTTCGGTCCTCCAGACCTTCATACACCCCTCACTCCCAACCGGAGTGAGGCTTCACTAGCAAATGCTAGAACCAAGCAGACTCAGTCTGCAAACAGTTGATGCCACACAGCTTGACCAGGGGAACCGCCTCCCCTCTTCCTCCCAACCGGAGGGACACCCAAGTGACTCCCAGCCACTTGGAAACTAGAGGTCGAAGACCTCTCTTCCTCCAGACCAGGAGGGACCACTGGACTTGCAACCACAAGCCCAGAACCGGAGGACTAGCCTCCCTTCCTCTAACCAGAGGGAACCCACAAGTGACAACCTGTCACTTGCAACCTGGAGATCAGATCTCCCTTCTCCTGAACCAACAGGAGGACCCCGATCCCCAACAGGGCAATCGGAAGAACAAAGATGATCAGAAAACAAAGAAAAACAATAAAGAAAAATAACACAGCAATCAGAAAGCTGTAAAACAAAATGCACAATGTGGCTCTCAACAGAGCTGACTGGCCTGGATCTGATCCACGGTCCAGTGAAGACAGATCTTCAAGCAGCTTCTTCCTTCTTCACCACGAGCTCTCTCGCTCACTCTCTTTCTCTCTTTCTTTCTCTTCTGCTCTCCAAATCTCTCACTCTCTATCTCTCTTTCTTTCTCTTCTACTCTCCAAATCTCTCACTCTCTATCTCTCTTTCTTTCTCTTCTACTCTCCTAATCTCTCACTCACCGCTCTCTCTTCACGGCTTCTCTCTTCTATCTCTTCTTCCTCTCTTTTCCTTCTTTTTCTCTTTTTCTGGATCGAAGGGCTTTCTGCTCTTCAGGCTTCTGCTTCGATCAACCTTCATCTGAAGACGAAGGCTCCATTATATACCAGCAGCAGCAGGTGGGTAAGGTGCAGAACGCGTGTGCCTCCCACGCTTCATCCAGAACCTTCTTGCCATGTGCCCTTATATCATTGGTTCCTTTAGTATCGGATCACGTGCAGCCCAGACACCGGTGTATGTTCTTCCTCGGACCTGTAAGGAGATAAAAACCATTAACACTGAGGGCCACAAGAACTAAAACTGCATGAGGTATGTGATAGCAATACGAGATGCACCTTACTGAGAACGACACGAGATACACAAGATTATTACAGTACGAGACAAGGAGAGAATGACACGAGGTCAGACGCAAACAGCACGAGGTAAAAAGAGAACGACACGAAGTATCACTGTAACAAAACAAACACTATGAAGAGAATGACACGAGATACATAATAATAAAGCTAACACCACAAAGAAAACGACACGAAGTCAGAAGAGAACAGCACGAGGTGAGAAGGAAGTCTTCACGGAGTGAAAAAGGTAGACAGACACGCGATCAGAAGGAACCAGGATGAAGATTGAAATAAACAATCACGAGGACATAAACATAAGAATAACATGAAGACACGAATACAAAAGCAACACGAAGACATGAATACAAAAACAACACGACATAACAAACTCGCTCGAACTTACAAACGACTCGAAGACGAGGACGACACGGGCTAAAACCAACTCGAAGACGAAAACAGAAATCGACACGAAGTTCACAAGAAAATGACTCGAAGTTCATCAGAATAATTCGAGCTGCTTCAGTAAACAACACGAAGACAATCAACAAATATAGTTGGAATAACACGACGTACAAAAGGACAACACGAAGTGTAGTAAACACCAACAACACGAAGTATGAAAGGAATAGTACGGACATACAAGGTACTACCTCATAGCAGTTTTCCTGTTAATCATGAAAATTTCAAATGCATAACATTACGCAAAATATCTGATTAAAATGAGAATACTTTGTTGTGCCCCTGTGTGGTTTTGATGATGGCTGACACACCATGAGTCACACTGAGGTGTGCTAATTAATATTGATGACTGATAATATTGATGACTGATTGACTGCTTGAATATCTGATTGTTTGCTTGAATAGCTAATTCATGAATATGGCTAGATTGGGTTAACATTGTGGCTAATTGTTCATGCAGTGCGTTGACGCAGTTGGAGATTGGCTTGACGCATTGACTATTTGTTCACTAGCTGCGTGGACGCAGTGGATCAGCGGGGTTGACGCCATGTTGCTTTGTCTCCTTTGTGTTGCTCATTAAGTCTCCTAGTCTGCACACTGCCTTTGTGGTCCAAGTCTATACAGCCTCATTCCTACCTACGTTCCTAGTCAAAGTCTGCACATTGTCTTCGAACCCAATGTCTGCACAGTGGCCTTCACACTTGAAGTCCATACATTCGATGTGCAGAGTTGGAGTCCATACTGTGCCTCAGGCTGAGGTAGTCCATACACTGGTCGGTGGCAAGCCTGTACACTGGCCTCAGCGTTTTCACGTGAAGTCTACACATTGGTCTCTACTTGAAGTCTATACATTGGCTGAGGGTCTTCAAGTCCATACACAGTTGTCTGATGCATATTGATTGAAGTCTGTACATTGGGTTTTCACATGAAGTATGTACAGCCGTTCACTGTTGTAGTCCATACACTGGACTGTTAGGTCATGCCTACACTGGGTCTCAATGTACACACTTATTCATTATGCTGCTTCATGCACAAAGTCTGAACATCCTTCAATGAACTTTGAAGTCTATACACTGATTCACTGCTCATCACCTTTGGGCATCAAAGTCTGTACATCGCCTTCAATCTTCAAGTCTATACACTAGCTTACTCTTCCAGTCTGTATAGCCGTTTTGGATTGTATTTCAAGTCTAGACTTTACACTGTTGCATTCATCGTCTTCGTGTGGTGTTCTGTCTTCGTGTTGATTTTACTTCGTGCACTCTTCTCTAAGTTCAAGCCCGTGTCTGTGCTGTCTCCATGTCGTCCTCAGTTCGAGTCGGTTCTTTGTTATTTCCGTCTTCGTGTTATTCTTCCTTGACCTCGTGTCTTTCTTGTGTTGAAACCACACTTCGTGTTGGTTTCTGTTTTTCATCTTCGTGTTGTGGTCAGCTCGTGTCGTTCTCGTTGCTATTTGTAATGTCCTGTTGCTTTTTACTTCGTGTCGTTTTCTCTGTAGTGTTAAGCGTTATTAGTATGTATCTCGTGTCGGTCTCTTCGTAGTGTTTGTTTTGTTACAGTGACACTTCGTGTCGTTCTCGTTTTACCTCGCGCTATTTTCATCTGACCTCGTGTCATGCTCTCCTTGTCTCGTACTGTAGTAATCTTGTGGTCTCGTGTCATTTACTGTAGCTTCTCGAGTCATATTCCTGCTTTCTTTGTTTTATCACGTGTCGTTTCACCTAATGTCGTTCTCTCTGCTGTTTATTATGTCGTGTTGTTTCTTTGTATTCGTGTCTTCGTGTTATTCTTGTGTTTATGACCTAGTGTCGTTCTCTGTGTAGTACTTGTTTTGTCACCTTTGAACCTCGTGTCGTTCTATGTGTAGTGTTTGTTTTGTCACCACTATATTTCGTGTCGTCCTCAGTGCAGTGCACCTCTTGTTGTTTGTATACACCTCGTGCAATTTTAGGCTCTGGTGCCCTGAGTTTTTAATCGTGTTAATTCCTTGCAGGAGAAGAAGAAGGTGGTCCGAGGAAATATTCCCGAGTGACTGGCAGCACGTGATCCGAGGCTGAAATGAAGCCTGCTGAGAGACTGCCACGTGGTCCGAATACTTAGGGCTGGAAATGTGGAGGTCACACGTCGGGGGTGATACTGCTGCTGCTGCTATATATATGGGTCTTCATACTTTGAAGAATTATCGAAGAAAAAAAGCCTGCAGAGTAGAAAGCCCGTCGATCCAGAAGAAAAGAAGAGAATAGAGAAGAGAGTGAGAGTGAGAGCAGAAGAAGAAAGAGAGAGAGAGATAGTACCAGTGAGAAGAGAAGAAGAAAAAGAAGAGTGGTAGAGTGAGAGAAGGAAGCAGAGAAGAAAAGGAAGAGAAAGAAGAAGAGAGAACGAGAGATGGGAAGCTTCATCTGAAGACTTGTTCCTATTGGACCGTGGATCAGATCCAGGCCAGTCAGCTCCATTGAGAGCCACATTTGTGTTTTCATCTTTTACAGCTTTCTGATTGCTGTGTTATTTTCGTTTATTATTTTTCCTTTGTTTTTCTGATTACCTTTGGTCTTCCGATTGCCCTGTTGGGGATCGGGTTCCTCCTGTTGATTCAGGAGAAGGGAGATCTGATCTCCGGGTTGCAAGTGATAGGTTGTCACTTGAGGGTTCCCTCTGGTTAGAGGAAGGGAGGCTAGCCCTCCGATTCTGGACTTGTGGTTGCAAGTCCAGGTGTCCCTCCGGTTGGGAGGAAGAGAGGTCTTCGACCTCTGGTTTGTTGGTGACTGGAAGTCACCGGTTGGTTCCCTCCTGGTCTGGTGGAAGAGAGACTTCGGTCTCTGGTTTCCAAGTGGCTGAAAGTCACTTGGGGTGTCCCTCCTGTGGGAGGAAGAGGGGAGCGTGTTCCCCTGGTCAAGCTGTTTGGCAGCATTTGTTGCAGACTGAGTCTGCGGTTTCTAGCGTGAGCTAGTGGAATCCTCACTCCGGTTGGGAGTGAGGGGTGGATGTAGGTCTGGAGGACCGAACCACCTAAAAATCTATTGAGCAGTGGTTTGCTTTGTGTGTTTCCTTCCGCTAGATGCCTGGATAGGCGCGCTCCATCTGCTTGCTCATAAGTTTAATTGAATTAGTTTTATTCTGTGATTGCGTCTAGCATCCAAGTTTTTATTTGGGCATTATTCGTAACAGGATACATTCACCCCCCCCCCCTCTGTATCCGGGCCTAGCACCCTAACAGTTGGTATCAGAGCGGGTGTCTACATGCAAGGTCCAGCGACCTGCAGACTCGATCTTGCGGTTTAAGGTGCTTATTTGCCTTTAGTGCATCAATATTCCTGTTGCATTAAATCTATCGGCTATCTGGTTCAATGGCTTGTCCACCCGTATTTAGTGGTTCTGATTTCAACCAGTGGCACAGTGCTTTACGTTCTTATGTTAAATCTGTTGATCCAGACCTGTGGAAAGTAATTTCACATGGTCCTCATGAATTACCAAAGAAAAAGTCCAAATGGACTGACAGTCACGAATCAATGTATGAGGAGAATCAGACAGCTATAAATCTGATGAAAGCAGCCACTGACAAAGCCTTTCACTCATGTTTCCTTGATTGCAGATCTGCAAGGGATATGTTGGAAATGATGAAGAGAGCCGGGAAAGGAAATCAAAGAAGCTGCATGATGGCCAACAGAAGCGATCAAGGCAGCAATCAAACTGAAGAAGATGATGATGATGAGGTAAATATCTTCGAGAATTTCTCCATAGAAGATTGGGAGAATGCTTATGCTGAATTACTTGAATCTCATGAGCTATTAAGAAAACAGTATAAGAAATTGAAGAAGGGTACTGGTTTAGATAGTTCAAGCGTTCCTTGTAGAAATTGTGTTGAATTGAAAGATATTCATGATGCTTGTATGTCTGACTTTCAAATACTGAAGAAACAAGTTTCATTATTGAAAACTGAAAATCAAGAACATATAAATGTGATATCTAAACTCAAAGAAAAATTGAACTCAGATAATGATAATCAGACTGTTGTTAACTATCATGACCAGTATGAAAAATTACTGAAAAATTTTAAAAGTGTAAACTCAGATTTAAACAAGCTGAGATCCGAAAATGATTCCCTGAGAACATCTGCTAATAAAAATGATAACAAATTTGAGAAACTCAAGCAGGAGAAAAACTTGCTTGCTGAAAAACTGGAAGCCATCAAATCTATGAATGTGGAATTACAGAAAAACATTGAAAAGAGGGAAAAAGATTTGAAGGAATTCAAGGCTGAAAGAAAACTTGAAATTAACTCAGAAGATCAGACTCTAATAAATGAGTTAATTCAGAATGACAAGCTTAAGGAAGAAAATGAAAAATTAAAAATGTTGAATTCCACTATGTCAGAGAGACTTCTAGCTTTGGAAAGAGGAAAAAATATTTGTGTTGAAGATTCTAATAAACTGAGCAATCTGGAACAGGAAATTGAAAAATACAAAACTTCTAACAATGTGTTAACTGAATGTGTAAATTACAGTGAACAAGAGATTGCCAGTTATGAGCTACATATGTCCTCTTTGGAAGATGAAATTCAGGATTTGAAAGTCTCTTTGTCAAAATTTGTTGATGGGCAAGAAAACCTAGACAAGCTGCTAGGTGTAAAAGTCAATGTCAAAAGGGAAGGGTTGGGCTACAATAATCTAAATAAAAAGGCTTTGCAGAATAAAGTAATGACATCCTTTGTAAATGCCTCAAACGTAGCCACAACATCAAAAGACAAACAGCCCATTGTTCAGAAAATACTGGGAACAAAGATTAATTTTAAGAAAGAAGGACTGGGTTACAGTCCAGTCATGAGGAAGGCTGATGGAGCCAACCTGAAAACTGTCTTTGTTAAATCCTCTAAACAGGAGAAGCCTTCTACTTCATCTCCAACTCAGTACAAGGCTAAGAAAATAGGAAAACAGGATAAAAATCAGAAAAGGACTGTAAATCAAAAAATAAATGAAAAGGGTTCATCAGTGCATATTGATCATAGTCCTCATACACATTCACAAGCATCCAAAAAGAAAATGATCTGTCATTACTGTCATAAATTTGGACATCTGATGCATGAATGTAGACTAATGGAAAAGGATGATCTGAGTGCTAGAAAATATCATGATAAAAATCTTTCATCTCAGAAAAGGAAAATTGAGTGTTTTCATTGTGGTAAACTAGGACACAAAACTTCACAATGTTGGTTTGTTAGTGATAAGAATAAATTTCATGCAAACTATCATGCTCTTAACAAGAACAAGTATGTTCCAATGAACCAGCATATGACATGCTTTAATTGTGGAAAATTGGGTCATAAGAGATTTGAATGCTGGCTGAATGCTGGTAAGAAAATGTCTAATTCATGCTTTCACTGTGGCAAGATGGGCCACATTGCAGCCCACTGTTGGCATGCTCAGGGTAGACAATTCAATTCTAAAACTGTTAAACTTCCTGCAAATGGAAATGTTTTTGGAAATAATGTTTTTAGAGGTAAGCACAATGAGTGCTTCAACTGTGGGAAGCCAGGTCACAGGGCTGCAACCTGTTGGCTGGCAGGATATCAAAATCAAACTGGTTTTGGCAAACAGAATTTTTATTCTGTTAACAAGAAATCTCATGCTTATGCGCATAGAATTCATGCTAACAAGAATCTGCATAAATCAGATCTGAAAACTGCTCCTAGAAATGTGCTGAGAAAACTTGCTAGGAGTAATACTGTTTTGTCAGGACCCAAGACTTCTTGGGTACCTGTTTGTGCAAAATAACATTGCTATGCAGGTGTGCCTTGGGACTGAAATAAAAAGGGGTAATGATCCAAGGCACTCAAAAAGAAAACCCCATACTGAACTTTTCAGGTAAACTTTCTACTCTTCTTGTTTTTAGTTTTAATGCATAGCAAGTTAAATCTGTTTTTGCATAATCATTCTTCATCTGCATTGTCTGAAATGATGCCTCTGAACTCTACTCATCTGAAGTGCATATATGTGATTTGCATGTAGAGTACATTCATTGAAAACCTGAATTGCATATAGGACTGTTGGTTTCACCTTGATATTCATGACCTCTATGGTATATCAAATGGTAAGCTACCAAAAGGCAGGGAAATCTGTCCGGAGGTCCTTACTATGTGAGAGCTGGCCTTTTAGACCAAGTGCTCTGCCTAGTACCATGGGTCATTTTGCTTGACAGGACAGTCTGAATGTGCATGAATCATTTGGTATCATATGTTCAATTTTTAGTGCAAACATTGCATGTTTTCAGGAGAGTTAGTTGCATATGCTTGCATAGCAATTCAATGTCGAGTCTTTGCATGTCCCTGCATACATATAGTGCATTGCATTTCCTTATATTGAAAATGCCAAAAAAGGGAGTTTGAATGCATATTGTGAGGGGGAGTCATTGCATTGCATATAGGTTGTCAAATGCATACATGGGTCAGAACTCATTGCATATCCTCTCTTACTGATTTTGTTGACAAACCTTAATCATATTCTGAAAACTTTGAGCTTCACAATCTCTCTTAACAATTGGTACTTCTACTATCAATTTGGTATCATTTGGCTTCAGAATTCTATCAGTCTTTCATGAAGATTTCAATGGGCTATCTCGATCATAAATCTGAAAACTCTTGAACTAGAAATCTTCTATTATACGTTTTTATGAATGATTGAAATAACTCATGTGGTTTAAGTTTAATGTATTCAATGAGTTTGGCTTTAAAATCTCTTAAAAATATCTGAAGCATGTTTAATAAACCTTAACCATCTGTTTCATGCTATGTCTTGTAAAATCTTCTGAAATCTATATTTTTGAATATATGACTTCAACTGATTAAGTACATGAAACTATTATTGATTTGAAGCAAATGCATTTTTCTGAAATGTCTAAAGGGTAATATCTGTCAGAGCAATGACATTGGTCACTGAGAAATACATGTCCGAAGGACTGTGTCATGAGGTGCCTTAGTTAACGCTGATTAAGAATTCATTGAAATTCAGGCAGAGCAATGGCATGCACACTGAGAAATACAACTCACTCATCAAGAAATGATTTGGAGTGTGTCATGATGTGTAAATGCTATCTCTGTTCATATATAGCATGACAGTTAGTCACACTAAGTGCTTAGGGACATTGGCCTCTGATCAAGGTATATCCTCTAGTTACAAGGTGTGAACTGAACTAGAGTGCTCATAAAATTTGTAGCATGAAAAATTGTTGAACAAATTGAAATATCTGAATATTGATGCTAAAATCAAATTGTTGCAACCCTAGACAAAATCATATGACTTCATAATTGCTTGACTTCAATATTGGTGCATGTAATTCTGAAAGAAGTCAATAGATTTGATTGTGTAAGAGAAAGGGAGATTAATCAAGATTAATATGAGGGCTTGGTTCATCTTTATTAAAACATAGTTTTAGATATCAATACAGAATTTTATTGATAAACTCTGCATACATCATGTTTAAACCATGTTGTTCAAAAGGCTCATTCATAAGTCCCTATAATGGAAGACCTTGAAAAATTTTGTTTTGGATTTATGAGACTGATATCTCCTTGAAAATCTTTCTGCTCACTTTCCTTAGATCATAGACCTGAACTTCTCCTTGTCTGCCCCTGTGGTCTCCTTCTCATCTATCTCATAAGATTCCACTTATTGAGGGGGAGCCTCCATGTCATGCATCACTTGCATATCAAGTGACATCTATTCAGGGGGAGCATTCCTTGTCATACAGAATCATGTTCATATCATTTGTGACCTTGCATTTCAAATCCCTCATGATCAGATTTATGCATGATCAACAAAAGCTGTATAGTCAACTCCTTTCTTATCAGTTGACTTATTCCATCTGCATTTTTCTGACCATACAAATGTGAGGTGCCACTCCCATTATTACCTTGTTCACTTGGTGTGGCTGCTGGGATTTCAGATTGTTTCCTGAGATGTATTTCTCTCTACACTATTGGAATCTTCCATCTTGTTCTGCAATAAGTTCTGATTCTGTGGTATCTTCACCAGAATTTAGATTCTTTGTAATGGTTGATTTCAGATTGATTTATTGGATAACCTGAGTCCATTTCTGTGCTTCAAGAGGAGAGTAGTCAATCATGCATGTTGATAGGGGGAGAGCTGTCTCATTGCATAAGGGAGATCTTCATTTTTTTTATTCTCTGCATTAGCTCTATATTTTCTGCCATGTCAAAGGGGGAGTATTTGTTGCATTTGCATCTCTGCATAAGTTGTTTGACAAAGGGAAAGATTTTGATTTAATTGCTTCTGATCTTGAGCTGCCCCCATAAGTTTCAAAAGGGGAGTTTTTAATTCTCTCCTCAACTCATGTCTTTTTGCTGAAGGCAAAGGGGGAGAAGAATCTAATTTGAGCCAGTGTAACTCATTGTGTTGCCATCATCAAAAAGGGGGAGATTGTTGTGCCCCTGTGTGGTTTTGATGATGGCTGACACACCATGAGTCACACTGAGGTATGCTAATTAATATTGATGACTGATAATATTGATGACTGATTGACTGCTTGAATATCTGATTGTTTGCTTGAATAGCTAATTCATGAATATGGCTAGATTGGGTTAACATAGTGGCTAATTGTTCATGCAGTGTGTTGACGCAGTTGGAGATTGGGTTGACGCATTGGCTGTTTGTTCACTAGCTGCGTGGACGCAGTGGATCAGCGGGGTTGACGCCATGTTGCTTTGTCTCCTTTGTGTTGCTCATTAAGTCTCCTAGTCTGCACACTGCCTTTGTGGTCCAAGTCTATATAGCCTCATTCCTACCTACGTTCCTAGTCAAAGTCTGCACATTGTCTTCGAACCCAATGTCTGCACAGTGGCCTTCACACTTGAAGTCCATACATTCGATGTGCAGAGTTGGAGTCCATACTGTGCCTCAGGCTGAGGTAGTCCATACACTGGTCGGTGGCAAGCCTGTACACTGGCCTCAGCGTTTTCACGTGAAGTCTACACATTGGTCTCTACTTGAAGTCTATACATTGGCTGAGGGTCTTCAAGTCCATACACAGTTGTCTGATGCATATTGATTGAAGTCTGTACATTGGGTTTTCACATGAAGTATGTACAGCCGTTCACTGTTGTAGTCCATACACTGGACTGTTAGGTCATGCCTACACTGGGTCTCAATGTACACACTTATTCATTGTGCTGCTTCATGCACAAAGTCTGAACATCCTTCAATGAACTTTGAAGTCTATACACTGATTCACTGCTCATCGCCTTTGGGCATGAAAGTCTGTACATCACCTTCAATCTTCAAGTCTATACACTAGCTTACTCTTCCAGTCTGTATAGCCGTTTTGGATTGTATTTCAAGTCTAGACTTTACACTGATGCATTCATCGTCTTCGTGTGGTGTTCTGTCTTCGTGTTGATTTTACTTCGTGCACTCTTCTCTAAGTTCAAGCCCGTGTCTGTGCTGTCTCCATGTCGTCCTCAGTTCGAGTCGGTTCTTTGTTATTTTCATCTTCGTGTTGTTCTTCCTTGACCTCGTGTCTTTCTTGTGTTGAAACCACACTTCGTGTTGGTTTCTGTTTTTCATCTTCGTGTTGTGGTCAACTCGTGTCGTTCTCGTTGCTATTTGTAATGTCCTGTTGCTTTTTACTTCGTGTCGTTTTCTCTGTAGTGTTAAGCGTTATTAGTATGTATCTCGTGTCGGTCTCTTCGTAGTGTTTGTTTTGTTACAGTGACACTTCGTGTCGTTCTCGTTTTACCTCGCGCTATTTTCATCTGACCTCGTGTCATGCTCTCCTTGTCTCGTACTGTAGTAATCTTGTGGTCTCGTGTCATTTACTGTAGCTTCTCGAGTCATATTCCTGCTTTCCTTGTTTTATCACGTGTCGTTTCACCTAATGTCGTTCTCTCTGCTGTTTATTATGTCGTGTTGTTTCTTTGTATTCGTGTCTTCGTGTTATTCTTGTGTTTATGACCTAGTGTCGTTCTCTGTGTAGTACTTGTTTTGTCACCTTTGAACCTCGTGTCGTTCTATGTGTAGTGTTTGTTTTGTCACCACTATATTTCGTGTCGTCCTCAGTGCAGTGCACCTCTTGTTGTTTGTATACACCTCGTGCAATTTTAGGCTCTGGTGCCCTGAGTTTTTAATCGTGTTAATTCCTTGCAGGAGAAGAAGAAGGTGGTCCGAGGAAATATTCCCGAGTGACTGGCAGCACGTGATCCGAGGCTGAAATGAAGCCTGCTGAGAGACTGCCACGTGGTCCGAATACTTAGGGCTGAAAATGTGGAGGTCACACGTCGGGGGTGATACTGCTGCTGCTGCTATATATATGGGTCTTCATCCTTTGAAGAATTATCGAAGAAAAAAAGCCTGCAGAGTAGAAAGCCCTTCGATCCAGAAGAAAAGAAGAGAATAGAGAAGAGAGTGAGAGTGAGAGCAGAAGAAGAAAGAGAGAGAGAGATAGTACCAGTGAGAAGAGAAGAAGAAAAAGAAGAGTGGTAGAGTGAGAGAAGGAAGTAGAGAAGAAAAGGAAGAGAAAGAAGAAGAGAGAACGAGAGATGGGAAGCTTCATCTGAAGACTTGTTCCTACTGGACCGTGGATCAGATCCAGGCCAGTCAGCTCCATTGAGAGCCACATTTGTGTTTTCATCTTTTACAGCTTTCTGATTGCTGTGTTATTTTCGTTTATTATTTTTCCTTTGTTTTTCTGATTACCTTTGGTCTTTCGATTGCCCTGTTGGGGATCGGGTTCCTCCTGTTGATTCAAGAGAAGGGAGATCTGATCTCCGGGTTGCAAGTGATAGGTTGTCACTTGAGGGTTCCCTCTGGTTAGAGGAAGGGAGGCTAGCCCTCCGGTTCTGGGCTTGTGGTTGCAAGTCCAGGTGTCCCTCCGGTTGGGAGGAAGAGAGGTCTTCGACCTCTGGTTTGCTGGTGACTGGAAGTCACCGGTTGGTTCCCTCCTGGTCTGGAGGAAGAGAGACTTCGGTCTCTGGTTTCCAAGTGGCTGAAAGTCACTTGGGGTGTCCCTCCTGTGGGAGGAAGAGGGGAGCGTGTTCCCCTGGTCAAGCTGTTTGGCAGCATTTGTTGCAGACTGAGTCTGCGGTTTCTAGCGTGAGCTAGTGGAATCCTCACTCCGGTTGGGAGTGAGGGGTGGATGTAGGTCTGGAGGACCGAACCACCTAAAAATCTATTGAGCAGTGGTTTGCTTTGTGTGTTTCCTTCCGCTAGATGCCTGGATAGGCGCGCTCCATCTGCTTGCTCATAAGTTTAATTGAATTAGTTTTATTCTATGATTGCGTCTAGCATCCAAGTTTTTATTTGGGCATTATTCGTAACAGGATACATTCACCCCCCCCCCTCTGTATCCGGGCCTAGCACCCTAACATACTTAACATAGTGATGCTCATCATCAAAACACAAGGGAAGTCACAAACAAGAAAGTTGTGAATAACAAGGCATGTTGTACAGACTTCAAATTCCACCGACCAGTGTATGGACTGCAACAGTGAACGGCTGTACAAACTTCATGTGAAAAACCTAATGTACAGACTTTGAATTCGAAGACCAATGTGCAGACTTCACGCTGTACAGACTTTCCAAAGATAACGTAACGCTGTACAGACTTGAACTGAAGACTAATGTATGGACTTCAAAACAGATGCTAAGGCCAAGAGAAGTGTATAGACTTTCACGATGTATGGACTTGGTGATCTTCAAAGCACAATGTCCAGACTTTGCCACTGTATGGACTTGAAGAAACAGTGCAACGTATGGACTTGATCTCAAGAAATGTAAGCGATGTACGCACTTAGCCAATGTGTAGACTTTGCCTTAGACGCTAAATGAGACGCTAAAGTCTGTATAGACTTAGCCTAAGACAATGTATGAACATATCAGTAGAGAAGCAATGCACATAACGGAAATCAAGAACAGAAATCAAGCACAAGCCAATATATCATAGCATGACTCAAGCATACACATGCGTTCTTCATAATTCAGACATGGCACACTTATGCAATCTCCCACAGAAAAGGTCAGACATATTCAAGACAATGTGGTGACTCATTCATGTTGCTATCATTAAAACATCACATCATCAACAAAGCACAAGGGGCACAACACCCAGTACTCAAACTAGGTCACCAACGTGGTCCTGGTCCCTAAAAATAATGGGAAGTGGTGCATGTGCATGGATTACACCGACCACAACATGTACACTCCCAAGGATAGTTTTCCTATGCTGTGAATCGACCAACTTGTCAACGCAATGACTGGGCACGAGATGCCAAGCTTCCTAGATACCTACTTTGGGTACCATCGGATCATCATGCACGAGCCTGACCAGGACAAGATAGCTTTCATCACCGACCACAGCCTCTACTGCTTCACACGCATACCATTCAGGCTGAAAAAACATAGGTGCTACGTACCAATGTCTTGTCAACCATATGTTCGACTCCCAGATTGGCTGTAGCATGGAGGTCTACATTGATGACATGCTCGTCAAAAGCCTTCACGCGATCGACCATTTGGGGAATCTGGCAGAGACGTTTGCAATGCTCTGAAAGTATAATATGAAGTTCAACTTGAATAAATGTGCATTTGGAGTAACGTCGAGCAAGTTCCTCAATTTCCTAGTGATCCATCGGGGTGTCATAGTGAATCTCAACCAAATCTGAGCAGTGTTGGAGATGAAGCGACCAGAGCGGGTGAGGGGTGTGCAATGTCTCACCGGCCGTGTAGCCGCCCTCACCCGATTCCTATCCAAGGATGTTGAAAGGTGCCTCCCCTTCTTCTAGGTCATCAAGCAAGCCAATAAGTCACCAGAGAAGAGGGGATATGTAGATTGGGATCAAGAGTGCGAGCTTGCTTTCAAGGACCTAAAAGGTATCTCTCTTTGCTACCAGTCCTCTCCAAACCATGAAGTAGAGAACAGGTGATCCTCTACCTATCCATGACGCCAAGCACACTCAACGTAGTGCCTGTCTGAGAAGATGAAAGGAGCATGAAGCTAGTATATTATGTGACTAAAGCTCTCCAAGAGCCAGACTTTTGGTACTCATAGGTTGAGAAGTTCGTGTTCACCCTAGTGACGGGTGCACAAAAGTTGCGACCGTACTTCCTCTTCCATGCTATAGTGGTCTTGACCGGCTAGCCCCTACACCATATACTTCAAAACCCTAATGCCTCAGGGAGGCTGGTCAAGTGGGCCATAGAGCCCGGAGAATTCGACATCAGCTTTCGCCAGAGGACTGCCATCAAGGCCCAAGCCTTGGCGGATTTCATCGTAGAATGCACTCTTCCCGATGAGGAAGGGTCCAAGCACCCCCCCTCGGGCCAACCTAGGAACTATATGTGGATGGGTCATCCTGCGCGAGTGGGGCATGCCAAGTCCTCTTGTTGCCAAAGGGGGTCGAGTTACAATATGTGTTACACTTCAACTTCTCAGCCACCAATAACGTGGCAGAGTACGAAGTGCTACTATCCCGCCTTCGCATGGCAAAGCATCTCAGAGCATCTAACCTCAGAATGTATAGTGTGTCCTTGCTTGTCACTAGTCAAGTCGATGGGGAGTTCAAGGCTCGAGAACCAATCATGATCAAATACCTCTAGAAGATGAAGGAGGTTTCCTCGGGCCTTTGCCACTTCAAGGTAGTTCACATACCAAGGGCAGAGAACACCCGAGCAGACACTCTCTCCCGCTTGGCTTCATCCACTATGGTCGCGAGCTCACGGGTAGTTCTGGTGGAGGAACTGCAACTGCCAAGCGTCGAAGAACCTAAGCCTCAGGTGAACGCCATTGATTATGAGCCATCATGGATGGACCCCATCCTCGACTTCCTCCTACAGCAGCACCTGCCCGACGACTACTCAGAAGCCCACTGAGTGCGTGTGCGGGCAACGCATTTTACACTTGTTAATGGACGTCTCTTCAGGCATTCATTCTTTACACCACTGCTGAAGTGCTTGTTCTCTACCGAAGCCAAGTAGGTTATCGATGAGGTCCATGAAGGACATTACGGCAGCCATATTGGGGGACAAGCACTCGTCAGAAGCCTTATCCGATATGGGTATTGGTGGCCCACCGTACGGCAGGAATGCCTCCAGTACGCACTGTTGTGCCCCGGCGTGTTTTGACGAAGACAAAGTGTGACAAAGACAGTCTGTGCTGTTTTGTATAATTTGCATTGCAGATATTTTGATGAATGTGAGTAAATTTTCTAGGTCTCATGGTTGGTTTTTTGATGAGCTTAGTATATATTCGTGATATATGAAGTTTGCTGTCAATGTCTGTGATAGTTCTTGTTGTCTTGCATAGCTCATGAAGTCATATGTGGATTTATCAAAAGTGAACAAAGGCTTGATCAATTTACTTTGGAATGTTTTTGTTTCTAAAAGTTGCATGTTCAAATTGCTCTCAATCCACTGGATCCATGGTAAGAGGTTATATTTGAATGCATTCCAATTTGGCTAAATTGGGGTTGATCCTTCTCTCATGCTATTGGGGTTATTTCACAGCTTCAGGCCATTTTCAGTTCTGGCACTGCAAGTGTCAACTCTCAGAGTCGACACTTGTAGCCCAGCCTACTGCATGGGGGCAATAGGTTGCAAGTGTCGACTCTGAGAGTCGACACTTACAGGCCTGGTGGTCGACCTTGTTCAGTTTGTTGCAAACAGCAACTCTGGCAAAAAGTGTCGACTCTAAGAGTCGACACTTTTGTCTGGGTTCAAGTTTTTATTAACGAAGTTAGAACCCTTGCCAAAGAAGTGTCGACTCTAAGATTCGACACTTTCGGCTGAGTTCTTAGTTGTGTTTGCTGGCAGAACACCCATGAACAAGTGTCGACTCTGAGAGTTGACAATTGTCCTGGGCGTCCAGATCAGGTCTATCTGTTTTGGCTTCGAACCCCACTTTTCATCACACGTTTGCCATGGCTTTTTACCATATTATCCCTAAGGTTTCACCACTTGTTTGGGTGTTTTTTTGAAGGGTTTTCCCATGTGCTATTATGTCTTTTTGCATCTCCTTTCCTTGGGTATTTATATCCTACGAACTCCATCGATGGAGGAATCTCTTATTGGGCTAATATTGTTTCATCCTTGCAGGAACGGAGGATAGGGCGACCCACATAGCTGGAGGAGGAAGAAGACCACTTGGAGGAAGCTTCAGCAAGCTGATCTCTCACATCTGAACCACCCTCGCGTAGATCGTTGGGTGAAGACTCCAGGCTGGGCCGTTTTGCAGCATCGACACTCTTCCTTTCCGCGGATATATTTTTCAACGGACCCTTCTATCCTATCTCTGAGATTTGTTGAAGATCTAAAGGGGGATCTCTGGAACTTTAATTTTCACATTTCTATTTGAGGATAGATCTGTATCTGAACTGGGCTTGTATTTCTTTATGCTTTTCTTTTATAGACGATTTCGGAGCGTCGTCTCCGTGTGCATGGTTTCTCATCGCCGTGCGAGAACACATGTGTGTGTAGGGCCATTGTGCCCATGTGTGATCGTTGTGATCATTTTGCTGCCCTTGTGCAGCGTGGTTAGTGGAATCATCTCACCTAGAGAGGGGTGGATGTAGGACTGCACTGGGTGTGTCTGAACCCTAAATCTGGTGTTGTGGTTTGCTTCTTGCTTGTCTGTCTTGTCGGATTGTTCATTCTTGATTTTGTGTGGGATGCAGTGAGTAGAGAGTAGACATATAATCCGTGCCCATTTCTTATTCTATCCGAGTGGTTCTCATACTGTCATTGGTGAGTTGAGAGTTTGTGCTTGATATTCATATAATTATCTCTCATTATTCAGCAGTTAGGTTGATTTTCATTCTCTTCCACACATCTCTGTGCTTAGTTTCTAAAAAAGGGGGCGCAATCAATTCACCCCCCTCTTGCTTGCATTCCTAATCGAGGCAACAATTGGTATCAGAGCCTCGGCTCTGTTTTATCTTAAAACCTCATGGTTTAGAGTGATCTGTTAGGAATGGCTAATAAGTGGTTGATGCCCGAAGGGCATTCTATACATCGGCCTCCCTACTTTGATAGAAATAACTATAGTTATTGGAAAAATAGAATGATGATTTTCCTCCATGCTCAAAGTCATGAAATATGGACTGTCATTAAGAATGGTCCATACACTTTACCCCTAGATGAGGAGCAGTGGAATGATGATCATATAAAGAAGTCTACTGTGAATTTCAATGCTTTAAATATTCTTCAGTGTGCTATTCACCAGACTGAATATGCTCGTGTTTCTATGTGCAGCAGTGTGAAGGAAATGTGGGATAAGCTGAAATTGATTTATGAAGCTATTTCAGAGGTCAAGGAGACGAAGGCTAATATGCTTATCCGGGATTATGAGCTGTTTCATATGAAGGACGAGGAAACAATCTCCGAGATGTTTGCACGTCTTATGGAGATTACAAAGTCACTCGGGAAGGATTTCAAGGATATCGACTTGGTCAGAAAGGTGCTGAGGTCGTTGTCACCTAGTTGGCACACCAAGGCAACTGTGATAGAGGACTCAAAGGATCTAACAACTCTTACATTAGATGCACTCATAGGGTCTTTAATGGCCTATGAGATAAATATCTAGAGGACGGAAGAGGACACGAAGAAAAAGAAGTCAGTAGCCCAGAAAGCAAACCCAAACCCAATCTCAAGTCAGGAGGACTCTATGGATAATACAGATGATGAAGAAGTTGCCATGCTCAAAAGAAAAGTTAGGTAATTTCTATAACAAAGAAGAAGATTTTCTAGGAAATTCAGAAAAAGGAAGAAGCAATTCAAGCAGAAAGGCGAGCCATCCAAGCCAAATGAGATCATGTGCTATGAATGTAAGAAGATGGGGCATATGAGAGGTGAATGTCCCGGATTGCAGAAAAAGGCTAAGAAAGACAAGGGCAAGAAGCCAAGGGCCATGAAGGCCACCTGGAGTGACGAGGACGAGGATGAGCCTACGTCAGAAGAGGAAGAAGACATTGAAGAAATTATGAAGAATTTGTGCCTCATGGCACAAGAGGACCACGAACAGGTAACTTCTGATTCTGAGCTTATTACTAATGATCAATGGCAGTTAGCATATGAAGATTTGTATAAGAAATACAAAAGGATCAAATCTGAAAATAAAACTTTGAGGAAGAAAATTCATGAAATTGTTCATTCACCCAACTCTTGTGAAAAAATGTAGCTTGTTTGAAATTCAAGCTCAGAAATTCAAAAATGCAAATGAATCTGTTGAATCAAAATTGACCTTATTTGAAGATGAAGTTTCATATTTAGAGGTAGAAAAATAAAATGCATACAAACTCAAAGAAGAAATTCAAGAGATGAATGAAATGTTGAAAAAGGAGCTAGATGAGGTAAATGTGAAAATGAGTGAGTGTGAGAAAGTCAAGGTCGAGGTAGAAAATAAAGTTGAATCTCTCACCACTGAATTGAATGAGATGAAAATTGTTCATAAAACCTTTTAAGGGCAAAAGAAAATCATGTTGAGAAAAGTTCAAGTTTCATGCATGGCAACAAGAATGCTTTTCAATACAAAGTTAAAAACTCACAAAATCATGGAGAGTGTTCACACACACACACACACAAACACAATCTGTTCATTCTCAATTCCCCTCTACTTTTAGGAGTGTAAATAAAAGAAACAATTTTGGTAGAAAAAGACCCACTTATTTTTATTGTGAGAGAGTAGGACATGACATGTATATATGCCAGTTGATGAAACTTGATGATGACATGTTTTTGAGAAAATACAGTCACACCACTGTGAATGCTAACACTAAGGGACCCAAGCTTGCTTGGGTACCTAAACCAAAATGAGATTTGATGTTTGTTCTTGCAGGTCTGCATGAAGGCAAGAGAAAATAAATGGTATCTGGACAGGGGATGCTCCAGGCACATGACCGGGAATAAAGAACTTTTTACAGACCTAGCAGACAAAAATGGAGGTGTGGTAATTTTTGTTGGACAGGACAGAGGTAAAATCATTAGTATTGGGAGAATTGGTAAGGATCTCAACCACTACATTAAAGATGTCTTGTTAGTTAGAGGTTTGAACCATAATTTGCTGAGCATTAGTCAACTTTATGACAAAGGTCACAAGGTCATTTTTGAATCCTCTCACTGTTCGATCATTGATGCAAATACTCATGAAATTAAATTCATAGGTGTGAGAAGTGATAATACTTATCATGTTGATTCTACTGAACTTGGTTCTAAAAATCTATACTTGGTTGCAAATGAAAATGATGATGTGTGGTTGTGGCATCACCGTTTAGGGCATGCTAGTTTTAATGTCATTAGGAAGTTGAACAGAAATAATTTAGTTAGAGGTCTTCCATGCTTAAATTTTGAAACTTTAAAAATCTGTGAAGCATGTAATAAAGGAAAGCAAAGTAAAGTCTCTTTCAAATGCAAAAACATTGTTTCTATTGAAAAACCCCTTCAGTTACTTCATTTGGATTTGTTTGGTCCCACCAGGACTCACAGTCTTGGAGGGAAACTATATGGATTTGTCATCATTGACAATTTCTCTAAATATGCATGGGTGTTGTTCTTGGCTAAGAAAAGTGAAGCATTCAAAGAATTTGTTGATTTCTGTAGTAGAGTTCAAAATGAAAAGGGCTTTCATATTTAGAAAATTCAAAGTTACCATGGAAATGAATTTGACAACTCTGAGTTTGATGATTTTTGCAAGAAGCAGGGGTATGAACACCAATTTTTAGCACCAAGGACCCCATAACAAAATGGAGTTGTTGAGAGAAAGAATCGAACGCTCGTGGAGATGACACGTACCATGTTGGCAAAAAATGGTCTACCACTGTATTTGTGGGCTGAAGTAGTCAACACTGCTTGCTATATCATGAACCGAGCTATGGTAAGATCGATCCTTAAGAAAACTCCCTACAAGCTATACAAAGGTAAGAAGCCGAATATATCTCATTTCAAGCCATTTGGATCTATTTGCTATATTCTGAATAATGGTAAGGATAATCTGGAAAAGTTTGATGCAAAAGTGATAAAGGGATTTTCCTTGGGTATTCATTGACATCTAGAGCTTACCGAGTGTATAACTCTAGATCACTTGTAGTCGAGGAGAGTCCTCATGTTGTAGTTGATGAATTTACTCTAAGGAAGCCTAATAATGATAAACACTTTATTATTTCAGGTGAAGATGAGAATAAGAAAGGAGAGTCTAGCAATCAAGGTGAGGCACAAAATCAAGAAGAGGATGAGCTGAAGGAACAACAAGAGGAGTCAACACAACAGATCCTTCCACGCCAATGGACCACACACAGAGATCATCCCCTGGACAATGTTATCGATGGAGTGGAGGAAGGGATAAGAACTCGGGTCTCAATTAGAGAAGTTGAACATTATGATAATCTTGCTTTACTTTCCTATGTTGAGCCCAAATCTATAGATGATGCTCTTAATGACAATTCTTGGGTTCTCGCCATGCAATAAGAACTGCACTAATTCTAAAGGAATCGGGTGTGGTTCCTTGTGCCCCGGCCTGATGATCATCCCATAATCGGAACTAAGTGGGTTTTCCAAAACAAACTTAGTTAAGATGGGGTGATTGTGAGGAATAATGCAAGATTAGTAGCTAAGGGCTACTCCCAAGAATTTGGCATTGATTTTGATGAATCATTCGCTCCTGTGGCTAGATTAGAAGCAGTAAGAATTCTTCTTACTTATGCATGTCACAGGAACATCAAGCTCTTTCAAATGGATGTCAAGAGTGCCTTCCTCAACAGAGTCATCGAGGAAGAGATATACGTGGAGCAACCACTGGGCTTTGAAGATGAAAAATTTCCAGACCACGTCTACAAAATGGACAAGGCACTATATGGGTTAAAACAAGCTCCCCGGGCATGGTATGATCGTTTAAGTTCGTTTTTGATTGAAAATGGCTTCAAACAAGGTAATACAGACCAAACATTGTTTACAAAGGCTTGTGATGAACATGCTTTACTTGTGCAAGTTTATGTAGACGATATAATCTTTGGAGCCACGAATATTAAGATGAATGATGAATTTACCCAACTTATGCAGGGAGAATTAGAGATGAGCTTGATGGGCGAGTTGAACTTCTTCTTGGGGCTGCAAATAAAGTAGCTAGATGATGGTATCTTCATTAACCAGAAGAAGTACACTCAGGAGATTGTGAAAAAGTATCAACTAGAGAATGCCAAACCTTTTGCTATGCCAATTTCCACTTCACTCAAATTGGAACATGAGAAAGGTAATATCGTTGATCAAAAACTTTTTAGGGGTATGATAGGTTCTTTGCTTTATCTTACTGCTAGCAGGCCTGACATACATTTTAGTGTGTGTCTCTGTACAAGATATCAATCTTGTCCCAGAGAATCTCATTTGTCGGCTGTGAAAAGAATTTTTAGGTATTTGAATGGAACAATTGATCTTGGTTTGTGGTATCCTAAGAATAATTCATTTGATTTGCTTGCTTACACTGATTCTTACTATGCTGGGTGTAAAATAGATCGTAAGAGCACAAGCGGTCATTGCCAGTTTCTAGGGGGCTGCATGGTTTCATGGGCCTCAAAGAAACAACATTGTGTGGCTTTATCAACTACTTAAGCTGAATATGTGGCTACAGGCAGTTGTGCGGCCCAAGTACTCTGAATCCAACACCATTTGTTAGATTTTGGTTTTTGCTTGAAAAACACTCCCATCATGTGTGATAACACTTCTGTAATAAATTTGTCCAAAAATCCTATCCAACACTCTCGCACAAAGCACATAGAAGTTAGACACCACTTTATTAGAGATCATACCAATAAAGGCAATTTTGAGTTAACTTTTGTAGATTCAAAACAACAACTTGCAGATACTTTTACAAAGCCTTTGAATTCTGATCAATTTACTTTTCTTAGGAGAGAATTAAGCTTGTGCAAATTAGGTATCTAAAGTCTCTTTGATGCTTTGGTCTGTATATACTTTCACTCACAAATCCTTCATAAGTCATCTGTGCATACTGGTTTACTTTTTTGCACATAAGGAGTTTTCCATCGCATTTAGGTTTTAATCTCTTTTCTAATGTGCATATCAAATTGAATAACATTTGATTTTCACTCATATCTTCATACAGCTGCATCCGCATGTACATATCTTCAGATAATTTAAACTTGTGTGCTTGAATGCCATGATTTCTGGTATATCAAATGATGATTTCGAAAAGTTGGATTATGTCCAACTGGAAGCTTTCCTCATGCGCGATAGTGGTCTTCGGACCTACGTTCTCCGCCACGTACCGGTAATCAACTTGTGTGAAAATTTTATCTCAGAGAATGTTTGAGTGTATATATCATATCACCCTTCTTCTTGATACCTCCTCTGACCTTTTCCCTTGCTAAATAAAAATGGTTTAGACATGTCTGTTACATGGCACACATTAAGGGGGAGGTTCTTTTCAAAACTGTGCATACACTCAGGGGGAGACATAACTATGATTAGACTAATTCATCTCTTACATTTCGTACAATCTCTCACACAATTTACACTTTTGAGCTAAATGACTCTATCTTATAAGGATTTCAGTTACTCCACTCAACACTTTTGAGGGCACTTGATTCCCTACAAAGAAGTCGCATGTCTCGTGAGGAAAAAGCTGTCAGCCCTGTCAAAAATCTCAATAAGTGGATTTAGAACCAAGTAGTCGAGAATCCCCCCTGAGACAAAGGAGGAAACTCGGATCGAAAAGTGATACAAATCCACAATCAAAATAAGTGACGAAACTGAGTAACCAGGAAATGCCCCTGAAACAAAGGGTATGACTCGTGTCAAAAAGTTAGTCATCTTGTTGTATTAAAAAAAATGGGGTTGTGTGTAGCTACCAAACTCGAGCGCTATGTATGAAAGTGTAGGGAGGAGAGGTTCTTTCCAGTGTTCTTTAGAGATTTTGAAAATCTATATGGTTTGGAATTCGTTGCTCTCTTCACATCTATACTTAGGGAGTGATTGTGTGAATGTACCCTTTGAATCAGTCATATTTCATGAGTAATGTAGTACCATCTTTTTGTAAGCACGACCTTCTTAATACTGTTCATGCAACTCATGCTCTCAAACGATAGCATGGTTCTTAACCTGTCCATATAGGACTTGCTTGATTTTATATCTTATTATGGATGCATGTGTGCTTGTGTGATCATCCATTCCACTTCACATGCATTACACTGAGTTAACTGTAAATTTGAGGAATTCTATCTTATTTCTATCTTTATCAATCCCCTATTTGACTCTGACAAAATGGGGGAGAAATAAATGGTTGCATGATATTGTGAATGGTGAAAATGGTTTTTTGGTTGTTGAAAAACAAAAACATGCTTTGAAAAGCTTTGGTTATCAAATTTCAAAATGTTTGTTTCAATGGGTGATGTTTGACTGGTCTCATTCATTCAAATCTTTGTGAAACTCAAGGAGTTTTGTCTCCATCAAAAAGGGGGAGATTGTTGTGCCCCGGCGTGTTTTAATGAAGACAAAGTGTGACAAAGACAATGTGTGTTGTTTTGTGTAATTTGCATTGCAGATATTTTGATGAATGTAAGTAAATTTGCTGGGTCTCATGGTTGGTTTTTCGATGAGCTTAGTATATATTCGTGATATATGAAGTTTGCTGTCAATGTCTGTGAAAGTTCATTTTGTCTTGGATAGCTCATGAAGTCATATGTGGATTTATCAAAAGTGAACAAAGGCTTGATCAATTTTCTTTGGAATGTTTTTGTTTCTAAAAGTTGCAGGTTCAAATTGCTCTCAATCCACTGCATCCATGGTAAGACATTATATTTGAATGCATTCCAATGTGGCTAAATTGTGATTGATCTTCTCTCATGTTATTGGGGTTATTTCATAACTTGAGGCCATTTTCAGTTCTGGCACTGCAAGTGTCGACTCTCAGAGTCGACACTTGTAGCCCAGCCAACTCCATGGGGGCAGTAGGCTGCAAGTGTTGACTCTGATAGTCAACACTTATAGGCCTGGTGGTCGACCTTGTTTAGTTTGTTGCAAACAGCAGCTCTGGCAAAAAGTGTCGTCTCTAAGAGTCGACACTTTCGCCTGGGTTCAGGTTTTTATTAACGAAGTTAGAACCCTTGCCAAAGAAGTGTCGACTCTAAGATTCGACACTTTCGGCTGAGTTCTTAGTTGTGTTTGCTGGCAGAACACCCATGAACAAGTGTTGACTCTGAGAGTCGACAATTGTCCTGGGCGTCCGAATCAGGTCTATCTGTTTTGGCTTCGAACCCCACTTTTCATCACACGTTTGCCATGGCTTTTTACCATATTATCCCTAAGGTTTCACCACTTGTTTGGGTGTTGTTTTGAAGGGTTTTCCCATGTGCTATTATGTCTTTTTGCATCTCCTTTCCTTGGGTATTTATATCCTACGAACTCCATCGATGGAGGAATCTCTTATTGGGCTAATATTGTTTCATCCTTGCAGGAACGGAGGATAGGGCGACCCACATAGCGAGAGTAGGAAGAAGACCACCTGGAGGAAGCTTCAGCGGGCTGATCTCTCACATCTAAACCACCCTTGCGTAGATCATTGGGTGAAGACTCCAGGCTGGGCAGTTTTGCGACATCGACACTCTTCCTCTCCGCGGATATATTTTTCAGCGGACCCTTCCATCCTAACTCTGAAATTTGTTGAAGATCTAAAGGGGGATCTCTCGAACTTTCATTTCCACATTTTTTTTGAGGATAGATCTGTATCTGAACTAGGCTTGTATTTCTTTATACTTTTCTTTTATAGATGATTTCAGAGCGTCATCTCGTGTGCGTGGTTTCTCATCGCCGTGCGAGAACACACGTGTGTGTGGGGCTATTATGACCGTGTGTGATCGTTGTGATCGTTTTGCTGCCCTTGTGCAGCGTGGTTAGTGGAATCCTCTCATATTGAGAGGGGTGGATGTAGGACTGCACTGGGTGCGTCCAAACCACCTAAAAATTCTGGTGTTGTGGTTTGCATCTTGCTTGTCTGTCTTGTCAGATTGTTCATTCTCGATTTCGTGTGGGATGCAGTGAGTAGAGAGTAGACATATACTCCGTGCCCATTTCTCATTCTATCCGAGTGGTTCTCATACTGTTGTTGGTGAGTTGAGAGTTTGTGCTTGATATTCATATAATTAAATCTCATTGTTCAGTTGGATACTATTACTCATATCTACAGAGAAGGCAACACCGTGGCGGATTCTTTAGCTTCATTAGCATGCTCTCTGAAATGTAATTCTTTTTTCTCATTTCAAGAGCTTCCTTCCAATATAAAGGGTACAACTCGATTAGATAAGCTAGGCATGCCTAGCATCCATTTGATGTAAATGTAATTCTTTTACAATGGTAATAAAATTTGCCTCCTAGAGACTTGGTGGTGGAGTGGTTATTCCCCTTACCCCTGGCAAGGGGTGCACTCTCTCATCTATCCCTAGGCAAGGTTTTTCAAAAAAAAAATCTCATTGTTCAGCAGTTAGGTTGATTTTCATTCTCTTTCAAACATCTCTATGCTTAGTTTCTAAAAAGGGGGCGCAATCAATTCACCCCCCTCTTGCTTGCATTAGTAATTGGGCCAACACGCACGAAACTATCCCTAATGCCAGAAGTTTGCATAACTACATCACCAGCCGGTGATACAACTTCATGCCTTAATGGAGCCTTGCCCATTTGCTTGGTGGGGGATAGATATTCTGGGCCCCTTCCCAGACGCCCTGGGGGGGAAGAAATTTCTCATTGTTTCCATTGACTACTTCACCAAATGGGTGAAGGCAGTACCCTGGGGAAGATCACAGGTGAGGCATCATTGAAATTTATCTTACACAACATCATTTGTCGGTTAAGGATCATGCACGTCCTCATGATCGACAATGACAGATAGTTTGACAATGTTGTCTTTCGAGAGAAGTGCTTAGAATTGGGGATCTAGAATCACCACGCTTTAGTAGGGCACCCCAGGTCAACGGTCTAGTGGAAAATGCTAATTAAACCCTCCTCCACTGCATCAAGACCCACTTGGAGCAAGCGGGCGAGTCGGGGGTAGACACCATCCCAAGTGTACTTTGGCCTCACCGCACCACTGTTCGAGCTGCCACAGGAGAAACTCCATTGAACTTGGCGTACGGGTCTAAGGTCGTCATAGTAGTGGAGATTTCCAATCCAACCCTAAGATTCAACCAATCCGACGAAGCGCGGAACAATCAGGCACTACGGGAGAACTTGAACCTACTAACAGAAGACAGAGATTACGCTCGGACCTGGCTAGTCGCTTATCAATAGAAACTAGCATAGTATTACAATGCCCAGGTCAAGCAGCGTCAGTTCTTCCCCAGAGATCTCGTGCTACGCCACGCTAGTGTCGCTGACCCCAGAGCTGCCGCAAGGAACCTGGCCCCAAACTGGGAGGGCCTATACCGAGTTGTAGAGGTGCTTGGCAAAGGAGCATACAAGTTGTCATTCCTGGAGGGTTGGGAAATCCCATGCACTTGGGACTCTATAAATCTCCAAGCATTCTTCCAATAACAAATGGGTTGGATCATCATCTCCCAACTTTTTGTCCCATCTCCAGTACTCGCAGGGACATTGGTATCCCCGCCCTCCTAAGAGGCGAGCAACAATCTGCTCCGTCTCAAAAGATAGGCGTATGTTCCCATTGAAAATACTAGTAGCCCCACACTTCCAAGAGGTGAGCAATAATCTACCCCATCCAAGGATAGATGTACACTTGATGTGACACCACCTTGGGGTGATGACCACAAGACAATATGACCCTTGGACCTAAGATTACAAGCAAGCAAATTGGCGATGATACTACTCGAGCGGCTCACTCGCTTGGTGCACACTTGTGCCCGTGAGCAACTAAGCAATAATGGAGAGGGTCCGGGGTGGGACAATGATGCTCCGGTGCTTGGAAAGCTTGGGGAGAACCTCAATTGGGCCAGGGATGCCCACTCACGGGCGGCCGTCACACCAGGGGTGTGGGTTGAAATGGCTCGCTCACAACTCGCCCGCGATGGACACTCACGTGATCGGCAATTTGGGCCGGGCCTTCGCTCTCCGTCCGACGCAGCAAAGCAAGAATACTAAGCTAAGCAAGTGATATTAACCAGCAAGGAAAGGGGGACCGAGGCTCACCTAGTCGGCGTGAAGACGCCGACTCCGGCCGAAGACGGGGGCGAGCGGGGAGGCAAGGGTTTGCTCCCGCAAGCCGCGTCGGTGTCTCTTCAAAACCTGCGAAAATATTATTACATGAACTACACCTCTCGCAGGAGGGGGATCTTGGGGTGGGGGTTAATAGTGTTACAACCAAAAATTACCACCACACAGGGTGGGACCTTCAGCCGGCCAAGCGGGGAGGGGAGAAAAGGATCGAAACTAAAAGAATGGAAATCAATGTGGCTTCTGCTGTGCTCTGGAATTCTGGACAGAGTGCTATTGTTGATGCCGCCACGGACTCGTCCGGACTCCGAATTTGACGAAACCACAGCCGGAAGTTTCCTGACTTGATGGGGAGGATGCCTGAATTTTTGGGGAAGCTCTGGAACTCGTGGCTGATTGGACCGGTGACTGGAACAGGACAGCAACACTCTGCCTCTGACTAAAGTAGAACTGATGCAGTGGATTGCAGAAGGCACTGCGGTCGTTCCTGAACTCCAAATCAAACGAAGCTGGCGGTGACGCGATCGTGGACGGAGTAGCTTCGAGCAAAAGTTGACGGGGCCACAATCTGAGGTCGGAGAGGAGAATGGTAGCCAGATAAGTGAAGACAGGTCAAACCTGGACCCACAGGTGGCAGACTGCACACTCTGACGGAAAAATTCATAACAAATAGCTTGGGCGGGCGATTGGCGTCGTTCCTTCTGATATGGATGGAGGACTAGATGAAGAATAATTTTGTAGAAGGAAGCGTGATTGAATTCCTCCAAGGTTGGCCGCTGAACAGCTTCCAAAATCGCTCTGGCCTTCAGTCTGGGACAGATTGCGTAGTCGTTGAAGATGACGTTCCTCCGGACAGCTCCGAACTCGGATGCAGGCAGGAGTACCACCGTTGGAAAGAAGACTTGGAGACGATTCTAGAAATATAAGATATGCCACCGGGAGCCTTCAGGGGAAGTCGTGGCTGCTACTGTAAATCACTACTTTTCTGAAACCTGTAACAGGGACAGAATAGGTGGAGGAGAGGGTGTGGGGAAGGGCATGAACAAGGGGTTATTTGGTGGATGGGGAAGGGGGGGTGTGACCTTGGGTGGTCAGGGAGGTGGGGAGATGAAAGGGCACAGCCCAAGGGAGAGGGAAATTCAAATTTTGGCCTAGGGAAGGGCTCTTTCAGTCTTGGGGAGAGGGAGGGTTGCTTGGGAGAGTGGAAACGTGCCTAGGAGAAGGGGTTTCCACCTAGGGGTTGGAGGGGGAATTGAATGAGTGCATGGGGAAGGGGAAGGGGCCTTAATGAGGGGTGAATGGGGAGGAGAGAGAATGAATTTCGAAATTGGGGTGGGGAGGAGAGAGAGAGGGGGCACAACCCACTTAGAGAGAGTGATAGTAAGAGAGAGAGAGAGGGAGATATTGAGAGGGAACTAGAAGGTGTTGAAATTTTCTGGATTCAATATTCAAGCATAATTGTTACAAATGAGAGAGGGGTGGGGATATTTATAGACCCCACACTTTTCCTAAGACCAAACTGACCCTGACAAACTAACTAATGACCAAACAGTCCAAGGGAGGGGCGCCCCTGGGCCTAGCCCAATGAATTGGGCCCATTAACCTATCAAACCAACATAATGACTTCAAGACTTAGGAAAATGACTTTCTAACCTAGGTACATGACTCAATAAAGGGAAAATTACATGTTTAAGACTCAAATAAAAATAAGAAAATTACATGACTTGACTCACAAACACATGAGGAACATAATGGCGCACATTGACGATCAATCCGAGCTTCATAAAATGTGGAGGGGCAAGGGATGTCCCCATCAACACTTCCCTTGAAAATACCAAGGGTGGCTATATATATAGCTTCCAAGAGGCGAGATGTTTACTTCTCTTAAAGAGAAACTAACTTCCCTCCAAAATAGATCTAGTCATTTCATGGTCTACTGGTCACGAGTATGATGGTAGTCCACTGACTACTTCACAGGTGTGCCTTTCGAGGTACTTCCTAGAGGCTAACACCTGAGCATTCCTCCTCTTTAAGAGAGAGCCAAATGCATCCCTTAGAATGGTCATTTCATGGCGCCCAAGCATTCCTCGTGGTGATCCACTGACCACCCTATAGGTGTGCCTTTCAGGGGACTATGGACACACTTTTTGGTGGCTCATCGTTTTGTATCATTTATATCATTTATCTTTTATATCGATTTATCAGTGCGTGGGCGTGCCAGTCACATAGTGACAATATGTTCAGGCTCTGAGACTGGAGTGGTCCGGAGCCTATGGTGTGCGCTGTCTGACTAATCAGACGAAAGTGGGTATCGTGTCGGGACTAGAACCCGCCGTGCCATAAAAGTCACATCGTTAATTACATCTCCTCAGAGAGGAGAAAACCTTTGATTAATCGCCAAGATAAGGGGCCTCATGGCCTGAAAATCAAATTTCATGAAATGAACGAAAGGTGTATTGAAGAGCATTAAAATCCTCTACATTAGGGTGCAAAGAGGTATTTAGAACCATGTCAGTCATATATTGACCATTTCATGTCTAGACATGCGTCTGTGTTGAAAGCATCACGAATATACGTAGGGAGCATCGGGACATATGTATGCCGAGGTAGGGCAAGTTTGATATTTGAAGAAATGGAGAAATTCAGTTAAATCCCAGTCAAACGGGTTAAATTTAGTGGGCTATTTGATTGGTGCGAGGTCAGGCCATGGCCAAAATGGGGGTAGTCCTCGGGGTCCAGGTATAACTTGCAAGGGACTTATCAATATGCCCTTCATATAGGGTCAAAGGGTGAAGCACCCGGATAGAGCGCCATTAATTTCTTAACGAGGGCATTGAAGTTCATTATTATGTCTTCGTGGCATTTCTTTTATCATTGTGTTATCTCTTTTTTTTAGGTTATCATTTGTGGTTTGTCATTTTTCTTTAAGATTATAGATTGTTTGAAGAGCAGAGTCGACGCAGCGTGTAACATCCCGGTTAAATAATAAAATTTAAAATTTTGAAATATGAATAGGAATAAAATGTGATAAATAGAAATAAATGAAAAGTGTGCGAAAAAAAAGAATCTAATTTTGTAAAAATAAGAATGGCTAATCGAATCATTAATTCAACGTAAGATATATTAAAACGGATTAAGACTATTAACTTGCTATTTAAGGGTTTCAATAATTTTCCTAATTAAAGAATATTATTTATTTTGAAAGTGGCCAAATTATATCAATAAAAAAATAATTAGTTTTCTACAATCAACATAAAAAGAATATCATATTCTAAGATGTAATCAAATTTTCTACGATGATTTGAATTTAATAGGTATAAATTAAATTAATGAAATTTCACCCGTAGGTCAAAAATTTGACTAATTTCTAAAAATATGGAAAAACTATATTCTTATAGAGAACGAATTGTTTAGCAATAATGTCAACGGGGCCGACCCCTAATAAAAATTTAATAAGGCTGAATTAAGGAATTAATGGCCAAATTCATTGTTTTAATAGGTCAACCTCAAACGATCAAATTGGAGCCCAATTCTTAATCAATTGAGCCCAAACCAGGCCCAATCGAAAGGTTAACCCTAGTAGATCGATTTACCCTTCGAAACCCTAACCCTAGACTCGTAGATTGGCAGCAGCGGCGGCAGATTATGCTTCATCCTGGATTTTTCATCAATTTCTTCTATTAGGACTCTTGGGTCGAACTCGATCTCTAGAAGCCTCCTTATACACAACAAATAAAGGGCTTTAGTAGCCATAGGCCTCTTTTTATTTTTCCAATAGGGGGCGCGGGCTTTCGTGGCCAGAGTCGAGCGAATTTGGGCGTTCTAGGGCGGCACGAGATTAGGGTTCCAACGTGATTTTCTTCCTCCTTTTTCTTCGATTAAGGTAGGTTTCTCTAAGGCCCAATCTAATTAGATAATATGGATAGGTAGATCTCGTCCCTAGCTTTCTTTTGAACCTATTTTGCCAATTTTGGCTATCTATATCATGCGTATTCCTAGTTTTATGTAGAGCATGGAATTAGGGTTTTGCTCTCGTTCGCTTTTGTTTAGATGACAGCAAGGAATCTTAGTTCAATCTTAAAATTGAGCATGCCATGATATGCTTTTCTAAGCTACCTACATTTTAATAGTAAATAGCCCAAGTTTCATGCTACCTTCATGTTTTAATCTTCCTTTCATTGGACCGATGTCTTGCATTTTTATGTTCTTGGTTCGGATTGGACTAAACGGTCATTCCAGGGACCGCCAGGCCTCTAGCGGTCGTACGATAGACCGTTTGCCCTGGTCTAGCGATCCTGCGATAGATCATTTATGGCCAGCGAAAATTTTAAAATAAAAGGAGATTTTTCAGTGCATAGCGGCCTTTCACTTGACCGTTTAGGGTCTCTGGCTGTCTACTCTATGACCGTTTTCTTGCCCTGTGTTGTTCATCTGATTTCGAGTGTTATGCATTGATAAATCCATGTTACTTAACTTTATGGTAGGACTTTTATGTTAAATATCACACTATTAACTAAAAAAAATCAAATTTTACGATCTAAGTTAACCTTCTTCATGATTATTCCTCTATGATCATCATTCTTGATATCTTATGATTGAAAATGAGTAGAGTAATTAATGTTGGTTCTCATTATTACACTATCACCTTGCTATCTTATTAGTTTTGCTTTAAGGTTGTGCCACTCCGGTGGTGGCGACTGGACCGAATACATCATTTTCCGTTGATTGTGAGCTATTAAATTCTTGGGCATCGAATTACCTCTCCGTCGGATTTTCCTTCCGCCGTACTAGGTGTTCATGTTCCGAGGCCTCCGTAAGCCCCCGCGAGTCTGGGATTCCCAATAGGACGTCGGGCGGGTTGTACCAACAAACCTGAACCTTTTTGACTCAATCGAATCGCATATTTTTGCTAAACACTGAAATTGGGACTGTCCTGTTGATGGCAGCCTTTCTGAGACCATTTTTGTTAGTAAGCGGTCCAGTCATGACTGCCAGACTTCTTGAACGGCCCTCATGTGACCACGTTTAACCGACGGTGCGTCGACTTTAGTCCCTTGGACTCTATAAGTACACGGTTGATATTAGACCGTTTACCTCTTCAAGTGGCCCAACCAGGACCGTCTAGTCCTGATCACGGCCCACCCTGGACCGTTTTCTACTCGTTCGCTTTGGGTTGGATCTTTGACCCAGCTAGCCTTTTGCGGTCCTGATTAGACTTCCTATCTTAGCGGTCCTTTGTTGACCGTTTCACCTTCCAGCTTTTTGGAAATTGATATTTTCACGATTTTGATATATGTAAGTTACTCTAGCCTAAATAGGCTATTGTACCTCAAATTTTGACCTATTGTTAGGTCTATTGTCAACGTTTATCCATTCAAGAGTCATTTCTTTAAATGACTATTCCTCTCGATTAATGATCTTATTGTTGGAATCTCAAGAAAATCAATGTTCTTACACATTTTACCTTGATTACATGAGTTTGATCTTGGAACTCTTGGCCATTGTTATTCGTGGATGTCTAGATTTCGGGGGATCTATGATCCAAACAAATCAATGCCAAGGTAATCATATTTAAGGGCCCAGTCTGGTCCTGGGACGAGCACCCAAAGTGTACTTGTATCCCGGGGAGTTGAATGACTAGGTGTGGCATTGTGACCGAGTACTATCTAGCGTGTTGAGTCTACGACATTCCACACTCTCGTGATATTTGCTATACTCGCTTGAAAGCATGAAGTACTTGCTTACGTGACATGACATGACTCGACTTGACTTGACTTGACTTGAAATGGCCATTCATTGAAAAGTTCTTGTTAATAGCGCTTGATATCTTGACGTGCAATATTCCTTTCCTTTTATCTAGCGACTATCTTCTGATCGTGTTGGTTACATAGTGATTTATTTGACTTTCTGACAATATTTATACATTCCTGAAAATGATTAATTACTTAAACTTTGCCTGATGATAGAGTGTAATTCCTACTGAGATTTTCGCTCACCCCCCCTTATTTCCATTCTTTTCAGGTAACGCATAGATGGAACGTTTACAGTTGGGATCGGGTCAGCGTGATCGAGTGAACTGGAGCCGTGAGACCTGAGTCTTTTTATTTTCTTGAGTCTAGATAGTATAGTGGGTCTTGCTATTTTCTCTTCTTTATTTCTTTTGTTGAGTCAAATTGTGCTTAAATTTCCAAATATCAATAAAATCACATTTTTCTCAAATTAATGGCCTCCATGTGTTCGAATATTATTTATTGTGTTTATTTATTTTCTGCTCTAATTATCATGAATGTTTCACTACCACATTCTGAGCATCGCTTCCCACTGCTATCGGTTCGGGGCGTGACAGAAGTGGTATCAGAGCCAAGTTGTTTAAGTCTTAGGTTCTTGTCCTTAAGTATAGGTTACCCTAAGTAATAGGTCGTGTAATCGCTGTCATCCCTTGTCTCACCTGGTGAGATTGGGTAGTACTTCGGGTTAAGTAATAAAATATGTGTAAGATCGCGTAGCACGACGTGCAAGGGTAATAAAATTTTCAACCTTATAATTATTTTTCTAGGTATTTAAGCTTCTTTCGACATGAAAGCGAGAGGGTCCACGAGTAAGCTAAGGTCATGTTCCGTTAAAAGGTGACAAGTCCGTCGTAATGAAATTCTGAGTAATAAGAAGAAAAAGAATAATCTTTCGCAAATGAAATGTTTTCACTGTCACAAATTTAGTCATCTAAACAAGGAGTGCTAGGGAAGGAGTGGAGCGTATCTTCGTTGTGGAAATAAATATCATATAATGGCTAATTGCCCTAAGGTACTTCCACAAGTTAAAACACAAGGAGAATTGGAACTGATTTATATCAAATGAAGAATTATATAAGGTATCGTTCTCCCTTATCCTTAACTATACTTAAATTCTTTTTCATTCCATTAGTTGTATGATTACCATATTATTTTGAATAGATAAGATCATCTTAATTAACTATTTGAATAATTAATGGCGATCGACGAATTTGGGGACCAAATTCATTAAAGTAGGGGAGGATGTAACACCCCGGTTAAATAATAAAATTTAAAATTTTGAAATATGTATTAGAATAAAATGTGATAAATAGAAATAAATGAAAAGCATGCAAAAAAGAAAAAGAATCTAATTTTGTAAAAATAAGAATGACTAATCGAATCATTAATTCAACGTAAGATATGTAAAATAGATTAAAGCTATTAACTTGCTATTTAAGGGTTTCAAAAATTTTACTAGTTAAAGAATATTATTTATTTTAAAGGTGGCCAAATTATATCAATAAAAAGAAATAATTATTTCTCTACAATCAACATAAAAAGAATATCATATTCTAAGATGTAATCAAATTTTCTACGATGATTTGAATTTAATAGGTATAAATTAAATTAATGGAATTTCACCCGTAGGTAAATATTTTGACTAATTTCTAAAAATATGAAAAATTATATTCTTATAGAGAACGAAGTGTTTAGTAATAATGTCGATGGGGTCGACCCCTAATAAAAATTTAATTAGGCAGAATTATGGAATTAATTGCCAAATTCGTTGTTTTAGTAGGTCAACCTTAAACGACCAAATTGGAGCCCAATTCTTAATCAATCGAGCTCAAACCAGGCCCAATCGAAAGGTTAACCCTTGTAGATCGATTTACCCTTCGAAACCCTAACCCTAGACTCGTAGATTGGTGGCGGCTGTGACGGATTAGGCTTCATCCCGGATTTTTTGCTGATTTCTTCTATTAGGACTCTTGGGTCGAACTCGATATCTAGAAGCCTCCTTATACACAATAAATAGAGGGCTTTAGCAGCCCTAGGCCTCTTTTTGTTTTTCCAACAGGGGCATGGGCTTTCGTGGCCGGAGTCGAGCGAATTTGGGCGTTCAAGGGCGGTGCGAGATTAGGCTTCCGACGCGATTTTCTTCCTCCTTTTTCTTCGATTAAGGTAGGTTTCTCTCAAGCCCAATCTAATTACATAATATGGATAGGTAGATCTCATCCCTAGCTTTCTTTTGAACCTATTTTTCCCAATTTTAGCTATCTATATCATGTGTATTCCTAGTTTTATGTAGAGCATGGAATTAGGGTTTTGCTCTCGTTCACTTTTGTTTAGATTACAACAAGGAATCTTAGTGCACTCTTTAAATTGAGCATGCCATGATGTGCGTTTCTAAGCTACCTACATTTTGATAGTAAATAGCCCAATTTTCATGCTACCTTCATGTTTTAATCTTGCTTTCATTGGACCGGTGTCTTGCGTTTTTATGTTCTTGGTTCGGATTGGACTAAACGGTCATTCCAGGGACCGCGAGACGTCTAGCAGTCGTACGATAGACCGTTTTCCCTGGTCTAGCGGTCCCGCGATAGACCGTTTATGGTCAGCGAAAATTTTAAAATAAAAGGAGATTTTTTAGTGCCTTGCGGCCTTTCACTTGACCGGTTAGGGTCTCTGGCAGTCTGCTCTGTGACCGTTTTCCTACCATGTGTTGTTCATCTGATTTCGGCGTGTTATGCATTGATAAATCCATGTTACTTAACTTGATGGTAGGAGTTTTATGTTAAATATCACACTGCTAATTAGGAAAAATGAAATTTTATGATCTAAGTTAACCTTCTTCATGATTATTCCTCCATGATCATCATTCTTGATATCTTATAATTGAAAATGAGTAGAGTAATTAATGTTGGTTCTCATTATTCCATTACCACCTTGCTATCTTAATTATTAGTTCTATTTTAAGGTCGTGCCACTCCGGTGGTAGTGACTAGACCGAATACATCGTTTTCCGTTGATTGGGAGCTATTAAATTCTTGGGCATCGAATTACCTCTCTGTCGGATATTCCTTCAGTCGGACTAGGTGTTCATGTTCTGAGGCCTCCGTAAGCCCCCGCGAGCCTGGGATTCCTACTAGGACGTTGAGCGGATTGTACCCACAAGCATGAACCGTTTGGACTCAATCGAATCGCATATTTTTGCTAGAGCCCAGAATCAAGACTATCCTGTTGATGGCGGCCTTTCTGAGACCATTTTTGTCAGTAAGCGGTCCAGTCATGACCGCCAGACTGCTTGGACGGCCCTCATGTAACCGCGTTTAATCGACGGTGCGTCGACTTTAGTCCCTTGGACTCTGTAAGTACACGATTGATATTAGACCGTTTACATCTTCAAGTGGCCCAACCAGGACCGTCTAGTCCTGATCGCGGCCCACCCTTGACCATTTTCTACTCGTTCGCTCTGGGTTGGATCATTGACCCAGCTAGCCTTTTTGCGGTCTTTATTAGACCATGTTCCTATCTTAGTGGTCCTTTGCTGACCGTTTCACCTTCCAGCTTTCGAAAATTGATGTTTTTACCGTTTTGATATATGTAAGCTACTTTAGCCTAACTAGGCTGTTGTACCTCGAATTTTGACCTATTGTTAGGTCTATTGTCAACATTTATCCATTCAAGAGTCATTTCTTTAATTGACTATTCCTCTCGATTAATGATATTATTGTTGGAATCTCAAGAAAATCACTGTTCTTACACATTTCACCTTGATTACATGAGCTTGATCTTGGAACTCTTGGCCATTTTTATTCGTGGATGTCTAGATTTCGAGAGATCTATGATCCAAACAAAGCAATGCCAAGGCAATCATATTTAAGGCCCAGTCTGGTCCTGGGACGAGCACCCAAAGTGTGCTTGTATCCCGGGGAGTTGAATGACTAGGTGTGACATTGTCACCGAGTACTATCTAGCGTGTTGAGTCTACGACATTCCACACTCTCGTGATACTTACTATACTCGCTTGAAAGCGTGAAGTACTTACTTGCGTGACATGACATGACTCGACTTGACTTGACTTCACTTGAAATGGCCAATCATTGAAAAGTTGTTGTTAACAGCGCTTGATATCTCTATGTGCAATATTCCTTTCCTTTTATCTAGCGATTATCTTCTGATCGTGTTGGTTACTTAGTGCTTTATTTGAGTTTCTCGTAGTATTTATACATTTCTGAAAATGTTTAATTACTTAAACTTTACCTGATGATAGAGTGTAATTCCTACTGAGATTTTCGCTCACCCCCCCTTATTTCAATTCTTTTCAGGTAACGCGTAGATGGAACGTTTGTAATTGGGATCGGGTCAGCGTGATCGAGTGAACCTGGAGCTTGAGACCCGAGTCTTTTTATTTTCTTGAGTCTAGATAGTATAGTGGGTCTTGCTATTTTCTCTTCTTTATTTCTTTTATTGAGTCAAATTGTACTTAAATTTCCAAATATCAATAAAATCACATTTTTCTCAAATTAATGGCCTCCATGTGTTCGAATATTATTTATTATGTTTATTTATTTTCTGCTCTAATTATCATGACTGTTTCGCTGCCACATTCCGGGCATCGCTTCCTGCTGCTATCGGTTCGAGGCGTGACACAGCGTATTGGATACGTTCGCGCAGCGCGCTGGGAGCTAGCCCAGGACTGTCTGCGTCGATGCAGCACACTGGCTACGTCGATGCAGCATGCTGGGAACTAGCCTAGGGCTGCTTGCGTCGACACAACGCACTGGCTACATCGACTCGCCCTACGTTGGCGAGCAGAGCTCCTTCATTTTTTTTTGCTCCTTTCTCTTTGGTTTATCATTATTATTATTTTTGTTCGTGTTATAGGTCCAGCATAGCATATCAAGGGTTATTAAACTCCCATCTTTATTTCATATTTCACTTCATCTCCTCTTTTTTTCTCTTTGACATATGGGCTGAGCATGCATATATATGCATATGAGTGAAGAAGTGTATATATATAATTGATGCATGCATACGGATGCAAAGGCCATACTTGCTTATGAAAGGGAAGTGAAAGGGGAAATATGCCCATGCTCATGCAATTCAATGAAAATTGTGTGTACCTTCAATGTGAGGGAGTAAAATACACATGAAGCTCTATTTGTATTTAAAATTCTTACCTCAAGCAACGCATGTGTGAGGATGCAAGTGTCATTTCAGTGGATACATGCCATGTCTATGCAATCTGATGAAAAACCATGCAAATGCATTTTTTTGGTTTCTCCTTCTTCTCTTTTTATTAAAGCAATTCTACTTTGAAGAGAGGAGGCTGGACCGTAGGGAGTCGACTCCCTGAGTCGACTCCTAGGCGGGTTCTTGCCCAGGTAAAGCCCAACAAAAGTTGGCCGGGGGGGAGTCGACTCTCTCCTAGCAGCAACTAAAACCCAGTTTCTTTTAAGAGAAAGGTTCGAAACAATTCAATGTTGTTCAAATATGCATGTGCATGAAATTTTCATACAAATCATGTGCAATTTCAAGGCATGAAACAAAATTGCATATTTGGCTTCGTTTACATCTGAAGTTCATTTACGAGGCCATATATATGTGAAAATGCACATGCCTTTTCAGTAAGAATAGGCCATATGTGATCATCTCATGAAAACTTAATGAAGCTCTATCATGCCCATGCAACCTGGCAAGATTCCTTTCATGCAAGAAATATCATGCAAATGCAAATTGTTTGAGTCTTTCTCTTTTTATTTTCTTTTTTTGGAATGGGGATTTCGGTCGACCGAACTTGTGAGGTCGGTCGACCGATCCTCCCAGAAGTACGGAGGCTTGCCAAATGTGTCAACGCAGCCACATGGTGCGTCGACCCTTCCACTGATCAGTCGACCGAAAATTAAATTCAGTCAACCGAACCAGCGGATATGTCGACCTCCCCCAGGCCAGAAACATAAATTTTTTGTTATTTCTGCTTGAAAACAAGGCATGTGACAGGAAAATAAACATGAATCAATGCATGGTTCATGCACCAAGAGACTATATGCATGCAAAGAACATGCTATGCTCGGATTTGTAGTAAATGCATGAAATTCTTATCTGGATTTTTGAATCAATGCATGGTTGCATATGTGTATCAAAGCATGCATGAGGGTGTTGTTCAATTCTGAAATGCATGACGGGGAAAATATTGTAGTGAAAATCCAGTACAACTCAATATGCATATGCAGTGTTGATCATTTTCATGCAATCTTGGTGAGTATAACTTGCAGACCTGTTATGGGCAAGTGCCTGACATGCGAGCAGGTCCGGCTGCCCTGGACAATAGTCCCAACAGTGGTTTCTATCAAGAATTACAAACATATATGCATACATGTGCATGCAAAATGCCCATTCAAATTTTTTTTGTTATGATATGGAAATTCTTGCTTCTTGCTCCTATTTTTTTATGGTCATTTCATCTTTAGCATTCCTTTAAAGTCCTGTTCATCACTGCATGATTTCTGTTATCCACTTCATGGTTGCTGCATATCTATCATAATGATTTTTGATTCAGGTCATTCATCATTATTTGTTTTGGTTTATTAGTCTTGCAATTTGTTCAAGTTCTCTGGTGAAAATCCGACAGCACCTCCCCTAGACCCGGGGCTTTGAGGGGGGTGTTAATTAGGTACACGTCCACGGAGGAACTCTGAGACGACCCCAAAATAAGAAGGATGTGCACGGAAGTGGCAACATCCTATGACCTGAGTCGGACATGGAAACTCCAAGGACTAGCCTACAAGGGGCTCCAATGATCTGAGAGCTGCCACAACCCTGATTCCGAGATGTGAAGCTATATGGCCGTTAATATTCACCGCTTCGAAGAAGATCATCTAGGGACCATGCCATAAGGAAGCAAGCCCCAGGAGATTTGAGAGTGATCAAGAAACTTCGGAAGAGAGCATAAAATCAACTAGCCTCAGGGGGCTCGGCTGTCCCCCGCCTCCACTCTATAGAACTCAGAGAGAGGGGCTTCGGGCTTGATAGCTACTGAGTTATCAGTGCATGTAGCTGTAATATCACCCCTTTGGGGTTGGAAAATCATCCAAGGAGGAGGAGATTGCGTTACTAAAACTTCATGAAGATCGAGGGGGCTTGAAAATAAAGAAGGGGAGCAGCCCACAAGAGCTCAAATATCAGCGTAAACTCTGAATCATATCCATGAGAATGGATAAACCCAATGCCTTTCCTACAGAGCACATTATGCTTCTCCCCCCCTAAAAAAATGTAGAGGCAAGAACATTACATGTTGCTAATTCAAGAATTAAACCCATATTTCTCTCCCCTTTGGCATCATGACTATGAACCAGTCAAATCCCAAAATGGGGTTTTGAGAAGAGGAAACTATGATCACCGAACTTGAGCACCAAACTCCCAAGAGGCACAAAGAAAATGGCACTGAGCGAAGGGGGAAAGAAAAGAAGCACTGTGAATTATCAAAGATCGAGCATCATGAGCATTACATCATAACAAAAAAAAAAATCTCCAATAGGAGCTTTCATTTCATTTCTTATTAGGGATAGGAAAAGAATACATCGGGGAAGTAAATCAAGAACAAGAAAGAAATACAAAGAAGAGGGGGGGAGCAAGGCCCAGAGCCTCCTGCTTCCTTTCCCTCACCTATCTCTTCTCTCCCACTCTCTTTCTCTCTCTTCAGCTCTTGCAGCAAAAATTCTTCAGTGGCATCTCCCCCCTTTTTCTTTAGCCAAGGGCTAGCATTTATAGGGACGCAGGGTCCCCTGTAAGAGATGAAAACTCCCACTTCCATCTTTTTCTTCTTTGTTCGTTGTTGTCACTATTGCCGGTGTTGCTACTGCTGGCGTGGCTTCTTGGCACGGCAGTGGCGGAGTAGGGGCAAGGGTGGCCACTGGTGGACAGGGCGGCCTCAATGTGCAAGTGAGCTGGCGCTCGCGCCGTTGGCCACGCAAGGGGGGAAGGCCGTTCGAGGTTGCCAGTGTGAGCAGGGATGTCAACGAGCATTCAATGCTCGCGTGGGGGAGAAGGAAACACAGACGATGAGTCAACTGTATTTTTCTTCCTATTTACCATTTTTTAAAATCCTTCTCTTCTTCTATTGCATTTGGCCCATTTCACATTTGGCCCATTCCATTGTTTAGCCCATTCTTCTTTCTTCTTTTTTTTAAGCGGTATCAAAGGGCCCCCACCCACAGGTGTTGCGTAAGAGGGACGAAGGAGCGGGGCCTACGGGTGCAGCTTCTTGCCCGATAGGCGGTTGATATCGGGGCAAAACATCTTTGAACAGTTGTCAGCCTTGATGCCGATGGTTGAGATGCTATCGGCTCATATACCGATGGTCGGAATGTTGTTGGCTCGTACGCCAATGGTTAAAATGTAGTCGGCTCAAACGCCGATGGTTGAAATGTCGTCAGCTCCAACGCCGATGGTTAAGATGTTGTCGCCTCAGATGTTTATGGTTGAAAATCTGTCGACTCTGGTGGAGATGGAGAGATGAGAGAGCGGGGCCTGTGGGTGTAGCCCGTTGAAAGCGTTCAAGTGTGTATCTTTTATCTTTATCGTGATCAGGAGAGCGGGCTTTGAGAGTCGAAATTGGAAGAGTAGGCCACGAGAGCCAAATTTGGGAGTGCATACTTTGAGAGCCAAAATTGAGAGTGCGGGCTGCTAGAGTCAAAGATAGTGGGAGAGCGGGCTGCGGAAGCCAAAATTGAGAGTGCAAGCTACGAGAGCCAAAGATAGTGGGAGAGCAGGCTGTGAAAGTCGAAATTGGGAGTGCAGGCTTTGCAAAGTCGAAATCGAGAGTGCAGGCTGTGAGGGCCAAATATAGCGGGAGAGCGGGCTTTGGAAGCCAAAATTTGGAGGGTAGGCTTTGCAAAGCCGAAATCGAGAGTGCAGGCTGTGAGAGCCAAAGATAGTGGGAAAGCGGGCTGCGAGAGCCAAGGATAGTGGGAGAGCGGGCTGCGGAAGCCAAAATTGGGAGTGCAGGCTACTAGAGCCAAAGATGAGAGTGCTGGTAGTGAGAGCCAAGGATAGAAGGAGAGCAGGCTGTGGAAGCCAAAATTGGGAGTGCATGTTGCGAGAGCCAAAGTCGAGAGTGCAGGCTGCGAGAGCCAAAATCGAGGGTGTAGGCTGCGAGAGCCAAAGATAGTGGGAGAGCGGGCTGTGAAAGCTGAAATTGAGAGTGCAGGCTTTGCAAAGCCGAAATCGAGGGTTTTCATTCATTCATTTTATTTTCAATCGTTTTCTTTTGTTATTATCTTTTCATTCAGACATGTAGGCATCCATAGACAACAAGCACACAAAAATAGAGATATAGCATAGCTCCCCTTTATCGGGGATATGATAAGAATAGTGCCCATGACTCATAGGTAGAGTACGGCCCACGAAGCATAGCTAAAGTAGATGTGTGTTCATCAAGAAGATATCGCATAGCCTATGCGCATAGCTTAAATCATAATCTACACCCGAGGCAACTTCATGGTGTAAAAGTGCAGGTACATGAGCAGTGAACCATAAACATAGAGATATGCAGACGTTCTAAGTAACACTAAATGATTACTTTGCCGCATGCATATACATTTCAGGTTCTTGGCTTTTGGTAGCTTCACACAGTCCCCTTATTTTTTTTTGAATTCTGGACTTCACCGTTTGGCACAAGTTTCCTCATGTGTCTCAATAGGGATTCCCAACTAGTAGGATTCATCCTTACTATGATTTTGTTGTGAATTTGCTTCACCGTTTTCGCGCGAGTCTCCTCATTTGTTTCAGTGGGGATTCTCGACTACTTGGATTCACACTCCACCTATTCATCATTTTTTATTTTCATCATTTTTTTATCATGATCATTTTTGAAAGGGGGCATGCAACTTTTCCCCCACGATTGCCTTTCGTGTGAGTATAGGGATTAGAGCATCCATAGAGTGCTAGGAAGAATTTCTGTCATCCCTATGGTTAGAGATCATTGATCACATTGTGTTGATGTGTCGGAGTTTTACTTAGGGTGTATTTTGTGAGTTACGCTAACAACATAGCTATGACTCTTCCCCTTGAGGTGTGCACCCACCAAAAATTGGTTTCCCCCCTTAAAATATGTCGGGACATTATTATTTAGCAAGGAAGCATGGTCTTACGAAATTCAAAGGAAGGGTATCGAATATATAATAGACAAGCATGCAAGCAGGGCAATCAAGCATTCAAGATCAAGAGCACTCCAGAGAGCTTTTTTATTTTCTTTTGTTTTGTATATACATGTATCGTTATCATATATGTATACTATAGCTATATATTATTTTCGGGCATAAGATCAATGCCGAAGCAAGGGAGAATGGGTTTTATGCGTTGAGGTGAACTCGGTGGGGCCGAGAATAGGACAGTAGGTTTTGACAAGAAGTCTAACCCGAGAGCAGGAGAGCGAGCTTCGACCAAAGGTCTAAGCCGAAATTGGGAGAGTAGGCTTCGATCGAAGATCTAGGCCAAAATAAGGAGAGCAGGCTTCGACCGAAGGTCTAGGATGAAATCAGGAGGAGTAGGCTGTATAACCCAAAGGATAGCAGGAGAGTAGGCTGTAAAAGCCAAATGATAGCGGGAAAGCAAGCTGTGTAAGCCAAAGGATAGCAGGAGAGTAGGCTGCAAAGGCTGAAGATCTGGGTCCAACACAGGACATTTATTGGCTTAGATGAAATGTCGTGATGCCGAACAACTTGGTCTAGACGGAAAGTCATGATGCCAAGGTAGGATAGTTCTCGACTTAGACAGAAGGTCATAACACCGAACGACTTGGCTTAGATGGTGTGTCATGACGCCAAGGTAGAATATACGTCGGCTTAGACAAAAGTCATGATGCTGAACAACTTGGCCTAGATAGAAGGTCATGATACCAAGGTAGAATAATTCTCGACTTAGACGGAAGGTCATGACGCCGAACAACTTGGCCTAGACGGAGGGTTATGGTGCCAAGGTAGAATATACGTTGGCTTAGACAAAAGTCATGATGCTGAACAACTTAGCATAGACGGAAGGTCATGATGCCAAGGCAGAATATATGTCAGCTTAGACAAAAGTCATGATACCGAACAACTTGGCCTAGATGGAAGGGCATGATGCCAAGGTAGAATATCATTGGATAACTTAGAACATTTTTGAATAGTTGTTGGTTTGGATGCCAATGGTTGCATATTTTTGGATATCTTTGAACATCTTTTTCTTTTTCAAATACCAGGAAAGCGGGCTTTGCATAGCTGACATTGAGAGAGAAGGTTACGAGAGACAAAAGATAGTGGGAGAGTAGGCTACGGAAGCCAACAGATATTGGGAGAGTAGGCTGTAAAAGCCAAAATTGGGGGAGCAGGCTGCAACTAAGGGTCTAAGCCATTGAGTTGTATTGGTTATCGCGGTGGGATGGATGGATTGGTCCTGATAGCAGGTTTTGGTCAAAAATATGAGAAAACAAGCTTTGGCCGAGACGACTAAGCCGAAGAATAGTGTATCTACAATGTATGAGAGCAGGCTTTGGCCAGGATGGCTAAGCCGAAGGGTAGAAAATCTGAAATATATAAGCTTTGGCCAAAATAGCTGAGTCGAAGGGTAGAATATCTGAAATATATGAGAGCGGGCTTTAGCTAAAATAGCTGAGCCAAAGGGTAGAATATCTAAAATATATGAGAGCAGGCTTTGGCTAAAATATCTAAGCCGACATATAAGATAGCTAAAATATATGAAAGCGGGCTTTGGCCGAAAGGGCTAAACTGAGAGGTGGGAAATATGATACATAAAAGCGAGTTTGAGCCGAGATGGCTAAACCGGAAGATAGGAAATCTGAAATACAAGGAAGCGGGCTTCGTCCAGAATGGCTAAGCTGGAGGATAGGATATTTGAAATATGTGGAAGTAGGCTTCGGCTGAAATGGCTAAGCCAAGAGCTAGGACATCTGAGATATATGAAAGCAGGCTTTGGCTGAGGTGGCTAGGCCGAGGGATAGGATATTTGAAATATATGATAGCAAGCTTTGGCTGAGATGGCTAAGTCGAAAGATGGGGAAGCTGACCTTCAAAGGGTGTCGAGATCAAAGGTAGAATGACCGACTAGTGGGGCCTAAGTTGGTACCCGTCGGGAGTAGCTCTCTCTCTTGTTTTTTTATCAGCATCATCATTTTGTCATCATTTGGGTCGTCATTTCATTCGGTTTCATTTTCTTTTCATGATCATTCTTCATTCATCATCATTCATCATCATCATCATTATTGTCATTCATTTTTTTTGTTGACCCTAGATGCACGTATGGACAAGAAGGGGGGTTGAATTGTCCCCACTAAGCGCAATGGTACTTTATAATTTTAATGCAGTAGAATAAAATAACTACCAACACGGAATATGATCAAACAAAATTTACGCTTTGAAGAAATCAATTCTCTCAAGCTTACCACTCTCACACGATCAATATGAATAGATGCGAGATAGATTTTTTAGGTGGTTCGGGACCACGACGGGCTCCCTACGTCCACCCCTCACCAAAACGGTGAGGATCCACTCGCTTCGAACTGAAGTGCACGGAGCTTTCGCTCCAAACACACGGAGATGTCGCCTCCTGCACGATCCAACCATGGATCAAAACACACACACACAAGCTACAAAACCGCAGCACAATAGACCCACAACTGTACGCAGACGGTTCAACACATACAGATGTTGATGTTTTTATGTATCTCTACCTCACCCCCAAACTATGCAAAATCATATGAACATGAATAGGTAATGGAAGTATGGACAAAGGGGCGATAAGAGATAGAAGAACTGACCGTGATCGCCACCATGAATTAACAACGTCAAAAGGATTAAGAGATAAGAGGAACATCGCCATGTACCTTGGAAAAGGATGAAGACTTGATCGCGCTTAAGGAATAGGGTGCATGGAACTTTGTGGATTCAACCTCCTCTCCTTCCAGTTGGCTAGAGGGAGAGGGCCTCACGTTCTATCATGCTCTCCTGCAAAACAAAGCCAAAATACAAGAGAAAAAACCATTAGAGTATGTATGTGTAGTATCAATTCTGCAGTGATAAAATATTGGTAAAAATTGAGGGAGAATGCACTGGGGGGGTTTAACCCCTGTAGAAGGGTGCAAATAAAAGGTGTGTATGTTGTGATGATGTAGAAACAAAGAGGAGGAGAAAACACGTAGCACAACTGTGGGAATATGCTATACAATATGAAGAAAAGTGTAAGTGTAGCAGAAAAATAGAGATTTGTGATAAAATTGAGATTTGGGAGAACTAGAACTAAGGGAAGAGACAACTAAATCAAGCCCTTGAGCATGGAATTGAAAGCCAATACGTCTCTCTTTAAGATGAGGTCGAAGCAGTAGGTAGACGATGCGGCATGGCTTACCCCCAGGTTGAAGAAGAGCCCCCCTTCGCGACCTGCGAACCTGGGTGCTTTAAATAGGAGCAGGAAACTTCGGGAGATAGATCTGAGATAAACACCCAATTTCAGGGATATAGATGCATAAACCTCAAAATAATAGTGGGAATAAGAGTCCCAGAGCGATAGAAACCGAGGTGGAAGATTATCTCCCTTGAACGTGGTGTCAAATAGGAGTCCAAAGAGTCCACGAGCGAAGAAATTGGAGTTCAAGATCAGCTGGACTCTCTGTTTAGAAAATGGTCTATCGCACAGCCGCAAAGGGATGAAAACGGTCATGGATGGACCAGAAGGGACCACCAAACAATCTAGAGAGGACTGCAAGGCTTCAGGAGGTGAAACGGATCAAAACGGGCACTATTTGGTGCCTAGCGGTCAAGGGAATACCGCCACCATCACCTAGAGGTCTTCCCAGGACCGCTAGGCCGATGGAAGAACATTTTCTAGGCAGGATGCTGTAGATTTTCGAAATCGAAGCATATCTATAAAATGGTGCAGAACTAGCGAAAGGTGTTGAAGAAGAAATTGTAGATGATAAAAAATGGAAAAACTTTCATGATGTTGTCCCACTGAATTGGCAAGCAAGAGGGGGTGAATTGATTGTTGGCTAAATAAAATATTTAACTTGGCTAGATGCAGAAATTAAAATTAATTTCAAGACAAAAACACAGATCTAGAACGAAACAGTCAGATATAGAAGATGACAAGCACGCTTATGATTTGACAAGTTAAATACTTAAGCGCATTCAATCACTGAGACGAGAGTGGTGAATGAGAGACAGCACAGCACACCACGGGGAAATTTTGCAAGCAACCACACAAAGATTAAACCACAGGACGCAAGGATTTTTTAGGTGGTTCGGATGCACCCAAGTGCAATCCTAAGTCCACCCCTCTCAACTCGAGAGGATTCCACTAGAGATGAGTTGCACAAATGCAGCGGCCATACACACACACGAGGTTGATGACCTCAATCCACACACAGACGCCTAATCATCAACCACAGATATCACCCGGAGATGGGATCTCTGACCACACACACACACATAAGTATCTAAAATTTGCTATAAACAAATTCAGAAACACAATGAAGCATAAAATTAAATAAAGACAAATATGAAAGAGCTCCCCCTTTTTGATGCAAGAAGTGGCTTGAAGTATTCCTGCGAAATGAGATATATCTTCAGGCCCAAAGCGGGTGAGGCTGAAGCTCAGAATATGATCTCAGCGCCGTTAATCCCTTTTGAACTTGTTGGAGGATGCAGATAGACATGGAAACAACTTCTTCTACAGGGATGAAGCTTTATCCCATGTGCTGGTTCGGCCGCCCTTCTTCCTCGGATAGTTCGCGCTCAAGCTCCTGCGGCACCCCTTCTCTCAAGATCATGTGTCTTATGGACACCATAAATAATGAGTATTTAAGGCTTGGACGACGATGCTCTAACCTGGAGGAGAGAGAGAGAGAGATTCTCCTCCATGATTGGCCCTCCAATGGCTGACATGGCAAGAGATCGACCAAGAATAAATCCTACGATTTGAAACACAAAACAGGGATTAGAAGTGCTCAGCTTGTATTAAGGGTATTTAAGTAGCTAAGCCCTATCCCAATAGGTTAAACCCATGTAAACCAAGTATTTAACACACAAGGATTAGCCCAAACAGATTTAGAGAAATTCCAATTCAAAAATTGCAGAAAATAGGGCGCAACCTAAAGGAGTTGACCCATCTAGCGAGGTGGGTCGTCCCTTATATCAACCAGATTCTGTTTCCAGAGTCTTGGAGTTACAGGGGTCCCTCTAGCAGATGGGATGTCCCATCTATCCCAGACAGAAAGCTAGAACCCTGTTTCATGCAGGGGTCGACCCATCTTCTAGGGGGGGTCGACCCATTGATATTTGGGTAGAAAAAACACATGAAACCTAGACCAATTTAAAGGGTTTTTAATCAATATAATCCAAGGACATGTGAGATGAATTTATTACCTTGTTTGACATGTATTGACCATTCTTTCTCACCGTTCATGAAGACCATACTTGGCATTACCTCCACTACACACTTGGTCTTTTCTTTGTGAAGACTTGAGTTATTTCCCATCCTTTCCTGCAGCTCACCAAGTATCACAATGGAAAAGGTGAATATGGTTAGCATGAACATTCATCATGTGGTTAGGTATTTGAAAGATAATGAAAGGGGTAGCTGAATGATTTAAATGGAACAAAGATGAATCTACACCATGGAGATATAGAAGACTCAAAGACAGGTGTGAAGGAACATGAACACACATAATGCATTATTTAATAGTAAGGTATTTTGTCATCGTCAAAACCAACAGGGGCACGACGCATGAAGAGAGCAAGATGAGAGTGTAGCATAAGAGGGAGAAAATGGGGCGAGAACAGAGAGAAAAAATGTTGGGACGCAGGTGAACATCGCAGTCTGCCAGAAAAAAATGCAAATAACTTGAAATCGGTGGAGAACTGGCTAATGGCGTAGAAGAAGAAAATCTAGGGCTTTAAAAAACAAACAACGTTTATGAAGGGCACCTAATGAATTGAGAAACAAAAAGGGATGAAAAAGGGCCGCGTTAAGGACTGTGTAGCGAAAGGGACCGAATGCTTGATGGAAGTCGACCTAAGTGGGCCGCAAGTCGACTTGGAAGGCCAGAAGATGATCTAAACAGACCTTAGGTCCACTTGGGATGTTGGCAAAGGCCAAAAATGAAGGAAATAACCTCCCGGGCTCAACAAAATCATAATCTCCAAGGCTCAAAGGTTAGGGAATGATCAAATTAGCTCGAAATTCATCCAAGAATGGCTCCAAAATAATGGATAATTTGGGACATCAAAAATGATGAATAAGAGAAATAACGCAACTTGTGGGCTAAAAATGGGTGTCAACAGATGTCCCTCCTTGTCGTTCGCTTTGTAAGGGACTAAGCAAAAGCCACGCGGAGGTGAAATGGAATGGAGATGGAGCGAAAGTGAAAGCGATGTGAAATGGAGATGAAGCAGAGATGAAGCGGAGAGAACTAAAAAGCGGGCATCAAGGCAAAAGACACCCGTCACAACCAACAAGCGATAGGAATTCTCTCAAAAATGCCGAACTAAACACAAGGAATGGATGACAAGGACGAGACATGTCTGGAGAGACTAACTAAAGAAGGAAAGACGACCAACCTCATCGGGGACACAATCCAAGGACAATGAGAGGATCGGAAGGACACAGCTTAAAAGATGGAAAAGAAAGATTGAAACTGAGATAAAATCCAGACATGAATCACGCTGGCCAACCAGACCGAGCAGGCAGATCAGAGAAATCATTCAAATTCGGAGTGGCATGAGGATCTCTTATCCAAGAGAATTGAAGAGCAATTAACCATTGCTGAGGAGAAAATCTTGAGAGAGTTGCGAGACATGAGTGCTCAAAATGACATGATGCATGTTGGGCTAAAATAAATAAATCATCAAAACGAATGCAAAGAAACATTAAAATAGAAAGTACTCAAGGATAATATTGCTAGACTGAGTAAGACGGGGTCAAGAGTCTTCTTGCAACTACGGAGTGCGAGACAGAGTACATCATCCCCCACCCAACTCAAATTAACGGCTTATCCAACGATTAACCGTATACTCCTAGATCATCATCATTTTTGTTAAAGAGGAACATCATATCCCAGAACACACGGACAACCAGCCGGTCCTTGAGAGGCTATAATAATGTGGATACCATATAGTAATGTCACAATGAGAAGGGATAGATGGTCATACCTGACTTACCTGCCAAGCGAAATGGCATTTTTTAGATTTTTTGATATAAGACTACATTAAAGAAAACAAGCATCAGGATGAACATAACATAACAATGAATCACATCATAACAAGTGAAGATGAATGAAACAAAGCATTACAAAGATGAATGAAGCAAAACATCACAAGAACAAACACTAGGCGTGCGTGGGACACAGTGGGACAAGACAACACCATAATACGGTGGGACAGCATGCGTGGTGGGACAAGACCATGGTGGGACAAAGACACGTGGGACGGCAATACCACGAGAGGTAAAAAATACGGACAACACATGTGTGGGATGATAACAACAACACATGGCATGATGACACAGTGGGACGAAAAACATAGTGGGATGAAAACATGACAGACACGGAGGGACAACAACACGATTGGCTAGGACACGGAGGGACATAACACGTGTGACAAGGACACGGCGGGATAAAAGACATAACAAATACGTGCTTCAAACCCAAGATCCGATGAAGTAGAACCACCAAGTTCATAATCGTGAGGCAAAACCTGCTCATGGAGATATGATGAGATAAAGCGAAAGCTGAGAAGTACATGAGCTTCAGATTGGATCGAGAGAATAGATTGAAGAAGAGAGAACAGATCCGAAAGATGTCAATAGGAGATAGGGCGAAAGATAGAGCGAAGGACTTGAATATCTATAACCTGCACACTGAGCAAATATATTACATATCTATCCTCAAAATAAAGATACGTGAATATAATAAATATTTTTAGCTTTCTGTAATTTTTTTGATTTTTTTGGATTTTTAAAATATCTAATTTTTTTTATTTTTGACAATATTTGATTTTTTTGATATTTTTTGGTAATATTTAATTTTTTTTGAATTTTGAATTTTGACAAAGCTATCTGTAGCACCCAACAGACGGGCTCAAACTACAGGCCAGGGATCGTCATCCCTCTCCCTTTCATTAAAGATTTCCCTTGAGCAGGGCGTGCATATGAGGGTGGCTCGTCACAACCAACAGCCTTTAAAGAACGATGCCCCTACTAAGGCCATACCCTGGATATAACCCAACTAAAGAGGGAGAAGTAGAAGAAAAAAATGGAGATAAGCTTTATGCAGGATGGGAGACATGAAGACTTGACTTCCTTCCAGGGCACTACCCCTCAAAGAGATGGTCTGTTACGCCAAGACTTTGTGTCTTTGATTTTAGACCCATTCATATTAGGCACGCATGCGACCGGGCTCATGACGTCCTGCGGGAAACTGTACTGCCACTCCTGTCATGCCTTTGATTCATAATTTTGCATATTGATTCATCATTGATATTTGATTGCCCTTACTGGCTAGATATTGCATGAAAGCTCATTTTCGAGGGTCAAGACTGCCCCTATTTGAGACCTCTCTCGTATTAGGGAGCGCCTAGGTTGATCATCTCATCTATCAATCTCTTGCCCCTGCACTCGACTGAGCAAAGAAAATAAAAGACCTTTGTGCATACCCATAGTATGGCTAAAGTAGCAACGATGTTTCTCGGCGGAATCGGCTATAGCTTGCAGTGAAGTGTGTGGAAAACCCATGCTTAAAGGTCACCCTCGACAATCGAGGAAAGAACTGGACTCAGCATCGAGCTATCACCAGCCTAAGAATGCTGCAGAAGCGAACTCTTTTTTGACTAAAATAAGCAATCTTAATGAACCAAAGCCACTCAAACATGTTGAGGAAACACCATTATAATCTTGCACATGAATAAATAATGGAAATGATAGCATATTCTTACATAAAATAAAAGATACCTTGTAAATCCCGGGAACGGAAACCAACACCCTGAAGCGATCTTGATCATCGAGCTTCATATTCCTTGCTTGATAGGATGAAGATGGGAGAATAACAAGGCTCGAAGATTCCTCTACACGGAGGAGCTGTAGACACCGAACTAGACGAAGAAGGATAAAAAAGAAGAGAGACGAGGGCTAGAACTCCCTCGTTAAGGTGCAGAGACCATGATAACAAGGAACCAGATATAGAATGAACAGAGATTAACTGAGATCAAGGCGGGCTAAAGCCTCGAAAACAACAAGAAAAAGGGCAATGACCCTGAAAGGGTGAAGAGGAGTGAGTAGAAAGAGGAGAAGAAGAATCATCCGACGCAGTCGGAGAAGAGGAATCATAATCACCGGACGGGGTCGAGGAAGGAGAATTAGAATCACCCGACAGGGTCAGGGAAGAAGAACCGTAGACACCCGACATGGTCGTGGAAAGAGAATGAGGACCACCCGACAAGGTTGGGGAAGAAGAACGAGAATCACCCGACAGGGTCGGTGGTGCGGACACCAGAGCGATCGAGAAGCACGAACCGGCGAGCCGTCGGTACTATTCGCGGAGCACCACTAGAGCTACATCAGCTTCTATCTGGCTCAGAGACAGTCTGGAGACTCCCCCTTGAGTCTTAGTATTTATCATATTTACTGGGATTTTATTTGTGTGTAATATGTGTTTATTTGGTTTTATTCGGATTGTAATTCGGATTGTAAAAGGGCTTTATTTGTAATTTGGGACCACCTCGGTCCCGCGGGGCCCCCATCCCTTCTCCCATTGATCCATCTCAGCTATTGGGCCCATGTGGGGTCAGTCAACCCTCCAAGGTGGGCTTCTAGAAGGGTTAGACCAAGGGGGGACAAAGGGTAACAAAATTCAAAATTTGGAACACATAAGTCAAGGGGGTGCCCCATGTATAATATAGTTTATTAGGATTGAAATCTTATTTTATTTGTTCCAAACCACATGGGAGAAATAAATTGTGAACTCTCTCTTTTACCCCCCACCAATCCTAGATCTAGGGATAGAACTAGTCTTTTTATATTTTCTATAAGAGACTTGTATTTTCATTTTGAGTGGAATTAATGCATATATTTTATGAGAAATTTCGTGGAGCCCCCAGCCTTGTGCGACCTCCCCCTCCACTCTCCCCCTTCTGCAGCTGAGATGGCTGTATTCTGAGGTGAGACGCCTCCGGTATCCATTCTTGAAACTCGATGTCGCCGCCGCCGTTGCACCGCCACCGTCGTCGCCGGAGTTTTGTCCACCAAGGACAGACCCTTCTTCCATGAATTCTCACTCCTAACCTCGAAATCTTTTGGAGTCCAAATCTTCAGGGTGAGTTCCAGACATCACCCCCACGTATCAGAAAATTTGGCTTGGCTTCTAGTTTTCATTTTCCATTTTTCCATTTTCTTTCATCCCCTCCTTCCAGATCTGTCAGCTTTCAGTCCAGATTCACAGTAGCTCTGAGTTTCCCCGCTTCAGACCTTTTCTTGATTTTTTCTTGAGCCCCCAATTTTACTGGAGGTTTTTTCCAACACTCCCTCCATCCACAAATTTTTGTGGAATTTCTAAAGGCATTCACCTATTTTCTAAAAATCACTTTCAGATCTCCACTCAGTTCTATCTGCCTCTGTCTAGATCCGACCACCCACCAGTATAAAATATCTTTTCCCATCCAAATCTCAACAAAACCTTACATAAAAAACATTCCCGTTTTCCTCTCTCTCCCCTCTACAACTTTCATGCAGAACTCATCTTCTGATTCAGAAGTCTACCCCGTGGTCAATGGCAGTTCTCAAGAAACTTCCCTGCTGGCCTGAGATTTCAGGCCCTGTCCAACAGCAACTTGAAAAATCGACTAAGGCCAGATCCGTGAAGTTCCAATTTTTCTATCTAGCCTTAGATCGAAGTACTTCGAAAGAGCTTTCCAATGATACCTCTTGTGCGTCGATCCGACGTTGGGAGTGATCGTAGAAAGCATCCTCGCCGGGTCGCGCGCTGCAAAACAGCAGCATCAGATCTGAGGACAACACCTCCAACGAGTGGAGGTCGGAGCCGCCCGGCCTCCGACCGACGCTCCCGCCCGGCTGCCATCCAGGGAGGCGCATCTCCAGGGGCCACCATCACAGCGGGACCCACCCCGCCAGACTCGGAGGACAGAGTGGTCTGTGGGTCCCACGAACCCGTAGATCGCGCCGTCCGGACAGCACCAAAACGTGGATTCGGCACCGATGGAGCGACATCAAGATGCTGCCCGTCAACCCAATTCCCGTGACTCCCGGGCCCCACATGTGACCTTTTACCTCCCTGCGTGGATGGGTCAAAATTTTTGTATCACAGTAAAAATTAGTTAATCGGGAGTTCGGAATTGGCCGGGGTTGTCTTCCCCACGCCGGGAGCGTGGAGGTAACGGTCTTAACTCCTTGGCATTACATTTGCTTAGCTAGTATACGATCGTAGGCCGCTGCTTGAGTGCGATAGGATCCTACCCCGTGAGTCCATGTCACCACTGTGAGCGAGAGAGTGAACCGTCCCGTGGCTCGATCCGAGCATGGAATTGAGTCGACTCCCCTTAACTCTGTCGGTTCCTCAACTGTGCACGATCCGCGTTTCCCTCATTTGGGACGACGAGTGAGCTTGCGTTTCTATTAGCGACGTATAGCCCATAGGAGCTCGTAGTGTCGGGCCTAGTGTCTCTTATACTCGTATGTTGCTGGTCGCGTCTGCATCTTGAGTCCGAGGCTCGCATGCTATAGAGTCGGTCCCTCAGTCCGTCCCGCATCAGTCGGGGAAGGAGAATACAGACCACCCGACAGAGTCGGGGAAAAAGAACAAGGACATGAAGATACCGTAGGAGAAGGATCAGAAGATGTCCCAGGATTGGGGTGATGGGAGGGCATATGCTGAGGCCTAGAATCGTGAGTGTGAGAAGAATCAAGAGAATCTGGATGAGAGAGAAAAATGGGGGTTCGTAGACCCGACGAGAGAGGAGAAAATCATGGGAATTGGATCAAAGAAAGGAAGACACACCACCCAAGGGTGGGAGCTTAGCAGGAGAAATGATGAATGAAAGGACGAAGAAGGAGAAGTGGACCCCTGAGTGCACAACTGACAGCCCTTAAACCTATGCCGTCGCTTTTTCTTAGCTAAAATTGGCTTGTAGTGGACCCGCCTAACACGGGCTCGAATCCTTGGGCTTCTTGATTTGAAATGTCTTCTCAAATAACGGGCCCATCTGACAGACAGCCTGGCCCGATTATTAACATGGTGCTTCATTGGGGCGGTTTCCCCTAGACACCCGGTGCTAACAATAGCTGGACCTTCTTGAACAGTGAACTCCTTAGATGGATGAGCATCATGAGGCCATGCAGTCTTGTCACTTGGCATAAAGACATGGAGATTCGGAAACTCCACTCGGCAATCAGACACGAAACATAACTCCCTTGATAAAAGAGACGGATGAAGCTGAGGGAGAGTAATACACGATGTTGACATGGCCGGCTTGATAAACTGAGGGAGATTGCATAGAATGTGCAAAATGTCCTTGGACAGTACAGAAGATATGGCCAATTACCCCTTGAATATAGAACTCATAACCTGCTTGGCAGCCATATGCGTTAGCACAACTCGGGTAGAGAACCCTTCTTGGCCAGTCATCTGGATGGCAATGAAGCGAGAGGAAATAACAACATCAATAGTGAGCTTTCCGGTGAGCAATGAGAATGCCACCGGCCTCGCTTTTGAAGAAACTGGCACTAAGGCAAGAGAACTATTCTTGACAACCGTCTTTGGAAGTAAAGGCTCATCATCTCCAAAATATCTGGAGATCAAGACACGAACCGGCATGCAACATATAAAATATTGAAACTTGAAATGAAGAACCGGCACCGAATCATCCTGACTTGGCTCATCATTTCTCTGGGGACCAGACCCGAGGGGCACCAAAGGTAATGCACACCCGCTCCGTGGGGTGGAAGTGGATGGAGAAGTAGAGGGAATAGATTTGAGTGGAGTAGGTGAAGGTTTGGAAGGCGTGGAGGCTTCAACGGGACTGAGGGGGTCGAGTGGTGGCAAAGGCGACGTGGCAATGATAGGCTCAGGTGAAGGTAAAGGCAAAGGTGGAGGTATAGGGGGAGCTTGCTCAGGCTCTGGCGAAGATAATGGCGGAGAAGACGGTGGAGATGGTGATGCAGGCAATAGGGGTAGTGGAGATGGTGTTGGTGATGGAGAAGAAGAAGAGGAGGGTCCCGGCGCCCACCGCCAGTGTATCGACACGACATGTCGGGCGGCATCAGGAGTGGAAGTGATGTGGCACAGCCCAAGGATGACTAAGTATGAAATGAGCAACCTAGGACCTAGACCCGCAAGCATACATGCACTCCAATGATTCTCACGATAGTCTTGCTCACTCGGCACACGCGATCACCCGGCGGGGCCGGGGGATGATAGCAAGGGTCCGAGGTGAGACCCAATGACTCTAATTGACTTAGTTGACTTAGGCTGACCAAAAAGGGCCTAGGATTCCCAACTTCGTGGGCGGCTGGCCCGCAGGGCGGGGTTTGGGTGGCACTCTCTCCCGGTCCGCGGTGGACACCTTCAAAGTAGCATACAAGTACGGGCCCTCTCCTCACCGTCCGACGGGCATACAAAGCAATACTAAACTCGCAGAAATAAGGCAATCAAAGGTAGTATCAGAGGCTCACCTGATCGGTGTGAAGACACCGATCCCGCTCGGAGACGAGGGCACGCCGGGAAGCGAGGGTATACACCCGATCGCTGCGGCGGTGTCGCTTGACCTGAAAATTAAAGGGGTACAGCACTACGCCTCTCGCAGGAGGGATGATCTTGGGGTGGGGATTAGACTTATTACAATCAATACTACCTCCTCACAGGGAGGGGCCTTCAGCCGGCCAAGCGGGGTGGGGGAATTATGCGAGAAAACCCGACTTTCCAAGCTTTGCCGGTTCTGCCAATCTTCAGATTCGCTGGACAGGGTGTTGGTGTTGACGCTGCCACGGACTCCTCGGAACTCAGATCTTGATGAAACCTGTGCCAAAAGTTCCCCAACTGACAAGGGTGATGTCTGAGTTTTTTGGGAAGGCTCTGAAACTCGGGGCTGATCGGGCCGGTGACTGGAACAGGACAGCAATGTTCTGTCTCAGACTGGTGCAGAGTTGGTGCAGTCTGTTGCAGAAGGCGCTGCGGACTCTCCCGAACTCCAATCCAGACGAAACTGGCGGTGACGCGATCTTGGTCGGAGTAGCTTCGAGCAGGAGTTGACGGGGCCCCAATCGGAGGTTGGAGAAAAGAATGGTGGCCGGATAAGTGAGGACAGGTCAAACCTGGACCCACAGGTGGCAGACTGCACCCTCCGGTGAAGAAAATTGTAACTGGTAGCTCTGGTGGCCGATTGAGGTCCTTCTTCTTGGAGATGAAAGCTAACTGGACGTAGTTTCTGTCCTCCAAAAATGGCTCTCAGATCCTTCACGAGCTGGCCTTGGCAACCTCTTCTTTCAGCTTCAGGTCTTCAGGCAGGGGCAGATTGCGCAGTTGGACGAGATCCTCGACTCCGAACAGCTCCGGACTCGGATGGATGCGAGACCACCACCATTGGAAAGCTAGCTCGATGACACTTCAGACGATGTAAGATAGGTCGCCAGGAGCCCTCAAGAGACGACGGGGTGCCCTCTGCAATCTGCTGCCAATCTGCAACCGGCGTCCTGGCCTGAACCAGAAAATGCAAATGGCTATAGGTGAAAGGTGTGGTTGGGGAAATGGGGTGGGAGGTGTGTCTAGTGGCTATGGGAGAGAGATGTGAGGTGTTTAGGGGTTGTGAGAGCTGTGGGGGAATGAAGGGTGGGGGGAAATTGTTGTGACCCCTCTGTGTTGATGATGTTGACAATAAGTTTTACTTCATTGGCAATAGCTTGTTTTGATTGATTGGCAACTATTTTTATTTTGATGAAATTGAGTTTATCAGATTGACTGTGTGTTCTATGCATAGAGTCTATACATCAATGCATCATGGGTCGACCCCCATGTTCTCATGGGTCGACTCCTCAGTTTAGCATAAGTCTATACACTGCACGATTCAACTTCAAAGTCCATACATTGGCATTCAGACTAGCAAGTCTATACAGTTGTCGGTGCTAAGTATATACAGTGAGCGTCTCATGAAGTCTGTACATTGCCCTTGGTCATCTAAGTCTAGACAGTGGACCATCTTTCCCAGCGTCTCAATTGGACTAAGTCTGTAACGGCTAAGTCTGTACACTGGACCGTCTCAACTTGCGTCTCATGCATATAGTAAGTCTATACATTGCTATAGTCACGCAAGTCTATACAGTCTTGGACGTTCAGCGTCTCATGCAGCGTCTTATGCAAAGTCCATACATTGGAGTCTCATGCATCAGTCTTCTAAGTCTATACATTGGACTGTGCTCAACCGAAGTCTGTACACTGCATCGTCTCAACTTGCGTCTCACTGAGCATCCATTTACTGTAAAGTCTATACAGACTTCATCGTCTTAGAGAACGTCTCATGCCTTTACCAAAGTCTGTACATTGGCAGCCTTTTTACCTACGTTGCACTTTGAAGTCTATAGATTGGGTTTTTACCGACATTGCACATGTTAAGTCTATACATTCGCTGCCTTCCAGTGCATGAAGTCTGTACAGCCGTGGCTTCTGCCTCAAAGTCTGTACATTCGTTTCTAAGGCAAACTCTATACATTGCATCGTCTTAATTTGCGTCTCATGCATCGTCTCTCAAGCATTCAAAGTCTATGCATTGAAGTCGAAGTCTGTACAGCCATGCGTCTCAAGTTGCGTCTCAATGCACCGTCTCTCAAAGTCTGTACAGACTTAGTCTTGATCGTCTTGTGCATGCATTACCTGAAGTCTGTACATCGTTGCTTTGCCAAAGTCTATACATCGTGTAAACCTTCAAGTCTATACAGACCTTGCTTTGTTCAAGTCTGTACATCGTTCAGTTGTCTTTGGCAAGTCTTCACATCGTGAAGTCTATACATTCAATTGCCCTGCATCGTTCATCAAGTTTGAACAGCCTTCTCTTTGGTAAGTCCATACAGTGAAGTCCATACATCGTCAGTTGTCTGTCAAAGTCGTTACATTGCCTAAGTCCATACATTGGCTGCTGTTCTTCATAGTCTGCACATTGCTTTACACTTCAGTAAGTATGTACAGCCGTTGCCTTCTTATATGAAGTCTACACATTGGGCAAAGTCTGTACATTGAATTTCATTCATGAAGTCTGTACATTGCATTCGAGTCCACAAGTCCATATAGTCTGAAGTCTATACAATGCATTACATTCTTCAGAGACTGTACAGGGTTTATACTTAAACTGATAATCCGATACTCTGTCTGACAGGGACTGTTCGAGAAGCTTTATAAAGGGCACGTGATCCTAGGAAGGATGAGGTGCCCAGATGATGACACGTGTGCTGAAGCCTGCTGGATGCTGCCACGTGGTCCGAATTCTTTGGGCGGGAATCATGGAGAGCACACGCCCTAGTTGCTGCTGCCATAAATAGAAGCCTTCCTCCATCTGAAGAAGAAAGATCGTGATCAACTGAAGCAGAGGCAGAGTGAGAGCTTCCACGATCCAGAAGAAGAGAGAAAGAAAAGAGAGAGCAGAGAAGAAGCAGAAGAGAAAGAAGAAAAGAAGAGAGATAGAGAGCTCGAGCAGAGTGTGAAGAGAAGAAGAAGAGAGAGAGAGAAGTAGTTCGTTCTTCAGATCTTTGGTTCAAAACCAGATCTGAGGTTGCTCATTGTTTGAGCTTTATTCCCTGCAGGGATATCTTTTGTGCTTCAGTGTTTACAACTTTCCAGTGCTGTTTTGTTTCCCTTTTGTGTTTTCCTTTTATACCTTTATTCAAGCTGTTAGTCAGGTGGTTGCAGAGGTGCTGCCTCTGGACGGGTAAGCTGTAATCCCCAGCGGTTTGCAGAGGTGCATCCTCTGGACAGCAAGCTGTGTTGCTCAGCGGGCGAGGAGGATTCCTCGGACGGCAAGCTGTGTTGCCCAGCGATTGTATGGCAAGCTGTGATGCCCAGCTGTTCAAGCTGTGAGTCAGCGGAATCCACACTCTGGTTTGAGTGTGGGGTGGATGTAGGTCTGCTGGACCGAACCACCTAAAAATCCCTTGTGCATTGTGGTTTGATTTTGTTCTATTGTGCTTCCGCTAGATGAATGCATAGGGGCGCTCCATGTGTTTGGCTTCTGGTTGAGCAGAAGAGTTAATTAGTTTTCTTAGAGTGTTTTAATTTGTCAAGAGAGCGAAATTCTAGTTGATCTATATTTTGTTAGCACTCTAGTGATCTCACTGTGTGTTTGTTTAGTTCGGCAACCGCCCATTAGCTTTCAAGTTTGTTTAGTTTGTGAACTAGCATTTTTAGTGAGCATAAGATTTTAATTGGGTGAATTTTTAAAGGACATATTCATTCACCCCCCCTCTGAATACTTGCACCGAACCCAACACTTGGTATCAGAGCCTAACTCTTCTACAGGGACTCATCGCCAGAAGAGGAAAGGCAAGATGGATGCTCGAGAGATGATTGTTGAAGGTCACTCAACTACAAAGCCCCCGTACTTCGATGGATACAACTACGCATACTGGAAGAACCGTATGCAGGTCTTTTTGAGGGCTAAGGATTACGAGCTTTGGAAGGTAGTCAGCAAGGGACCTTATGAGCTGTCCCCGAATGAGGAAGTCTAGACCATGGAGGAAATCAGAAGGTCCATGCTCAACTGGAGTGCAATCAATGCAGTCCAATGTTCTCTGCATCCCACCGAATTTTCTCGAGTATCAGCCTACAATTCAGCTAAGGAGATGTGGGATGCACTGGAAGCAATTCATGAAGGGACTTCTCAGGTTAGAGAGACGAAGGCCAATTTGCTTGTGTCTGAATATGAAGCGTTCAAGATGAAGCCCAACGAGACCATCAAGAAGATGTATGCTCGATTGACAACTATCACTAATGGTCTCAGAGGTTTTGGGAAAACGCAGATAGAATATGATACAGTGAGGAAGATTCTGCGTTCCCTGACTCCCGTTTGGCACACCAACGCTACAGTAATGGAGGAGTCAATTGATTTGCGAAATACAAGGGCAGATGAACTAATTGGATCCCTAATGGCATATGAGATGAATCTGCCAAAGATAGAGGAAGTGGAAGAGAAGAGGAAACTGATTGCACTGAAGGCTGGTGGCAGCAAATCCAGCAAATCAAACCGATCCAGCTCTGGTGGATCATCATCCGAGGAGAGTCGGAAAGAACAAGATGTAACCAGTACTGAGATTGCAATGATGACCAGAGAGTTCAGGCGGTTCCTCAGGAGAGAAGGAGGACAATTCAACCGAAGGAACCATGGTGGTGGCCGACAGGACACAAGGTATAAATCTAAACCTGCAAACCAATATGGAACTTACGTGTGTTATCAATGCAGGAACTCTGGCCATCTGAAAGCTGACTGTCCGGGGAACCAGAAGCACAAGGACAAGTCAAAGAAGAACAATACGAAAGGAAGAGCCATGATCAGCACATGGAGTGATGAAGATGAAGGTTCTTTCAGCAATACCTCGGACAGTGAGGGAGAATCAGAAAAGCCCATTTGCCTTATGGCAACTAGCTCAGAAGATAGAGAAGAGGACTCAGATGAGGTAACTTCTCTATTCGATAATTTTACTATTGCTGATTGGGTAGATGCCTATCATAAAATAGCTGATCAAGCAGATGACATTGGAAAGGAAAATAGGCATCTAAGAAGAAAGATTAACTCCATGCAAAATGATAAAACTCTAACTGATAAAATTGCATGTTTAGAATCTGAAAATCGAAAATTGAAACTCACATGTTCTGAACTAGATGAAATCAAGAATGAGTTAAAAGCTTCTAGGGAAGAGAATGTGAGGCTTGAAAATGAAGTTGACGAATGGAAGTTGAAAATTCAGAAATATGAAAGTGAGATAAAAATTGTGAATGAAAAATATCAAGCTGTCCTAAGTGTGAACACAGAACTGAAAAAATCCATTGAAGACATTCAAAAGGATAATGAGGACAAGCTTAAAACCATTGAGAAAATGACCCAGGGAACAGATAATCTAAATGCTTTGTTAGGGTCAAAGGTAAATTTTAGAAAAGAGGGCCTAGGATTTAATTCAAGTGCAACTAAAACCTTTGGAATGAAAACTATTTCATTTGTTGCACAAAACGAAAAAGGACCTCTAATCAGCATGAATTCAAACACTTCAGTGAATAAAGCTGCTAATCTGAAAAAGCCTAGTGCTGAGGAGAAGAGCAAACAAAAGGTGAGTGAGCCTAGTAGAGCTAGCACATCCAAGTACAATCCCAAGGCTCAGTCACAGGTTAGGGGTCAACCTAAACAGTCTTATAAACCCCATGTTAAGGTCACTAAGTCTCCACCATCACCACCACCTCTGAAGAAGACCCAATACACACCTATGAATAGGTCATCAGGGTCCAAGGTGCAGGGGAGGCAGAATGCTGTTAGAACTCAACCCAAATATTTCTACCCACCTAGAGCCCAGTCCCATTTCTTTGCACAGTCAACCTATCCAAATAGGTAAGGATGGACTAGGTCTCAAGGAAGGTTTACAGGTCTTGGACATCAGGCTACACAATATCAAAGACCTTACACTAGAAATTGGGTTAGTGGGTATGGCAACTGGTCACCTAGAAACATGCACTATTTCAGCCAGCCCAGGAACCACTATAGCCAAAATGTCATGCATGCACCCTGGCCAAGGCACTGGCAGAGAAACAACAAATCAGTCAATAATTATGCTGGTGCAAATAAAAAGAAAAACTACAAAAAGAAAAGGAACAACAACATGAAGAAATCTTTAGAATCCACTAAACAAAATTCTTTTAAACAAATGTGGATTCCAAAAAGTCTGCTTTCTTGCTTTGCTTCTATATCACCTGTTCTGGAGCCCAATCAGACTTGGGTTCCAAAATTCTCCACCTAGTTGTGTGTGCAAGTATGTCTAGCAGCCAATGACATTTTGTGGTACTTGGATAGTGGCTGCTCCAGGCATATGACAGGAGATAAGGCCAAGTTCTGCATGCTGACAGAGAAACTTGAAGGCCTTGTCATCTTTGGTAGCAACACATAAAGTAGAACTGTTGGGACAAGTAAGGTAGGTAAGTGTACTACCTATTGCATTGAAAATGTCATGCTGATTGAAAGGTTCAAATTTCTTAGAAGAGAACTTGGCTTATGTAAATTTCAGCATGATGAATGATGTGTTCAGTTGCTTTGCATAAAACTTCTGATTTGGACTTGCATATGATAGCTTAAAAAATCGTGTGGATGATAAAACAGACTCATGATCATGCATGCACTCATGTTTGTTTGCATCACACTCATGATCATCATTGTATATAGAATTGTCTTGCACTACATTTCTTTGCATAACCATGGTATATCAAATAGTAAGTTACTAAAAGATAGGGAAATCTGTCTGGAAGTTCTTGCTATGTGTGAGATGGTCCTTGTGACCAGGTTCTCCGCCAAGTACCAAGGGTCTGGTCTTCATGTAGAGCTGAGTAATGCATATCATAACAGTTGATGCTTGATTCTTGCCATTCATTAGCAAAGCTGCCTGCATATAGACAGGGGGAGTTTCTGCTAGAAATTCAGAGTGTCTTCAACTTTCTTGAATTCATTCATCCTTTAATTCTGAATGTCGATTCTGACATTATAGCAATCTGTTAGTCAGTTCTGATTTCTAAGCAATAGAAAATGGACTTCTTCAGTTGTAAGAATTTGAATTGCTTAAGGACTGACCTAATGGTTTAAATTTTATAACTCTTTGGAGTTTAAAAATTGCAATCAGTATAAGAAAGCTGAAGATTGATAAGCCTCTCAACCCCTTTCTTATTTCATGACAGACAAAGCTAATCATATCTGAAATCTGAATACTCATCTGAAATCATGTTAGAGAAGCTAAGCATGTGTATTGTTCTTAAACAAGTCATTCTGAAACATATAAAGGATAGTTAAGAAGTAAAAAGATTGAAAAATCATTGAAAAATATCATTGGCAGAGTAATGATTGGTAAATCACTGAGAAACTGAGTGATCCATCAAAGAAGTGGACAACACTCATGTAATGAGGTGTATCAGCTATCTCTGTGTATAATGATCAAAACAGTAGGGTGGTTTCATTGAGTACCTGGGGGTAACTAGCGTCTTATAAACGTGTACCCTCACACAAAAAGATGTGAATCACTTATATTGAGTTTGATCATAGCAGAATGGTCCATCATGTTGAGTATCTAGGGGTATTGGCGTCTGATAAACGTATACCCTTAAGCAAAAAGACAGATGATACCTGACTGCCCAAAATGAACTCATATTGATAAATGCCGTTCCTTCAAAAGTAATTTCATGAATGTCAATTTGTTTAGTTTCAATACATGACTTGGTATCTCTCAATTATTTTTGTTGAGTATATGACAGTAAGATATTTTGAAACTGTCTCTCTCATGCAAATGTGATTCTGGTTTATTGTTTTATCATGCACAACGAACTTATCTATTGATTGTAGTGCATGAACTCAAAATTTTATAATCTTTAAACCAGGACTCTATCTGAAAGTAGTTTCTAAATTCATATGCCTGAAGACTCTGTGCTTTAGAATGCTTATTCATGAACTACTTGTTCAGAATGCCAGTCAGATATCTTCTTGCTCTTTCCCGTGTATTCCCTTTCCCTCCTCTTTGTTGATGGCAAAGGGGGAGAATATTGTCTAGGGGGAGAATATGTTGTCTCATTGATGATTCCTTCCAGGGAAGTGTGGGGGAGAATATGTTGTCTGCATCATGTTTATGGCAAAGGGAGAGATCTTGTGAGCAGGGAGTGTGTGTTCATGTCTCAGCATGCATTCATAGCATCTGCATGATTCATAGCATCTGCATGACAAATCTGAATAACAAATCATGTCTTTCATCAAAAATGCATCTGCATGACAGGATGTTGCTATTCTATATGATAGGGTGTTGCCATCATCAAAAAGGGGGAGATTGTTGTGACCCCTCTGTGTTGATGATGTTGACAATAAGTTTTACTTCATTGGCAACAGCTTGTTTTGATTGATTGGCAACTATTTTTATTTTGATGAAATTGAGTTTATCAGATTGACTGTGTGTTCTATGCATAGAGTCTATACATCAATGCACCATGGGTCGACCCCCCTGTTCTCATGGGTCGACTCCTCAGTTTAGCATAAGTCTATACACTGCACGATTCAACTTCAAAGTCCATACATTGGCATTCAGACTAGCAAGTCTATACAGTTGTCGGTGCTAAGTATATACAGTGAGTGTCTCATGAAGTCTGTACATTGCCCTTGGTCATCTAAGTCTAGACAGTGGACCGTCTTTCCCAGCGTCTCAATTGGACTAAGTCTGTAACGGCTAAGTCTGTACACTGGACCGTCTCAACTTGCGTCTCATGCATATAGTAAGTCTATACATTGCTATAGTCACGCAAGTCTATACAGTCTTGGACATTCAGCGTCTCATGCAGCGTCTTATGCAAAGTCCATACATTGGAGTCTCATGCATCAGTCTTCTAAGTCTATACATTGGACTGTGCTCAACCGAAGTCTGTACACTGCATCGTCTCAACTTGCGTCTCACTGAGCATCCATTTACTGTAAAGTCTATACAGACTTCATCGTCTTAGAGAACGTCTCATGCCTTTACCAAAGTCTATACATTGGCAGCCTTTTTACCTACGTTGCACTTCGAAGTCTATAGATTAGGTTTTTACCGACGTTGCACATGTTAAGTCTATACATTCGCTGCCTTCCAGTGCATGAAGTCTGTACAGCCGTGGCTTCTGCCTCAAAGTCTGTACATTCATTTCTAAGGCAAACTCTATACATTGCATCGTCTTAATTTGCGTCTCATGCATCGTCTCTCAAGCATTCAAAGTCTATGCATTGAAGTCGAAGTCTGTACAGCCATGCGTCTCAAGTTGCGTCTCAATGCACCGTCTCTCAAAGTCTGTACACACTTAGTCTTGATCGTCTTGTGCATGCATTACCTGAAGTCTGTACATCGTTGCTTTGCCAAAGTCTATACATCTTGTGAACCTTCAAGTCTATACAGACCTTGCTTTGTTCAAGTCTGTACATCGTTCAGTTGTCTTTGGCAAGTCATCACATCGTGAAGTCTATACATTCAATTGCCCTGCATCGTTCATCAAGTCTGAATAGCCTTCTCTTTGGTAAGTCCATACAGTGAAGTCCATACATCGTCAGTTGTCTGTCAAAGTCGTTACATTGCCTAAGTCCATACATTGGCTGCTGTTCTTCATAGTCTGCACATTGCTTTACACTTCAGTAAGTATGTACAGCCGTTGCCTTCTTATATGAAGTCTACACATTGGGCAAAGTCTGTACATTGCATTTCCATTCATGAAGTCTGTACATTGCATTCGAGTCCACAAGTCCATACAGTCTGAAGTCTATACAATGCATTGCATTCATCAGAGACTGTATAGGGTTTATACTTAAACTGATAATCCGATACTCTGTCTGACAGGGACTATTCGAGAAGCTTTATAAAGGGCACGTGATCCTAGGAAGGATGAGGTGCCTAGATGATGACACGTGTGCTGAAGCCTGCTGGATGCTGCCACGTGGTCCGAATTCTTTGGGCGGGAATCATGGAGAGCACACGCCCTAGTTGCTGCTGCCATAAATAGAAGCCTTCCTCCATCTGAAGAAGAAAGATCGTGATCAACTGAAGCAGAGGCAGAGTGAGAGCTTCCACGATCCAGAAGAAGAGAGAAAGAAAAGAGAGAGCAGAGAAGAAGCAGAAGAGAAAGAAGAAAAGGAGAGAGATAGAGAGCTCGAGCAGAGTGTGAAGAGAAGAAGAAGAGAGAGAGAGAGAGAAGTAGTTCGTTCTTCAGATCTTTGGTTCAAAACCAGATCTGAGGTTGCTCATTGTTTGAGCTTTATTCCCCTGCAGGGATATCTTTTGTGCTTCAGTGTTTACAGCTTTCCGGTGCTGTTTTGTTTCCCTTTTGTGTTTTCCTTTTATACCTTTATTCAAGCTGTTAGTCAGCGGTTGCAGAGGTGCTGCCTCTGGACGGGTATGCTGTAATCCCCAGCGGTTTCCAGAGGTGCATCCTCTGGACAGCAAGCTGTGTTGCTCAGCGGGCGAGGAGGATTCCTCGGACGGCAAGCTGTGTTGCCCAACGGTTGTATGGCAAGCTATGATGCCCAGCTGTTCAAGCTTTGAGTCAGCGGAATCCACACTCTGGTTTGAGTGTGGGGTGGATGTAGGTCTGTTGGACCGAACCACCTAAAAATCCCTTGTGCATTGTGGTTTGATTTTGTTCTATTGTGCTTCCGCTAGATGAATGCATAGGGGCGCTCCATGTGTTTGGCTTCTGGTTGAGCAGAAGAGTTAATTAGTTTTCTTAGAGTGTTTTAATTTATCAAGAGAGCGAAATTCTAGTTGAGCTATATTTTGTTAGCACTCTAGTGATCTCACTGTATGTTTGTTTAGTTCGGCAACTGCCCATTAGCTTTCAAGTTTATTTAGTTTGCGAACTAGCATTTTTAGTGAGCATAAGATTTTAATTGGGCGAATTTTTAAAGGACATATTCATTCATCCCCCCCCCTCTGAATACTTGCACCGAACCCAACGAAATGGCTGGAGAGGGCTGTGAGATGAGTGGAGGGAAGGTGGAGCTCTTGGTGTGCAAGGGGAGAGCAAGGGAGAGGGGGGGGGGGGCGAACTTGGCTTGACCAAGGGGAGGTGGGGGGCGAACTTGGGAGCTTGGGCATGGGGGATATGAAAGGGCACAGCCCAAGGGGAGGGAAATTCGAATTTGGGTCCTTGGGGGAAGTCCCTTCAGCCTTGGGAGGGTGGGAAGGTGCTTTGGGAAGTGGAAGGGGTAGGTGGTGGTTAGAGGGTGGGGTTTTGATTGGTGTAGGATACCTTGGGGCTAGGGTGGAGTTATGGGAGTGGTGTGGGAACTTGGGAATAGTATTGGGGAGGGGAAGAGAGAGAGAAAGTGGGTGGGGAGTGAGGAGAGAGAGAGGGGGGCGAACTCTTCCCCTTGGGAGAGAGAGAGAGAGATAATGAGAGAATAAGAGAGAAGAGAAATTTAGTGGAGGGGAGTGAGATGTGGGAAATGTTTCTATTCAAATTGATTCATCAAAAGTTGAGTACATGAGGAGAGATGGGCCTATATATAGGCAACCATTCTTTACATGACCAAAATGTCCCTGACAATAAGACAAAAGACTGAGCATATCCTAGACTCAATCCTATGGGCCCATACCTAAGATAATAAGGCCCAATTAAGCATAACAAGGGAAATGGACTAGAACCACAAGACTCAATAAAGGGAAATACAAAAGATAGGACTCAATAAAAGGAAAATACATAAGATGAAACTTGGGAAATGAAGATAACAAGTGTAGACCATAATCAATCCACATCAAGAGTGTGCAGGCGACCCGAGCTAGAGGGAGTGTCGTGAGATGCCCTCATCAAATCCCCCGGGGTGGGGAGAACTCGACCCCGTCGAGTATGGGTCCACCTGGCTGTCGTAATGCTCCAGCATGTCGGGGTCCAAGCGTAGCAGATCCTCTCGACTCACCCACGTATCCTCTATCGGGGGACGGTTCTTCCACCTAACCAGGTAGCGCTGATACACCTTGTGCCTAGTAATGATACTCTGCTCATCCAGTATTGCCTCTACCTGCTCTCGTCGGTCTCTCAAGCTAGAAAGTGGAGTCCCTCCGGGTGTGTCTCTCTCAAGGAGGGGTAAAGGCTCGAGCTCCTCACTGGGTTCCACCGCGGGGCCCTTGTAGGGTACCAGATCCGCCACATTGAAAGTAGGGTGTACCCCAAAACCCTCAGGCAGGTCTAGCTCATAAGCATTACTGCCAAGTCGTCTCAGAACTCGAAATGGTCCCGAAACTCGTGCCCTCAACTTGGAGGCAGGCCCTGGAAGGAGCCGCTCCGTCCTCACCATCACCGAATCTCCCACTTGGAACTCACAGTGGCGTCGATGAGCATCTGCCTGCCTTTTGTAAGCCTCATTGCTCTTTCCTATATGCTTGCGGATGTCATCATGCAACTCTTTAATATGTTGTGCAAAGGACTCAGCTGAGACTGACACTCTTGCATGTGGTGGAAGGGGAATAAGATCGGAAGGTTTTCTAGGCCTATAACCATGTACAACCTCAAATGGACTCTTGTCTATGGACCTATTGACAGAATCATTGTAGGCAAACTCGGCTTAAGATAAGAGGATATCCCAATTCCCAGGGTGGTCCCCTACAAGGCAACGGAGCAAGTTCCCAAGGCTTCGGTTGACGACCTCAGTCTGGCCATCGGTTTGAGGATGGTAAGCAGTGGAGAATTTGAGGAGGGTTCCCATTAGGTGCCAAAGAGTCTTCCAAAAATAACTGGTAAATTTCACATCCCGATCAGACACAATAGTCTTAGGTAATCCATGGAGTCGGACCACCTCATTAAAGAATAATCGGGCGACCCTAGAAGCATCGGAGGTCTTGGAACATGGGATAAAGTGGGTCATTTTACAGAACCTATCAACCACTACAAAGATGGAATCATGTTTGCGCAAGGTCTTAGGTAGGCCAAGGATGAAGTCCATGCTCAAATCCTCCCAAGGTCGGTCTGGTATGGGTAGGGGTGTGTAAAGCCCAGTATTTTGCTTCACTTGTTTGGCTGAGGCACAAATGCGACATTGTCCCACAATGTGGGCCACATCCTTATTGAGACTAGGCCAATGGAATTGCCTCTCAACTAGCTCTATGGTCTTTTGGACCCCAAAGTGACCAGCTAGGTCACCACTGTGTAACTCCCAAACTAAGAAGTCCCGAAGTGAAGTCTGGGGTATGCAAAGCCTAGCTCCCTTGAATAGATACCCCTCTTGAAGTATGAACCCCTCATGTTCCTTGTGGGGCTGAGTGGAAAGGGTGTTGTAGTGAGTCCCAAAGTCGGGGCAATTTGGGTATTCCCCTTTGATTCTTTCAAACCCGGTTACTTCCACCTGGATGGTGGAGAGTAAGGCTACCCACCCACTTAGTGTATCGGCGGCGCGGTTCTCACTACCCATCTTGTACTTGAGGATAAAGGTGTAAGCTTGAATGTATTCTACCCATCGGGCATGGCGGGCATTGAGCTTTTGTTGGGTGTTGAGGTACTTCAAAGCCTCATGGTCCGAGAAGATCACAAACTCCTTGGGTAGGAGATAGTGCCTCCAATGTCGAAGGGATTGAACCACGGCACAAAGCTCTTTATCATAGGTGGAGTACCTAGTCCTAGCCTCACAAAGTTTCTCACTAAAATAGGCTACCGGGTGACCTTCTTGGCTGAGGATGCCCCCAATCCCTACCCCGGATGCATCACAAGTGACTTCGAAGACTTTCGAGAAGTCGGGTAGGCAAAGGACCGGGGCTTGGGTCATCTTTTCCTTGAGCTCTAGGAATGCTTTGGAGGCTACCCTAGTCCACATAAAGGTGCCTTTCTTGAGGCAATCCGTGATAGGAATGGTGGTTGTGCTAAATCCTCGGATGAATCTCCTATAGAAAGTAGCTAGCCCGTGAAAGCTTCGGGCCTCATGAAGGGTCTTGTGCTCGGGCCACTCAAGAATAGCTTGGACCTTTTCGGGGTCCATGGATACCCCTTGAGATGAGACAATAAATCCTAGAAAGGCTAGTTGATTGGTCAAGAAATGACACTTCCCAGGGTTAGCAAAGAGACTCTCCTTCCTAAGAATGGTGCACACTTGTTTGAGGTGATCGAGATGGGCTTCCTTGGATTGGCTATATATGAGGATGTCGTCAAAGTAGACAACTAGAAAGATGCCAATGAAGGGCCGGAGGACCTCGATCATGAGGCGCATGAAGGTGCTCGGCGCATTAGAAAGGCCAAAAGGTATGACAAGCCATTCATAGAGACCGTCCTTAGTCTTAAAGGCGGTTTTCCACTCGTCCCCGGGCCTAATGCGAACTTGATGGTAGCCACTCTTGAAGTCGATTTTGGAGAAGATGGTGGCTCCAGCTAGCATATCTAGCATATCATCTAACCGAGGGATGGGGAACCTATACTTGACCGTTATTTTATTGATGGCTCGGCTATCCACACACATGTGCCAAGTTCCGTCCTTTTTGGGTGTAAGAAGAGTCGGGACGGCACAAGGGCTTTGGCTAATTCGGAGGAAGCCCTTCCTGATGAGTTCCTCAATTTGCCTCCTAAGCTTGGCATGCTCGGTGGGGTTGAGGCGGTAGTGTGGGAGGTTGGGTAAGGTAGCTCCGGGCACAAAGTCGATGGCATGTTGCACATCGCGCATGGGTGGTAGCTTGTCTGGAAGCTCCTCGGGAAACACATCATGGAAGTCCTCAAAGAGTTGTTGAATTTCTATTGGGTGTGGGTCGGTTGGGGTGGACTCCCCGAGGCAAATAACAATGGCACACACATGTTCTCCTTGGTTGACTTCTTCCTCAAGCTCTTTCCTAGTGATGAGGTGTAGGCTGCTAGGAGGCTCATTGATGATACTAGGATTAAGGCTTGATGGGGTGGGGTTTGGTGGGTTTGGAATAGTGGGAGGGGTAGGGGATCCCTCAAGGGAGGGAGATGCCTTCTTGGGAAGGGTGCGGGGTGGAGAAGGGTTGAGTTGAATTTTCTTTCCCTCATGAGTGAATATGCAAGTGTTTGTCCTTCCAAGGAAGGTGGCATCTACATCGTAGATCCAAGGCCGCCCTAGGAGTATACTTCCAACTTCCATAGGTAGGATGTCACACCACACTTGGCCTTGATAGGATTGGAATGTAATGGGGACAAGGCAACGAGCACTAACGGGTATGGAGGTGGCATCAATCCATGCTACCCGATATGGGTGTGGATGTAGGGAGGAGGTAAGGCCCAAAAGTTTGACGGTGTCGGGTGACACCACATTCGCACTACTTCCATTGTCCAAGATGACCTTTCTAACATGGCTCCCTATCCGGATGTAGGTATGGAATATGGTGTTTCTTTTCCAATCATGCTCTTGGGTTTGAGTGAGGGTGCACCTAACCACTCCGAGGTGGGAGTCGGTGGATGGAGGGAGTTGTTCTTGGTTGGTCTCTATGTAGTGGTTCTCATACTCCTCCTCCCATTCAAGAGAGGGTTCATATATCTCAACTTCCCCTTCAAATTCAGTTTGGGGTTGGGGGTTGGTCTCCTCTATGAGCAAGTTAGATGCTCCCTTGGTGGGGCATTGATTGGCAAAGTGTCCATACCCATAGCACCTAAAGCATTGCTGCCCATTTTGATGGTTTGGGGCTATCTTAGTGTGAGGGGAAGTGGGTGTCGGATTGGGCCTATTGGGAGTTGTGTTTAGGGGCCCACTTGTGGGGCGGGGTGGTGGAGTGCCACTAGGAGGGGTGACCCGGGTGGGAGGAGCTCCCATGGGTGTGGGAAGGAGACCTCTTTGGGGAGGTGGAGGGTTGACCCGAGATGCCATGGCTTTGGGGTCCATCCCCCGAGGGGGAACCATTCGTGTATACCGAGAGAATTTCTCGGCATCCCGAGCTACTTGGTAGGCTTGCTCTAAAGTGGCTACTTGACGCATGAATAACTCCTTTTTTATATGGAATTGAAGTCCATTCCTAAAGCGGGAGAGTGTGACGGCGGGGTCCTCTTGGACTCCACACTTGAGAAGGTAGTAGTCAAACTTCTCAATGTATTCCATAACGGTCTTTCCCTCTTGGGTCAAGGCTTGCCACTCATGTAGGAGGTTTTGATGGTAGGAGGGTGGGACATATTTGAGTTTGAGTTGGTCTTTCATGGCCCCCCATGTGGTGATGGGAGCTTCCCTCCCTACTATCCTTAATGCCTCAACATTCATCCAATGAGTCTTGGCTAGTTTGGTTAATTGCAGCTTTGCAGGCCGGACTCTCCTATCCTCGGTCATTGGGTACCAATCAAAATATTGGTCCATGGCTGCCTCCCAATCTAAGTAGATGCTCGGATGATGAGACCCATCAAAGGTGGGTGCATCGACTTTCACAAGTCTCATAAGTTGGTCATCCGGATTGTCCCGGGGGAGTCTCTCATTCCTTCTAGGAGGTGGGTCCCTTTCCGATTAGGGAGGGTGGTCAAGGTTGAGCTCTCCTATGGCTGGCTCCACATGTGGAGGTGGTTCCCTCCTATCTCCTACCCTTGGGGCAGGCCTAGTTTCCACAATTTGTTCAAGCCGGGCCATAATATCGTCAAGCCTTCCCATAATATTGGTCATGCCTTCTACAAGAAACCTCATGTGGTCGGGAAGCTCATGCTCATTGTGAGTGGGATTTCCTTGGGGATTGGGATTCATGGTGGTATTAGAAGAGGATGTATTGACTTGATAATGGAATCCACAACGAGTGGTCATGCAAAGTTGGGTGGGCTATGTAAGGGTGTGCGGATGCACCTATGAAAGACTTAGTGTGACCCAAGACTAGACTTGTAAGGACAAGCCTATGACCGCTCTGATACCACTTGATGTGGCACAGCCCAAGGATGACTAAGTATGAAATGAGCAACCTAGGACCTAGACCCGCAAGCATACAAGCAGTCCAATGATTCTCACGATAGCGTCTTGCTCACTCGGCACACGCGATCACCCGGCGGGGCCGGGGGATGATGGCAAGGGTCCGCGGCGAGACCCAATGATTCTAATTGACTTAGTTGGCTTAGGCTGACCCCAAATGGCCTAGGATTCCCAACTTCGTGGGCGGCTGGCCCGCAGGGCGGGGTTTGGGTGGCACTCTCTCCCGGTCCGCGGTGGACACCTTCAAAGTAGCATACAAGTACGGGCCCTCTTCTCACCGTCCGACGGGCATACAAAGCAATACTAAACTCGCAGAAATAAGGCAATCAAAGGTAGTATCAGAGGCTCACCTGATCGGTGTGAAGACACCGATCCCGCTCGGAGGCGAGGGCGCGCCGGGAAGCGAGGGTATACACCCGATCGCTGCGGCGGTGTCGCTTGACCTGAAAATTAAAGGGGTACAGCACTACGCCTCTCGCAGGAGGGGTGATCTTGGGGTGGGGATTAGACTTATTACAATCAATACTACCTCCTCGCGGGGAGGGGCCATCTGCCGGCCAAGCGGGGTGGGGGAATTATGCGAGAAAACCCGACTTTCCAAGCTTTGCCGGTTCTGCCAATCTTCAGATTCGCTGGACAGGGTGTTGGTGTTGACGCTGCCACGGACTCCTAGGAACTCAGCTCTTGATGAAACCTGTGCCAAAAGTTCCCCAACTGACTGAGGGTGATGTCTAATTTTTTTGGGAAGGCTCTGAAACTCGGGGCTGATCGGGCCGGCGACTGGAACATGACAGCAACGTTCTGTCTCAGACTGGTGCAGAGTTGGTGCAGTCTGTTTCAGAAGACGCTTCAGACTTTCCAGAACTCCAATCCAGATGAAACGGGCGGTGACGCGATCGTGGTCGGAGTAGCTTTGAGCAGGAGTTAACGGGGCCCCAATCGGAGGTCGGAGAAAAGAATGGTGGCCGGATAAGTGAGGACAGCTCAAACCTAGACCCACAGGTGGCAGACTGCACCCTTCGGCGAAGAAAATTGTAACTGGTAGCTCCGGTGGCCGATTGAGGTCCTTCTTCTTGGAGATGAAAGCTAACTGGACGTAGTTTCTGCCCTTCAAAAATAGCGTTTATATTCTTCACGAGCTGGCCGTGGCAACCTATTCTTTCAGCTTCAGGTCTTCAGGCAGGGGCAGATTGCGCAGTTGGACGAGATCCTCGACTGCGAACAACTCCGGACTCGGATGGATGCGAGACCACCACCGTTGGAAAGCTAGCTCGATTACGCTTCCGACGATGTAAGATAGGTCGCCAGGAGCCCTCAGGAGACGACGGGGTGCCCTCTGCAATCTGATGCCAATCTGCAACCGGCGTCCTGGCCTGAACCTGAAAATGCAAATGGCTATAGGTGAAAGGTGTGGTTGGGGAAATGGGTTGGGAGGTGTGTCTAGTGGCTATGGGAGAGAGATGTGAGGTGTTTAGGGGTTGTGAGAGCTGTGGGGGAATGAAGGGTGGGGGGAAATGGCTGGAGAGGGCTGTGAGATTAGTGGAGGGAAGGTGGAGCTCTTGGTGTGCAATGGGAGAGCAAGGGAGAGGGGGGGGGGGGCGAACTTGGCTTGACCAAGGGGAGGTGGGGGGCGAACTTGGGAGCTTGGGGGTGGGGGAGATGAAAGGGCACAGCCCAAGGGGAGGGAAATTCGAATTTGGGTGCTTGGGGGAAGTCCCTTCAGCCTTGGGAGGGTCGGAAGGTGCTTTGGGAAGTGGAAGGGGTAGGTGGTGGTTGGAGGGCGGGGTTTTGATTGGTGTAGGATACCTTGGGGCTGGGGTGGAGTTATGGGAGTGGTGTGGGAACTTGGGGGGAGTTATTGGGGAGGGGAAGAGAGAGAGAAAGTGGGTGGGGAGTGAGGAGAGAGAGATGGGGGTGAACTCTTCCCCTTGGGAGAGAGAGAGAGAGAGAATGAGAGAATAAGAGAGAAGAGAAATTTAGTGGACGGGAGTGAGATGTGGGAAATGTTTCTATTCAAATTGATTCATCAAAAGTTGAGTACATGAGGAGAGATGGGCCTATATATTGGCAACCATTCTTTACATGACCAAAATGTCCCTGACAAAAAGACAAAAGACCGAGCATATCCTAGACTCAATCCTATGGGCCCATAACTAAGATAATAAGGCCCAATTAAGCATAACAAGGGAAATGGACTAGAACCACATGACTCAATAAAGGGAAATACAAAAGATAGGACTCAATAAAAGGAAAATACATAAGATGAAACTTGAGAAATGAAGATAACAAGTGTAGACCATAATCAATCCACTTCAAGAGTGTGCAGGCGACCCGAGCTAGAGGGAGTGTCGTGAGATGCCCTCATCAGGAAGTGGTGGTGGTAGTGATGGGAGTAGAAGAAGTGGAGGCACTAGCCTGAGCAAGGGCTTGGGTAGGTGGTGGAGATGGAGACGGGGTAGAAGATGGTGAAGGTAATGTGGTCGGCGGAGATAGGATAGGTGGAGACGATGGGGTAGGCGACGACCTAGGTGAGGGAATGGGTGATGGAGTAGATGATGGAGTGGGCGCAACTCCAGATGCAGAATCACAGGGGTGCCCCTGGTCTTGTAGCGATGGACACGGCTGCCTCGGCGGCACTTGCTGCTATTGCTGCTTGCTGAGAAGATGTGCAATAACCTTATGAATAGCGGACCAATCGATCATCTTCTTGTCTTCCAGATCCTAAATGTGCTCCCAGAACTCGGGGCAATCCTCGACCAAATGCCCGTGTTGGCAATGATATTCATAAAACAGAAGCATATTCCCGACCGCGGGTTGGCAAGGCGCAACCGGAGTGAGCCGCAATGCGTGAGTGGCCAACAAGGCCCGAAAAATATCTGTAAAACAGTCAGGCAACGCAGGATGAGGAGCCTGCTTCGGGCAAGGTAGATACCGAGGGGTATGTTGTGGAAAAGTGGGTTGTGGAGATTGCGGAGACGGAAGTGGGGGTTGCATAGGCAAGGGTACATGGCTAGTGGATGGACTAGGTGACGATGCAGGAGCGGGGATATAGTGGACGTCATCCACTTGCTCGGGGTGTGGTGTTTCCTTGACCGAAGGTGGAGACACATGTGGGTATGCGGAAGCGAAAGGCTGACTCGTGGAGGGTTGACTTATGGAGGTGTGATATGTGGGAGAGGAAGGTTGATATGGGGAAGGTGGACTCACAAAGGAGTATGTGGTGGAAGGTTGACTCATGGAGGGTGAATATGTGGATGGCGAGGTGTAAGTGGGCATAGGATGAGGAGAAGACTTGGGGACAAGGGAATCATGGATTTGTTGGCGAATGAAGCGGGCTCGGCTGTAAAGCTGTTGCTAGGAGGTGATGTCATTAAGGGCTAAGATGAATCGGTACTCGGGCATTGCATTAGATATTAGCATCTTGATTTGCTCTCCCTCTGGAATGTGCCCTGGGACTTGTGGGGCAAGGCGATGCCAGCAATTGGAAAAAGTAGAGAATTCCTCTTCGGGCTTCATCTTCTTATGTGCCAGATCCACAATAGAGAACTTGGGCCCAACCTCGTCCTGAAGCTGCTGAATGAACTTGTCTTGAACCACATGAAGAGAAGAACTAATCCTCAGCCGGGCCTTCCAATGACAGACCAAATAGACAAGTCATCAAGCGTTGGTTGTGTCAAAATTGGGCTGACTCATAAACGAACTCCTTTAAGTGCACATAAGGGTCACCGACTCCACCATAACGGTGATATGTGGGAATTTGTGAAGATGGCGAAAGCTGAAGATTTTGGAAAGCGAATGGAACACTTAAGAAAGATTTGGGATCGATTTGACGTTGGAGTTCATCAAGCTGGCGTTGGGTTTGAGCAATCATCTCCTGAGTAGGGAGAGATTGAGAAGAATATGGACTAGCTTGAGCAAAAGATTGTAAACTCGGACCAGGACCATGATATTGGGTCGGATGAAAGGATCCACGCTGGGAAGAAGAAGCGAAGCCCATGCTAGGAGTGGAAGGATATCCGGGCCTAGAAAAAACATGAGCATAGGTATGTGGACCAACTAGGCTAGCTGCATAAGTAGAAGAAGGATAAGGCCCGTTATGAGAATAAGGCCCATTAAAGGAAGGGAACCCATTAGAGGAATGAGGCCCATTAGTAGAACATGGCCCATTGAGAGGAGAGGGCCCATTAAGGGAAGAAGGGCCATTAATATGAGGAGAAGGCCCATTGAGAGAAGAAGGCCTATGAAGATGATTTGCAATAAGGTGTTAGGCCTGGGCCGGGTCCATTTGGCGGACAAGGCATGATAGATGGGTCATGGGATTAGCCTATTCCTCGGATGGATCAGAGGGACCACGGGAAGATGGGCCCGTGTGGGAAGAAGATTCCACGTGAGAATAAGAAGAAAATTGGGAAGAAGAAGGATACATGGGAGGACGATGCTCCATGAGGACAAATGGAGACTTTCTACAAGAATATCAAGGAGAATACAAGTGGGGAAGAAAGGGCTTAATGGGCTTGAGGACAAGAGGGGGCTGACCCACTAATGCAAGGACCAAGGGAGAAAGGGACTTAACAATGGACTAGACAATGGACACACAAAATGGGCTAAACTGAATGGGCCTAACAAAAAAGAAATTTTAGATGATGAAAGAATGCAACACAATACCACAAAATGGGCTTGGACAAGCCCAAACAACACAAACAATGTGAGAGTTTTCACCCAAGTCAAACAAGTTGATATGATGGGAAATATTTTAGGAGTTTTAATAGATCTTTGAATGATTTGAATTAAGAATAATTCCCTCAAGATAGGAATCCTATGGGAATAAGTTCCAAGCTTTGGATTGACTAAGGTTAACTCCTTCACACGTATAAGAATGCAAGCCTAAGGGGTGGAAAAGGTACAACCGGCCTGGCATCCGTGTAGGAATCCATGGCTCACACGGACTTGTGGAGGACCCGAATAAGATCACATAGTCGACTCCAAGGAATATGGAGGCGAGAGGATCACTAACCACAGAGGAATGCAACTACAATATGAAGAATGTATGATCCTATGTGCACCAGAGTGCATGCAATTTCTAGCCTAAATCTAGAAAATGAAGATAAGATTTAATTATACAAACATGATGATATGGATGAAAATAAAGTGGGAAATCCAAGACAATATGAAGGATGAAGAGGTGAGATCTCGCGCGGGGTCCTGAGCGGGCTATGGATCACCAGAAGATGAATCTGTAAGGGAGGGAAACGTATCAGAGGGCCCAGGGGATCTCCCTGGGGTAAAACCCTCCGATGGCTAAGTCAGTAGAGCTATGGTGGAAGCAATAATGGGGGGAGGAGAGAGCTGATGCGCGAGAATTCTCTCCACCAAGGGGTGAAGCGAATTGTGCTCAGGAGCTTAGGGTGTGTGAATGCTCAGTTCATCTTACCATCTTCCGGAGGGTATCCCTTGCTTAAATAGTGCGCCGCCTTCAGGAGTCCTGTAAGCTGAGGGGTTCCCGGCGGGAGTTACGTCTTTAACGGGGGCTTTCATGGCCTGATCGTGGGAACGTTATCCCCTTGGAGTCCGACAGCTCCCATGACTCTCCCGCTGGCGGAGGACTCTGAACGGCCGCACCTGCAGATAATCAACCGGTCTTACCGAGCCTCGGGGATGCTAGCTCATGTCCGAGCGATAGGCATGGCCCGACGAGGGTGGGGTCGGATAGGTCGGCTAGAGCCTATCTCTCTCGGATGGGGAGAGGGCTTTAGGCCGGACCTTCGTTGGGACCTGACCGTTGTCTCGGGCCCTCCGAGCCTAGAAGGCCGCCAGGGAGAGTTAGTTCCTCGAGTCTTTATTTATTGGGCTTTTCTCCCTAAGTGGGCCCTGTGGGCTATCACTTGGGTGGGCTCGCCTGGTTGGACCTTGTGGGTCTTGTTGGGCTGCCTTTGTGGTGGGCTGCGGAAATCCCCCTCTCCAAAGGACAATAATGCAAGACCAAAAATAGGCACAATTAGACACTAAAAGATATGAAAAATCATGAATAAGCGACGTACCTTTGCAACTGCATCTCGACCTGTATGCAGATTTTATGCACAAAATGCAAAAATGGAGACAAGATTTAACTATGCAAACGTGACCCAAATAATAAAAATAAGATATGGATAGAAAGATAATACAAAGGAGAACAATATGGGACCAAGAACCAAGCAATCATACGTCAAAAAGGGAATCAAATCATCATAAAAAGACATACCCGTGAACCTGTCCTTAGGTCTGCCTACAGACTTTATGCAGAAAATGCAAAAATAAAGATAAGATTAAACTATGCAAACATGACCCAAATGATGCATATGATATATGGATGTAAAGACAATACAAATGGCTACAGAACAGACCCATGAACAGGGCAATCTGACCCCAGGAGGCCAAATTATGCATCAACGAACATGGCCTTGTGAGCATTGTGCCAGAACTGCCAGAATCAGAAAGTGGTCTACCAGATGACCGTTTTTGCCCCCCTTGCGGTCTAACAAACAACTACAAGGCTACCAGAAAGGCCCTGGCGGCCTAGTGATGACCTCTAGGCTCGTCTGGCGGTCCTAGAGACGACCGCAAGGCCCTAACAGACCAGAAAACACCAAGAACAGTGGGAACATGGAGAAAACTTTCTAAATGTGTACATACGCACGCCCAACTTGCAAAATAGCATGAATAACATGATGGACACTAGATGTCCCACCGTGATCGCCAAAAAATAAGGGTTGTTGATGTTTTTATGTATCTCTACTCGGCCCCCAAACTATGCAAACATCATATGAACATGAATAGGCAATGGAAGTATGGACAAAGGGGTGATAAGAGATAGAAGAACTGACTGTGATCGCCACCAAGGATTAACAACACCAAAAGGATTAAGAGATAAGAGGAACGACGCCGTGTACCTTAGAAAAGGATGAAGACTTGATCATGCTTAAGGAACGGGGTGCGGGGAACTTTGTGGATTCAACCTCCTCTCCTTCCAGCCGACTAGAGGAAGTGGGCCTTACGTTCTATCATGCTCTCCTGCAAAATAAAGCCAAAACACAAGAGAAAAAAACCATTAGAATATGTACGTATAGTATCAATTCCACAGTGATAAAATAAGGTAGAAGTTGATGAAGAACACACCGGGGGGGTTTAACCCCTGTGGAAGGGTACAAATAAAAGGTCTCTGTGTTGTGATGATGTAAAAATAAAGAGTTGGAGAAAACATGCAGCACAACTGTGGGAATATGCTATGCAATATGAAGAAAAGTGCAAGTGTAGCAGAAAAATAGAGATTTGTGATGAAACTGAGATTTGGAAGAACTAGAACTAAGGGAAGAGACAACGAAATCAAGCCCTTGAGCATGGAATTGAAAGCCAATACTTCCCTCTTCAAGATGAGGTTGAAACAGAAGGTAGATGATGCGACATGGCTTCTCCCCAGGTTGAAGAAGAGCCCTCCTTCGCGACCTGCAAACCTGGGTGCTGTAAATAGGAGCAGAAAACTTCTAGAGATAGATCCGAGATAAACACCCAATTTTGGGGATATAGATACATAAACCTCGAGATAATAGTGGGAATAAGAGTCCCAAAGTGATGGAAACTGAGGTGGAAGATTATCTCCCTTGAACATGATGTCAAATTGGAGTCCAAAGAGTCAACGGGCGAAGATGAGAAGACAAGCAGAAGAGGGAGAAAACGGGGCGAGAACATAGAAATAAACGGTGGGTTCGCGGGTGAACAACGTAGTCTACCAGAAAAATACAAATAACTTGAAATCAATGGAGAACTGGCTAATGACGTAGAAGAAGATAATCTAGGGCTTTAAAAAATGAACAACTTTTGTGAAGGGCACTGAATGAATACATGAACAAAAGGGGATGAAAAAGAGCCACGTTCTAGACTATGTAGCAAAAGGGGCCGAATGCTTGATGGAAGTCTACCTAAATGGGCCGCAAGTCAACTTGGAAGACTGGAAGTTGATCTAAACAGACCTTAGGTCCACTTGGGATGTTGGCAAAGGCTAAAAATGAAGGAAACAACCTCCCGGGCTCAACGGTATCATAATCTCCACGGGTCAAAGGTTAGGGAATGATCAAATGGGCCTGAAATCCATCCAAGAAAGGCTCCAAAACAATGGGTAATTCGGGACATCAAAAATGATGAATAACAGAAATGACGCAACTTGCGGACTAAAAATAGGTGTCAACAGATGCCCCCCCCCCCCTTGATGTTCACTTTGCAAGGGAACGAGCGAAAGTGATGTGGAGGTGAAATAGAATGGAGATAGAGCGAAAGCGAAAGCAACATGAAATGAAGATGAAGTAGAGATGTAGCGAAGAGAACTGAAAAGTAGGCATCAAGGCAAAAGGCACCCGTCACAACCAACAAGCGATAGGAATTCTCTCGAAAATACCAAACTAACCACAAGGAATGGATGACAAGGATGAGACATGTCTGGAGAGACTAACTAAAGAAGGAAACATGATCAACCTCATCGGGGACACAATCCATGGATAATGAGGGGATCGGAAGGACAACTGAAAAGCTGGAAAAGAAAGATTGAAAATCAGATAAAATCCAGACAAGAATCATGCTGGCCAACCAGACCGAGCGGGCAGATTAGAGAAATCGTTCAAATTTGGAGTGGCATGAGGATCTCTTATCCAAGAGAATTGAAGAGCAATTAACCATTGCTGAGGAGAAAATCTTGAGAGAATTACGAGACGCGAGTGCTCAAAATGAAATGATGCATGCTGGGCTAAAATAAAGAAATCATTAAAACGAATGCAAAGAAACATTAAAATAGAAAGTACTCAAGGATAATATTGCTAGACTGAGCAAGACGGGGTCGGAGTCTTCTTCCAACCACGGCGTGCGAGACAGAGTCCATCGTCCCCCACCCGACTCAAACTAACGACTTATCCAATGATTAACCGTATGCTCATAGATCATCATCATTTTTGTTAAAGGGGAACATCAGATCCTAAAACACACAGACAACCAGACGGTCCTTGAGAGGCTATAATAATGTAGATACCATATAGTAATGTCACAATGAGAAGGGATAGAGAGCCATACCTGACTTTCCTGCGAAGCAAAATGGTATTTTTTTAGATTTTTCGATATAAGACAACATCAAACAAAACAAGCACGAGGATGAACATAACATAATAATGAATCACATCATAACAAGTGAAGATGAACGAAACATAGGTTAACAAAGATGAATGAAGCAAAACATCACAAGAACAAACAATAGGCATGTGTGGGACACGGTGGGACAAGACAACACCACAATATGGTGGGACAACATGCGCGGTGGGACAAAGACACGTGGGATGGCAATATCACGAGAGGCAAAAGATACGGATAACACATGTGTAGGACGACAACAACAACACATGGCATGATGACACAGTGGGATGAAAAACATAGTGGGATGAAAACATGATTGACATGGAGGGACAACAACACGTGTGGCAAGGACACGGAGGGACATAACACGTGTGACAAGGACACGACTGTTGACACCCGTTTTATGACCAATGAGTTGGGTCATCTCCTTACTTATCTTTATGATGCTCCGAGTTATACGCCATTTACTGAGTCATTTTGGTCAATTTTGGGCTTAGTTCATGGGTCAATCTCCTTGATTGGGTCTCGCACCTTATTTGTTGAAGCTTAGTAAGCCTTTCATTTATTTTGTCACTCACTATCTCTGGCGGTCTATTATATGGGCATTTGCTGATGTTTGGCGGTCCTACCTTAGGCCGTTTGATGACGCCAGAGTCTAGAGCCAATGTCCTTCTCTCAAGCTTTATCCATTCTTATCCGTTGGGCTCTGGCGGTTTATCGTAAGACCGTTAGAGGCACTATGGCAGTTTTACCGTAGACCGTTTCTTGCTTCCAGAGTCCTCATCATGAAGTTTACGCCTGTTGCCCTTATCTTCTAAGGATGGCGGTCTATCCTTGGACCGTTAGAGGCACTGTGGCAGTTTATCGTAGGACCGTCTGAACAGTCTGAGAGTCCTACTAGGACTGTCTATTCTCTGCTACGCCGTGGCCGAAGTAGAGTTTTCATTTGATGATTTCTCTCTTGATAGTGATCCTTAGAAGCTCCCGTTTGTTTTTGTGGACTCTTGGGAGTATTATCTTCAAGGATTATCTGGTTTCAAGCCTAATTTCGAGTCATTATCGCACCAATTCGTCCAGAAGGTTTGAGGGCCTACAAATAGGACCTTGACTTGATAGGCTCAGGAGGAGATTTCTGGAGATTACGTCGAGGTGTTGTCATGTTCTGGAGCGAGTACCAATCAAGTAGAAGCTTCTTCCATGTCCATAAGCTTCAAAGTCCATGGAGTATTGAGTTCCAAGTGTTCATAGTGTTGCATTTCCCCTCTAGTTCATTCCCCTCTTCATAGCATTTCATAGCATTTTTCCATCTCCTTCTTCCACGTTTTTTACATCTCAATCACGTTTTTAAACATCTTCCCATCTTTTTCACACCCACAGGGGTTAAAAAACCCAAACCTCCCAGGTATCCACCCTTCCTTTTGCATGCACATTAGTTTAATTGCATTATAGTTACTACACTTGTCATAGGGCTAATTTGGGTTGTCTTTATGTGATTTTACATTCTTTTGCAGGTCTACAGGGTTCCTAGCACGAGGCCCAACTCTTCTAGCCAGCCGGGAGATGTGGAGATCAAAGTCCCAATTTGGTGCTCCGTGCGCTCTAGCGGCTCTACTTTGGACCGTTTACAGGCTGTGGTGGCTTATCGTAAGGCCATTTATTGGCGTTAGCAGCCTGATCTTAGACCATCTGAGTTCATGGATTTCTGGCTTTCATCTCCCATGGGTGGGTGTTGCATCCTCCTCTTTCCAAGGTATTTAGCTTAGCTTTGCTATTTTAATTACCTTGGTGGCGATCACACTTCCTTAGTTGAGCATTGCTCATCATTGTTCTCTTGCTTGCTCTTCTTTTGCTTATTTGCTCTACACTTACGGTGTGTTTTTACTTTATTCCTTTGCTCCACGCCCCATCGTGTGTTTTTATCTTCTTCCTTTATGAACATTGATGACATGCCCATGCTTCTGACTTTGATGATTGTTTGAGTTAGGTTGCTCACACATCTTCACACATATCTTTCAAACTTACACATATCTTCTATATCCGCATTCACATCATCACATCACACAAGAAGAAATAAATATCAACAACCCCAATTTTTTGGCGATCACGGTGGGACATCTAGTGCCAATCGTGTTGAGCCTCTGTTTGACCTATTGTTGTTGATTTCACCCAGTTGCCCTTGTGCTTTCCTCGGATTTTTTGTTTATTTTTCTTGCTATTTTTTGCTCTCTGGTCTCCTTGGTGGTCTACTGTTCGGTCGTTTCTAGCTTATAAGCGGCCTATAAATAGGCTGTCTTATCTTTCTGGCGGTCTTAGCTTAGACCGTTTCTCCAATTATAGGTACGCATCACGAGGTTGTTTTTATTTTTGCAATTTTTGCTGTGATTTTCATACTTGGGTGCTATCTGATCTCCTCCTTGGTGGTTATATATACTTGTGTCATTGTTTGCATATTTGATTGTTAGTTTTTAGGATAGAATTTGCATGCACTCCGGTGCACATAGGATCATTCATATTCATACTATAGTTGCATTTTCCTACCTTGGTGTGTGAACCTCTCGTCTCCATATTCCTTTGGGCCGACTCGGAGATCACATCAAGGACCTCCATATGTCCCCGCGAGCCATGGATTCCCACACGGATGCCGGGCCGGTTGTACCTTTACCACACCGTGTCTAGGATTGCATAAGTGAGGGAGAGTTTACACTTAAAGTGAACCAAGCCCATTATACCCTTCCTATTAGGAACCTTGTGGGAAAGAATATAAAAATTCAAATCATTAAGGTTCTAAAGGAGGAAACAATAAAAAATTGGTGCATCATCATAACTTGGTTGATTTTGAGTGCCTCTCTTCCCTTTCTTTATTTTTATAAAGTTTGGAGTCTTTGTTTAGTCACTCATTGTGTGTTATTTGTGTTGTTTGCATTTTGTCAAGGTCTTTCGTTGCATGTGGAGTTGCTTCCGATCTCTAGAATCACCACCTAGGGGCAATTCCTTTTCCATCTTCTATTTTAATCCTTTGTTTGAGTCAAACATGTCTTCCTTTGACCTTCCCCGTTCCCAAGAGGAGTCTCTTCCTCAGGGGCTTCGAGAAGACCCTTCTCGGGTCATCTCCTTCCAACCCAGAGAAGGGTCCGTCCTTCCCCCATCTTCCATCCCCATGGAGGGCGCACAGCCCACCAACCTCTCTTCTCCCAATTTTGCCAATCACGTCCTCCAAATGATGGCCCAGTTGGATCCGGTCCAACTTCAGGCAATCTATCAGGCCTTGCAGGGGTCCAATGCCCCATCTCTTACTACTGCTCAAGGTCTATCCAATGCTTCTATTGCTCAACCAAGAGTTGATGGGCCCACTGTTCAGCCCATTCCAATTGATCTCACTCTGGTCCGGCCTAGGACCATTCAATTCTCTAGTCTGGAAATGGGCCAGTCTTCTGGTTCAGCCCAACAAACTCTTGATAAAGGAAAGACTATCCTTCCTCCTTCTATCTAGGTGGATTCTTATCAAGCTATTCCATCAATGCCGCAAGTTCTCGTTGGCCCATCTGATTTCATACGCCCTCAGCAAGGGGTAGCCCAAGTACATACCAATATGGGTCACTCTTCGACCCAATACCCCTCTTATGGGCCTCCTCTTTCATCTGTCTACCCATCGGCTCCCCGCTTTGAGCCCACTCCTCTTGCTTTACCCGCACCATCTAGGGAACAAGACCTTCTAGATAAATGGGCCTGCCATGCAACAACAACTCGACTTTCTGCAAAAGTAGGTTGGCACACAATCTCTAGCGGATGTTCCAGTTCCTAGTTTCCATAACATCCGGTTCCCTCCACAATCTGAGCTCCCCAATTACCATAAATATGACGGGAATAACAATCCCTTCATTCATGTGAGGGACTTTATGTATGAGTCGACGTAGTTCTAATATGATGATCGCCCTATGGCATATTTGTTCCGCCGATCCGTAGATGGAGTTGCTTTGGAGTGGTTCTACGCCTTACCACTCGAGTATGCCGAGAGTTTTAAGGTAGTGAAAGAGAAGTTCATTCAGCGGTTCTAGGACCGGGTCGGCCCGAAATATTCCTTCACAGATTTAGTGGCCGAGAAGATGAAAGCAGATGAGGATTTTGCCACCTATGTCAACAGGTGGAGACAGATGGCCGCCCGCGTGCCGGGTCACCTTCCGGAGGAAGAGAAAGTTAAGCTGCTAAATTCAAATGCTACCCCAACTTTCCGCAACATTCTTGCTATGAATGACATATCCAACATGCACCAACTATATAGCCGGGCGCGCTTTATTAAGACGCAATTCAAGGACTCCCAAATTCATTCACTCTTTGAAGCCCAAAAGCCCAAATATCATAAGAAACCTCAAGGGCCTATCACCGAGGGAGTCCAGATGAATGAACAGGTGCAAGCCGTTGTGTTCCCCTTCCAATCCGCGCCCTTCTACTTTCCACAGAACCCCCGCAATCCCCAGTTTTCCATGCCTTAAAACACCCAATCCACTTTCTCTGCTCCATAAAACACCTTCCCCACTCCGCAACAACCTCTGCAATGCCACAATGTCCCTCCACCCAATGGCTACACCAATAACAACAATAAGCGCCCAGGCCCGAAGAGAGCCCAATATCCTCCTTTGCCCGAGTCCCTTACGGACATATTTTCGGCTCTCATGTCTATCAATGCCATTCAACTTCCTCTGGAACGGCCAAATTGGAACCCGACCGTTGATCAGATGAAGTATTGCATGTTCCACAGGCAACCGGGCCATACAATTGAAAGTTGTTTTCAGTTTAGAGATCTAGTATACGATTTGCATGAAGGGCAACGTATAGATTGGGCCGAGATGCACAAAGCCATTGTTGAAATTAAAGAGAAGAAAAGGCAACCGCAGAGGCAGCAAGTGCAGCAGCAACAAGCACCACCGCCACAGCAGCAACCACCACAGTAGTCGCAGCCGGTTCAAGACCCGAGGATTCATCAAAACCCCATGCCAAACCATCCTCCCACTCCGCAGCCTCAGCTATCGGCACCAGCTCAGGTTAATTTAGTTCAACCACCGACTCCTGACGCCGGGTGGTCATATGATGATGGCGGTTCTACTCAGCAGATAATGGCCCTCCACCATAACCACCACCACCCTGCTTCCACTTCTACCCCCACCATCCTTATGCCAAACCATCAGACCCTTCCTCCACCCACCAGACCATTCATCCTTCCACCCACTACTGCCATTACTCTGCTTATTTCCACTCCGCTCTCGACACCTCCACCCACATCTCCTACCTTGTCCATCGCTCGTCACCCCCACCATCATTACTAGGCCTCCACACACACCGCTCTCCACATCGATACCCGCGTCCATCATCACCGCGTCTACACCTAACCCTCCACCTGTCATCACTCCACCTCCGTCAAACCCCTCGCTTATCATCTCCACCACAGCTTCTTCAACACCACTTATTCACCCCATCGGGCCTATCAAGCCATCAGCGGAGACCGTGCCGACCCATAACCTTGCCATACGAAGCGGGCATTTGCTCCACATGAATTATTCTTCCACTGGTGCACCTGCACCTAATACCCAGTCTTCACAACCGGCTACTGATCAGGAAGAAGCCAGGCAACTGTCGGGTACCCAATATGATCTATTGCATTACTTAGACAAGGTGCCCGCCAAAATATCTATGCTAGAATGTATAAAAAGGTCTACACTTCACCAAGATGCGTTAAGAAATTTTCTTCAAAAAGTGATGGTGAGCGAAGATATGGCAGTTGATAGTCTACCAACGACTTTGGCTACAATCTCTAAAGGGCCAGCAATTACAATCTCTGAGGCCAAGCTAGCACCTCCAGAAGCTCGGCAGATGCCGTTATGCATTACAATAATCCTAAACAAAGTCAACGTAGATGCGGCACTTGTAGATACAGGGGCATCCATCAATGTCTGCCCTCTCAGCACATTGAGAGCATGCAATTTATCAGAGGAACTATTACGGCCAACCTCGACCACCATAACAGCATATGATAATTCAAGAAGAGCGTGTCATGGGGTTGTCACCATTCAGGCTGAGCTTGGGCCTCTCACCATGCCCATAGAATTTTATGTACTGGACATTGACCCTATGTTCAAGGACATATTGGGTCATCCGTGGATAGACAATCTCAGTGCCATACCCTCCACCGCCCATCAATGTCTTAAATTCCCTTTTCAAGGGAGGGTGGTTAAGGTAAAAAGTTTGTCCACAGTTCAGTCAATCAAGACTATCTCGGAGAAAGTGCTGCCAACTTTATGGCCCAGTAATCGCCCCGTCATCTCTGTGCTAGATCTGGATTTCCCATGGGCATACGCACCACGCAAGCCCGTCTCTACAGCTGCGGATGTCAAAGTGAAACCCCAGATTTGAGATTCGAAGGGCTGGGACATTATATTGAAATTGGGCTATCAGTCGGAGAGAGGCCTCGGTGCGCAACTACAAGGGCGGACCAAGCTAGTCCCCAAAGGGAGAAAAATGAGCAGAAGGGGTCTCGGCTATCGAGAGTCCGCATTTTCAATTTTGGGCGACTCTGGACCCTTAACATGGGATTACTGCCAACATTTTGTTAAAGGCCATATCCAACCCGGCACCTCGAAAGCACAGCCAAATCAGCCCAATAAAGAAGACACAACTCAGGTATTTGCCAGCCCACCATTGCTTCCGAAAGGGCCAGTTGATGATATGGTTGATTACAGCCATGCATTTGAAATGCTATTTTATGAAGATGATACTTGCCAGAAAAATCAAGAGGTACGTCTTGTACAGTTTCAGCCGAAGAAGCCAGCTAACTGTCCACAGGAAAAGGGGAGCTCGCCCGTTGTCTTTACTTGGTCTCCCTCCCATCTTATGTCTCTCTTCTAGCAACGGGAATCTATACCCCGTTCACCTTCGATCATGATTGATCTATTCTTAACGGAGCTGCCAACTGAGGTGTTGATTATGCCATGTGCATGTGGGCAATGCCCACCCATTGATCTCTCCACTATGTGGACCCATTCATCTAATCTCTCAGATATGTGGTTCTCTTCTTCTGATCCCTTCTTCGACGTCTTGTTTCCATCTCTCTTCCCTCTCCAACTCCCTCTGCCTCCACCGTCCTCTCCTTCTTGCTGCATGATCTCCACTGATCTCCAAAAAAATGTCAAATTTAAAACGGAGATTTCGGTGGAAGATTACGCTATTTTGTCTCCATCCTACTCCAAGGGGCATGAGGCCCCTGCTGCCTCCTTCCATTGATTTTATTTCTCCTAGGTTAGACGTAGGGTCCGCCAAGTCTTAGAAAGTAGGGTCTGTTAGGTCTAGAGAAGTAGAGTCTTGTTCTAAGTCATCCAACCCTTCCTCGCATGAGCCGCGCCCGCTTGCGCGTCATTCCAAGTCTATTCTTGATAGGTTCTTGCAGGATCTCGCTCAGCGATGTCATGCTCTCTTGAAGTGCCCAGAGTTTATAGCTACGGCGATTGTGATAGAAGAAGATGAGGAGCAAGAAGGGGTGTGGAGCGACGACGGACTAGGTTTATACGAAGTCCTGGATGAAAAAGACCCGGTCGATGATGAGGACAGTAATGTAGATGACACCGCTGATCTATATGCGTAAGGAATAATGAGATTCGACGAGCCATCGTCGACGATGGATCAACCTACAAAGGAAATAAATTTAGGAACCGAAGAAGACCCTAGGTCCATTATTATTACTGCTAATCTCCCTCCACAAGTAGAAGAAGATCTAATCAAGGTTCTAAGGGAGTATAGCGATTCTTTTGCCTGGTCTTATGAGGACATGCCGGGTCTTGACCCCTCTTTAGTGGAACACCGACTTGTGCTTAAATCAAGGGCAACACTCGTGAAACAAAGGTCAAGGAGATTTCACCACCACATGGTCTTAAGGATTAAGGAAGAGGTTGTCAAGTTGTACAAGGCCAAGTTTATCAGAGTTGTCTTATATCCCCAGTGGGTCGCGAATATAGTCCATGTCATCAAGAAGGATGGAAAGGTGCACATTTGCATTGATTTTAGGGATCTTAACAAAGCATGTCCGAAAGATGATTCCCCGCTGCCTCACATAGATGTATTGGCGGACAACACCGTCGGGTATGAAGCATTATCATTTATGGATGGTTACTCAGGATATAACCAGATCCGTCTTGCTCCCGAAGATCAAGAGAAAACCTCCTTTACCACGCCATGGGGTATGTATTGCTATGTGGTTATGCCGTTTGGGTTGAAGAACGCAGGTGCCACCTATCAAAGGGCAATGATGGCTATATTCCACGACATGATGCATGTCTATATGGAAGCTTATGTGGATGACATCTTGGTGAATTCAAGGACTAAAGAAGAACATCCCGCTATTCTGGCTAAGGTACTCTAGAGAGCCTGGGAGTACCAGTTAAAAATGAATCCAAAGAAATGTATTTTTGGAGTCTCTTTAGGGAAGTTGCTAGGCTTCATAATTAGCAAACGGGGGATTCAGATTGATCATAATAAAGTAAAGGTCGTCATGTAAATGCTTCCGCCTAAGAATATCATGGAACTCCGAGGACTGATTGGTCGATTGCAATTGATTAGAAGATTCATATCCCAACATTCTCAAATGTGCCACCCGTTTTATGAATTGCTAAAGGCAAGGGTCAAGTTTGAATGGAATCAAGATTGTCAAAAGGTCTATGAAGATTTGAAGGAATATTTGACCAATCCCCTGGTTTTGCAACCTCCTGTCCCTGGGAATGTCATGCCCCGAGCCCTTATTACAGCAGAAGACTAGCTCGGGGAAAACGTGAACAACCGGCATGGTAAGCCTCTTGCAAGCAAGAACGATCAGAGTGCAATACAATCACACACATAAATGCAATTGCACAATATTTACTCAAACTCCAACTCTCCTTTCATTATCAATCAAATATGAAATACAATCACTAATTCAACTTTCTTCATCATACTAGACTCAAGAAGTAAGAAAATTACATAGACTCAATCTAAATAATGTAGACTTCCTAAGTCTTCACTCATTCTTCATTCACTCTCAGACCCGCTATTTGAACGTTCCGAATCCGATCCAGACTCACTTCCATCTCCTGAAAAGATTAGAAATAGGTAGTAAGCACACTTACCCAGTAGGTATCTTCGCATCAACATGAAGGCACTATTAAAGTAATTAACATTTTAGCTCTAAAGGAATAAGGTAAAATCATGCGAATGCGATCAATCATGCCATTAAACCAAAGTAACAAGATGATCATGTAAGATAAAATGAACGAGTATGAACTAGCAAGAATATAACAAGAATGTAGCATGGCCTTTCATGATCAAGAATGTACTAGCAAGTTCACATACTTATCACCCAAACATCTTTTGCTTATGAGCAAGTATTTAGTGAATTTCGGTGGAATATCATGTAACAAGCAAGAAAGTCATGTACAAGTATTTTCATGATGCCCGTGGATCTTCACTTATTTATAGAGAAAGTACTCCCAGCGTAATGCGACGCCAGTAGCATCATACACCATGATTTATAATAGTATGTTTCCGACAATCAGCCGAGGGGACTAGCATAGAGCTCTTGAACACAATTAGTGCTCGATCGCATCTTCAAGTATAAATCAAGCTATATCCACATTTCAAGTAATAAAATTATGGCCAATAATGTAAATAAGTTCATGATAACAATAATAAATAATGAACACTTCAACATGGAACATGAGAGATCAAGGATGATTTAAGACGACGTCATGCTCATGGAAATATCTTGGCAGCATAACGGTACATTTATTATCATTCATAATTTAAGTTAAGTATCTTTAGACCATATGCCAAGTCCTAGACCATCAATACTTCGTCCAAGAACTTAGAATATCAACCCTTTGGTCAAACCTCGGGTTAATGTACGCAAGAACTGTGACGGTCTAATACTGGGCCGTTACATGAACATAACGGTCTAGTGTTGGACCGTTAGAAAGGTTGAATCCAGAAACAATGAAATTGGACTCAATACAATGTGACGGTCATATATTGGACCGTTATATGTTTCTGACGATCGAATATAGATCTGTTACATATCCAGAACCCGAAAACATCGATAGTGCTTTCTAACAATTGGGCTTTCATAGTACAACCAACTCGGCGTCCTAGTGGGAATCACAGGCTCGCAGAGAATTACGGAGGCCTTGAAATAAGATTTCCTAGTCCATTAGAAGGAATATCCAATAGAGAGGTCCTCATGTTCAAGAATATGTTCCTATAGTGCAAAAGTGTGAACTAATGGCCATATACCAGAATATATGCCATGTACTTAAGAAAATGACTCTATAGATAGAAAAAAGACTATGTAGCGATGTGAAACTATGATAAAAACTCCGTCATTACATCATTTAAAATCATAGTGTAAATAAAAAACTATAGAGTTTAGCTATGAAATTAACATATGCCTAAAATAACTAGAGATACTTTTAAACATGCAATTTCTATCATAAGTCAATTTATAATCTCAAGGTCATGAAAATAGGTTAAAACTTAGCTAACTAGGCTTATTTATAAGTAAATCTGACTGGTTTCCATTCTGTCTCAGGTTGACAGAACACAGTGATCTGACGGTCTAACATGGGGGCGTTATCTTTCTGTGACGGTTTATCGTGGGGCCGTTACAATGTTGTAATGCTCCAGTTATGGTGCGTCAGAGACAACAGAGAATTTGTAAACACAACAGAGGGTGTGACAGCTTATCGTAAGGCCGTTACAATCATGTTAGGGTCCTTCTTTAATCCGTCAGAGATTCTGCTGACAATAAAGATAAGGAACTATGTCCCATGCAAGAAGAATCAAAATAACTAATTATTCTAGCCATGATAACGAAGTAAAGGCCATCTAGATGCATAGGTAGTAATGAAATAACAATAGATAACTTTTATCTTTAATTAGAGTTGAAGGCATGCATGAATGTATAGACTAATCCTAAAAATTGAAATTCATGAAGTATCATGCATGAAATCCAAATAAAGTAGAGGGCTTTTATCCATAACCTTGTGTTTTTACAGTTCATGAGATAACCTACCTCTTAACTGGGCTTTAGACTTCCAATTTGGTCTTCAAGACACGCCATAGTTCTTCCCTTCCTGAGATTTTTCAGCAACTTCACGTCGCTCTAGCTCCTCAGTCTCTTGACCTAAGGACGTTAAATTTGGAGGTTAGGAAGATGAAACTAAGAGGAATAAAAAGTTCTAAAGCATCTAACTCTAATTACTCGTTTAGCTTCTCTAATTTCCTGATCTTCAGCACCCTATTGCACAGTTTCCTGGGTTGGCGTGATGAAACCAGCAACTTTGGAAGATCCTAACTCCTTGGATACTTGACCTCCTAACATGAAATTTTGAGGGTAGTTAGTCTAAGGCATTAGGAACAAATTACTCTAAAGAACTTACCCGAGATTCTATCTCCTTACCTTGATTCATCACGAGCCAAAAGTAAGGGTCGCTCAGTTCAGAACTGGGCTCTATTTATAGGGTTTTGGTTAGGCTTTGAGGATTAGATCGATTCTAGAGTCCCTGTTAAAGCTTAGATCGACTTCTAAGAGTCCTTAACACCTCTACTAGTCTTCCCATCTTGATCCCTAAGAGATAGACTAGCAAAAATCTAATCTTTTTGCTCTTTCTTCACTTCACGGAACTAACAGAGCGTAACGGTCCAAGCTGAGCACGTTACATGACTGTGGTGGTCGCACGATAGACCGCTACATCCACTATGCGGAGAATTCAATTTTATTCAAACTCTTTTTGTTAATTATCCACATAATTATCTATGTAACGGGTATTTATCCTTATAATTCGTGAATAGGCTAAATAACCTTCTAGAATATGTGTCAAACTTAATGGGCTTGGTCCATAAACCTATTGGGTTCCAATTATCAAGGCTAGATTGCTTAATTAGCATAATTGGGCCTTATAATCCTAACATTAATTCATTTGTTATTCTATTTTGCCCTTTATAAATTCTATAAATAATCCAAAAATTATTTATATAAATTTTGGGGCACTACACCCTCCCCCACTTAGAAGAATTTGGTCCCCAAATTTAATACATGGATTTATGGAGAGTGTACTTATAATCAAATAATTCTGAGAATCTTCTACGCATAGATTCTTCCGTTTCCCATGTTGCTTCGTGTGGCCATTGCTTCGTCCATTGGACTTGGACCATAGGAATAGTTTTATTCCTTAGTTGACGCACTTCTCATTCCCGAATCCTGACTGGTTTCTGCTCGTATGTCAGGTCCTTTTAGATCTCCAGATTATCATAAGTAATGACATGATGAGGATCATATACATATTTCTTCAACATAGAGATGTGAAATACGTCGTGAACTCCTGCTAATTGTGGAGGTAAAGCCAGTCTATAAGCTACTTCACCGACCCTTTCAAGAATTTCAAATGGGCCAATGAACCTTGGAGTTAGCTTTCCTTTAATGCCAAATCTTTGAATACTACGGCCTGGAGAAACTTTTAGATATACATTATCTCCCACCTGAAACTCCAAGTCGCGTCTTTGATTGTCAGCATAAGATTTCTGCCTATCATGCACCATCTTCATTCATTCTTGAATGAGCTTGATCTTCTCTGTAGAATCCCGTATAAGGTCGGGGCCTAGGAATTGCCTTTCCCCTATTTCGTTCCAACATATTGGTGATCTACAACCTTTTCCATATAATGCAACAAAGGGCGCCATCTGTATGCTGGCCTGATAACAGTTGTTGTATGCAAATTCTACTAAAGGAAGTGATCATGCCAACTTCCTCCAAAATCAATAGCACAAGTCCTGAGCATATCTTCTACTACCTGATTTGTTCTTTTAGTCTGACCATCAGTTTGTGGGTGAAATGTTATGCTAAAATTTAATCTAGTCCCTAGTAATTATTGTAGGCCCTTCCAGAACTGTGATGTGAATCGAGGATCTCTATCAGATACAATAGTGACAGGGACACCATGTAATTTGATAATTTCTTTCATGTATAATGCTGCTAGAATATCCACAGACCATCGACTTTTTATTGGTATGAAGTGTGCGGATTTAGTCATCGGTCTATGATCACCCATATACCATCGTGTCCTCCTCTGGTCTTAGGTAAACCCATGATGCAATTCACTCCTATACTCTCCCATTTCCATTCGGGAATATTCAAGGGATGTAATTTACCTACAGGTCTAAAATGTTCTACTTTTATTTGTTGGCAGGTGAGACAACGGGACACGAAATCAGCTATTTCTCTCTTCATATTGGGCCACCCGAAGTTTCTTTTGAGATCTTGATACATCTTTGTACCTCCTGGATAAATGGTGTATTTGAATTATGTGCTTCTTCTAGGACCAATTTCTTTGTATCCTCGTAATCTAGTACACATACTCGACCCTTAAATAGCAATCTTCCGTCATTGGAAACAAAGAAATCCGGCCTTTGTTCAATATTGACTTTAATTTCCAGTAACACGGGATCATCATTTTACAGCTTGACCATTTCCTCTATTAGTGTTGGTTGAGCTCGGATATTAGCCATGAAACAATCATCTTCCTTTATGTCAACATCTAAGTTCATCTGAGTAAATTGAGGAATAAGGTTAGTCATACTAATCATAAGACTTGATAGCATACCCATTGGTTTTCTGTTGAGTGCATCTGCTACAGCATTAGCCTTGCCAGGATGATATTGAATAGCAAAATCAAAGTCCTTGAGATATTCTAACCATCTCCTCTGCCTCATATTAAGCTCTTTTTGAGATAATAAGTATTTCAAACTTTTGTGGTCCGAGTAGACTGTGAACTTCTCTCCATAGAGATAATGACGCCAAATTTTTAGGGCGAAAATAACAGCTGTCAATTCTAAATCATGCACAGGATAGTTTTTCTCGTGATGTTTCAATTATCTTGAAGAATAACAGATTACTTTTCCATCTTGCATGAGAACACATCCTAAGCCAATGCCAGATGCATCCGTATATACTTCGAATCTACCACCTTCCACCGGTAGTGCTAAAATAGGAGCTGTAGTAAGGTGATTCTTAAGAATTTGAAAACTCTTCTCACATTCCTCTGACCAGACGAAATGATTTTCTTGTCTTGTGAGTCTAGTTAAAGGAACCACAATTTTTGAGAATTCTTTAATGAACCTCCTATAATAACCAGCTAGACCCAGAAAGCTTCTTACTTCTTATACAGTCGTTGGCCGGCTCCAATTTCGGACAGCTTCGACTTTCGAAGGATCCACAGCGATACCTTCCTTTGAAATAATGTGGCCTAGGAATGAAACTTCCTTGAGCTAGAATTCACATTTGTTAAGCTTGGCATAAAGTTTACGTTCTATAAGTGTTTGTAAGGCTATCCTCAAATGTTCTTCATGTTCCTCTTTTGTCTTGGAATATATCAAGATATCATCAATGAAGACGACAATAAACTGGTCCAGATATGGCTGGAAAACTGTGTTCATAAGTTGCATAAATGCTGCTGGGGCATTTGTTAACCCAAACGGCATTACCACGAATTCATAGTGGCCATAACGACTTCAAAAAGCCGATTTATAAATGTCTTCTTCTTTAATTCTAAGCTGATGATAACCTGATCTGAGGTCTATTTTGGAGAAATACACTGCTCTCGAAAGCTGATCGAAGAGCTCATCAATACGCGGCAACGGGTACTTGTTTTTGATCGTAAGTTGATTTAGTCGTCGGTAGTCTATGCATAGCCTGAGAGAGCCATCCTTCTTCTTGACAAATAGCACCGGCGCACCCCAAGGGGATGTGCTAGGTCTAATAAAGCCCTTATCTAGTAATTCCTACAACTGCCTCTTTAGTTCCTTAAGTTCCATGGGGGACATCCTGTAAGGGGCTATAGAAACAGGTGCTACTCCTGGAATGAGTTCAATAGTGAAGTTTACTTCCCTCTCGGGTGGTAAACTGGGTAATTCGGATGGGAATACATCGGGGAACTCATTCACAATAGGAATATTTTCTAGAACGATTTCCTTGGATTCAGTAAAAATGACAGAAGCAAGAAAAGCTTCACATACTTGCGAGATGAGTTTGCAAGCGTGAAGAGAGGATATGATAGTGGGATGTTTCCTATACTTGATGCCAAGGAAAGAGAATCTTAGAAGACCAGATTTTTGGAAGGATATAATCCTATTGCGGTAGTTAATATCAACATCATGATCTACAAGCCAATCTACCCCTAAAATGACATCATAACCTTTCATGTCAAGGCATACTAGGTTTGCGGGGAGATTGTGACCTTCTACTATCACCTCACTATCAGGGTAATATCTAGTAAGTTTTGCTCCAGAACCTAGGGGTGTGGTTATAACAAGATCTGAAGGTAGAGGAACTGATGCAATTGGTAATGTTTTGGCAAATGTAGTGGAGACAAAAGAATGAGAGGCACCAGTATCAAATAGCACAAATGCAGGATGAGAACAAATTTGAAGAGTACCTTCCATAAGCCCACCTTCCGTGGGTGCTTCCTCTTCTTCTAGAACGGCATTGAGGTGAGCCTGCCTCCTACATCCACCACATAATGACTGGTCCTTCATAAGGGGGCAATCCGGCATGCGATGCTCCCTGCTTCCATAGCGTAAACAAGCACCAAGACGCTTCCAGCACTCTTCAGCCGAGTGGCCGAACTTTTCTCAAAAAGTGCAAGCCATGGCGACTTGCTCCTCCTCCTTAATCTTCTTATTTTTCTAGGAACTTCCACCGTTCCCGCTCCTGGACCGTTTCTTACTATTACGGCTTTTGTGAGGCTCCGTGATGCTGAATTTTTCCTTTTTATAACGCCGATCAGATCGTCGGCTAGACTCTTCTCCTTTTCCTTTCAATTTCTCAACCTTTTCTAAGGTCCTTTCACATAAGTATGCCCGGTGTACCATTTCCGCACAAGTACGGATGTTTTGGGTCCCGAGCTGCTGAATGAAATCGGGTCGTAACCCGTCCATTAACCGATTAGCCTTCAATAGATCGGTACTGATTAAATGCGGTGCATAAGGTGCTAGTCTGGAGAATTGAAGTTCATATTCCGCAACTGTCATCATTCCTTGTCGAAGAGAGGCGAACTCCATAGCCTTTCTTTGTTTCACATGCTCAGAAAAGTACTTGGCACGGAATAAAGTGAGAAAACCATCCCATGTATGAGGTGCATCGGCCGAAGGTGCCGGAACCGACTTCCACCATGTACGGCCATCCTTGTTGAGTTGGAAAGTTGCAAGACGCACCTTCTCTTGATCGGTTCATTGGATGACGTCAAATATACGGTTCATCTCGTCAATCCAGTTCTCTACTTCATCCGGATTAGAAGAACCATAGAAACGTGGAGGGTTTAAACTCCAAAAATTACGATTTAAGTCGCCAGCCCTTGCCCATGCGCCTGCTTAGGCCATAGTTTGCAATGCCTGAGTAAGGCCGGCAACTGTTTGTTGCATGCCATCCCAATCTACGCGATGAACCATTGGTAAAATAAGGTACCTGAGAGAAATATAACAACTTGTTATTTCTCGTGGAGTTGGAAGAAAATAAATCTTAAAACTAATTAACTATCTTATCCCGGGCTCTACCCAATTCTCACATGGGTATGGAAATTTCTTCCTTAGTTCACATGTAGGGTTCCTTAAACCTTGGACTTATCCTATGACATGATTCTTCTCCCTAAGTCATGAGACTTAGGCTCTGATACCAACTTAACTGTCACGCCCCGAGCCCTTATTACAGCGAAAGACTAGCTCGGGGAAAACGTGAACAGTCGACATGGTAAGCCTCTTGCAAGCAAGAACAATCAGAGTGCAATACAATCACACACATAAATACAATTGCACAATATTTATTCAAACTCCAACTCTCCTTTCATTATCAATCAAATATCAAATACAATCACTAATTCAACTTTCTTCATCCTACTAGACTCAAGAAATAAGAAAATTACATAGACTCAATCTAAACAATGTAGACTTCCTAAGTCTTCACTCATACTTCATTCACTCTTGGACCTGCTATTTGAACGTTCTGAATCCGATCCCGACTCACTTCCATCTCCTGAAAAGATTGGAAATAGGTAATGAGCACACTTACCCAGTAGGTATCTTCGCATCAACATGAAGGCACTATTAAAGTAATTAACATTTTAGCTCTAAAGGAATAAGGTAAAATCATGCGAATGCGATCAATCATGCCATTAAACCAAAGTAACAAGATGATCATGTAAGATAAAATGAACGAGTATGAACTAGCAAGAATGTAACAAGAATGTAGCATGGCCTTTCATGATCAAGAATGTACCAGCAAGTTCACATACTTATCACCCAAACATCTTTTGCTTATGAGCAAGTATTTGGTGAATTTCTGTGGAATATCATGTAACAAACAAGAAAGTCATGTACAAGTATTTTCATGATGCCTGTGGATCTTCACTTATTTATAGAGAAAGTACTCCCAGTGCAATGCGACGCCAGTAGCATCATACACCATGATTTATAATAGTATGTTTCTGACAATCAGCCGAGGGGACTAGCATAGAGCCCTTGAACACAATCAGTGCTTGATCGCATCTTCAATTATAAATCAAGCTATATCCACGTTTCAAGTAATAAAATTATGGCCAATAATGTAAATAAGTTCATGATAACAATAATCAACAATGAACGCTTCAACTTGGAACATGAGAGATCAAGGATGATTTAAGACGACATCATGCTCATAGAAATATCTTGGCAGCATAATGGTACATTTATTATCATTCATAATTTAAGTTAAGTAGCTTTAGACAATATGCCAAGTCCTACACCATCAATACTCCGTCCAAGAACTTAGAATATCAACCCTTTGGAAAAATCTCGGGTTAATGTACGCAAGAACTGTGACGATCTAATACTGGGCCGTTACATGAACATACCGGTCTAGTGTTGGGCCATTAGAAAGGTTGAATCCAGAAACAAAGAAATTGGACTCAGTACAATGTGACGGTCATATATTGGACCGTTATATGTTCCTGACAGTTGAATATAGATCCGTTACATATCCAGAACCCGAAAATATCAATAGTGCTTTCTAACAATTGGGCTTTCATGGTATAACCAACTCGGCGTCTTAGTGGGAATCCCAGGCTCGCAGAGAAATATGGAGGCATTGAAACAAGATTTTCTAGTCCATTGGAAGGAATATCCAATACAGAGGTCCTCATATTCAAGAATATGTTCCTGTAGTGCAAAAGTGTGAACTAATGGCCATATACCAGAATATATGCCATGTACTTAAAGAAAATGACTCTATAGATAGAAAAAAGACTATGTAGTGATGTGAAACCATGATAAAAACTCCGTCATTACATCATTTAAAATCATAGTGTAAATATAAAACTATAGAGTTTAGCTATGAAATTAACATATGCCTAAAATAACTAGAGATGCTTTTAAACATTCAATTTCTATCATAAGTCAATTTATAATCTCAAGGTCATGAAAATTGGTTAAAACTTAGCTAACTAGGCTTATTTATAAGTAAATCTGACTGGTTTCCATTCTTTCTCAGGTTGACAGAACACAGTGGTCTGACGGTCTAACATGGGGGCGTTATCTTTCTGTGACGGTTTATCATGGGGCCGTTACAATGTTGTAATGCTCCAGTTATGGTGCGTCAGAGACAACAGAGAATTTTTAAACACAACAGAGGGTGTGACGGCTTATCGTAAGGCCGTTACAATCATGTGACGGTCCTTATTTAATCCGTCAGAGATTCTGCTGACAATAAAGATAAGGAACTATGTCCCATGCAAGAAGAATCACAATAACTAATTATTCTAGCCATGATAACGAAGTAAAGGCCATCTAGATGCATAGGTAGTAATGAAATAACAAGAGATAACTTTTATCTTTAATTAGAGTTGAAGACATGCATGAATATATAGACTAATCCTAAAAATTGAAATTCATGGCTAGAATACCATGCAAGAAGAATCAAAATAACTAATTATTCTAGCCATGATAACGAAGTAAAGGCCATCTAGATGCATAGGTAGTATTGAAATAACAAGAGATAACTTTTATCTTTAATTAGAGTTGAAGACATGCATGAATGTATAGACTAATCCTAAAAATTGAAATTCATGAAGTTTCATGCATGAAATCCAAATAAAGTAGAGGGCTTTTATCCATAACCTTGTGTTTTTACAGTTCATGAGATAACCTACCTCTTAACTGGGCTTTAGACTTCCAATTTGGTCTTCAAGACACGCCCTAGTTCTTCCCTTCCTGAGATTTTTCAGCAACTTCATGTCGCTCTAGCTCCTCAGTCTCTTGACCTAAGAACGTGAAATTTAGAGGTTAGGAAGATGAAACTAAGGGGAATAAAAAGTTCTAAAGCATCTAACTCTGATTACCTCGTTTAGCTTCTCTAATTTCCTGATCTTCAGCAACCTATTGCACAGTTTCCTGGGTTGGCGTAATGAAACCAGCAACTTTGGAAGATCCTAACTCCTTGGATACTTGACCTCCTAACATGAAATTTTGAGGGTAGTTAGTCTAAGGTATTAGGAACAAAGGACTCTAAAAAACTTACCCGAGATTCTATCTTCTTACCTTGATTCTTCACGAGCCAAAAGTAAGGGTCGCTTAGTTCATAACTGGGCTCTATTTATAGGGTTTTGGCTAGGGTTTGAGGATTAGATCGATTCTAGAGTCCTTGTTAAAGCTTAGATCAACTTTTAAGAGTCCTTAACACCTCTACTAGTCTTCCCATCACGATCCCTAAGAGATAGACTAGCAAAAATCTAATCTTTTTGCTCTTTCTTCACTTCACGGAACTAACAGAGCATAACGGTCCAAGCTGAGCGCATTACATGACTGTGGCAGTTGCACGATAGACCGCTACATCCACTGTGCGCAGAATTCAATTTTATTCAAACTCTTTTTGTTAATTATCCACATAATTATCTATATAAGGGGTATTTATCCTTATAATTCATGAATATGCTAAATAACCTTCTAGAATATGAGTCGAACTGAATGGGCTTGGTCCATAAACCTATTGGGTTCCAATTATCAAGGCTACATTACTTAATTAGCATAATTGGGCCTTATAATCCCAACATTAATTCATTTGTTATTCCATTTTGCCCTTTACAAATTCTATAAATAATTCAAAAATTATTTATATAAATTTTGGGGTACAATAGGGAAACTCCTAATCCTATACATTTCTGTTATCGAGGACTCCCTGGGGGCGGTCTTAGCACAAGTGGATGACGAAGGCAAAGAGCGGGCAACTTATTATCTCTCCAGGTTATTTAACCCGGTAGAAACCAAATACACCGCTATGGAAAAGACTTCTGCCGCCTTACTGTGGGTAGCTCAGAAGCTCAAACATTATTTTCTAGCCCACCTAGTTAGGTTAATCTGATGGAAATCTCAGTTCAAGATTCAAAATTCACGAGCTTTGTGGGTTTGATGAGATCGACAGTTTACACAAAATCTGAGCTGAACCTTCTCCGAGTCAGGAAGTTTGACGGAACAAGCATCTCCGAGTGATCGGCAAGCAGCTTCATCAACAAATGCAATCAAATGGGCCATTCCATGCTAATCGTCTCATTTTATTGGGCCGTATACATGGGCCTAATGGGTCATCTCTATGAAATTTTATTCACAATAAAAGAGTCTTATTATGTATTTTAGTCTTTCGGTGTCTTTAAGTATTCCTAGGGAATCATGATAAGAAGGTATTAAGTGTTAAGGAGTCTTATTATGTATTTTGATGTTTCCGATAGGGTGTCTTTTAGTATTCCTAGGAAGTCATGATACTAAGTGGTAAGTGTCTCTTAATCTTCCTTGTATGCCTATATAAGAGTCTTGTATCCCACGGTGGAAAAAACAGTGAATGAAGATCTATTTTTGGAACCCATGTGAGTCCCACGTAGGGGGACCTTTCCCCCTCCCTTATCTTCTTCCCTTCACCCCCCTGCAATTCCCATGGCCGCTAGTGCCTTTTCTTCCTTCCCTCTCCACGGGTGCGATGCCCACTTCTTCCCTTCCTCAATCACGGGTGAGTGATGCCCTTCGTCTAATTCTCTATCTCTCTCCAATTCTCTCTCATCCCCACCCCAAATTCGGAATCCACTCTCTCTCCTCTCTTTCACCTCTAATTAAGACCCCTCCCCCTTCCCTATACCCCTCATTTAAGTCCCCTCCCCTCCCCTAGGTAGAACTCCCACTCCCTAGGCATTCTCTCCCCTTCCCCACACAACCTTTCGTCTTCCCAGGCACCCTTTCATCTCCCCAAGGCCCAATTTCGAATTTGGGTGTTCCCTCCTCTCTCTCTCACCACCCCATTACCTCCCCACCTCCCAAAAGCACCCCCCTGCAACCCCAGCCACGTCCATCCCCCCCCCCCCCTCCCTTAACCCAAACCCACAAATCCCTTCCATCCCCCTTAATCCCCCCTCCTCAATCAGCTCCATTCGCAGGCAGAAATCAAGCCCGAGTTGCAGTCGATATTGGGAGCAGTTCCAGGCAGAATCGGCTTCCGGGTTCTTCATCAAAAACGTACGTTGGCGAGTCTTCTGACCAGGCGAGGTGGAATCGTCCTCTTCCGAGTTCGTGAGCATCGGCAGTGGCCAATCTCCCACGACTGCGCAGGAGGCTCCTGAACCCGACCAGAAGCTGAGGAAGACCACCACCACGCCCAACCCTGACGGAATCCGACTCCGAGCTGTTCAGCAAAGTTCCTCCCCTCTCTGTCAGCTCTCAGGAACAGAAGGCGGTTCGTCGATCGGAGCTCAAGGTGTGAAGTTATCAATTTCCTACCACTGTTGGGTCATTCTGTCCACCGATCCCCTCCTCCGACCCGTCCCCACTCAACGGGACCTGCACGTCCACACCGACATCCGACTGAGGCGAGACCAGTGCCGCTGGAAAGTAGTCGTCCCCACGATTCCAACACCACCTGCTGCGCACCAAACGGAGTTCGGGATTGCTCGTGGTGTCCATGTCAAGCCGCTGTTCAGAAGCTGCCCCTGCACAGAACCAGAACGGGGTCCCCGCTCAGTCGTCCGTGGCGACCAGGTTCGGGCGGAACCAAAATTCAGAAAAATTGTGCTGCATCCCTACCCTGTTACGAAGCCAACGGCACCAACCGCGCCTCCGGCAAAATTCCAGAGTGCGATCTACAGCCACTTCAACAGCTCCTGGTCACAGATTCCAGAACCGGGCTGATAAAAGAATTTGGAGAAATATGAAAGAAGAGTCAGTTTTATGCCCGACGTTAATTCGTTTCACATCAAGTGGTATCAGAGCTTAGGGAATCGGGCCGTCCCATCGGACCGAGATCCTGAGCTTTGAGGTTCGAGGTCGAACCTCCTCCAAGCGGAGGAGTATGATGGAAATCTCAGTTCAAGATTCAAAATTCACGAGCTTTGTGGGTTTGATGAGATCGACAGTTTACACAAAATCTGAGCTGAACCTTCTCCGAGTCAGGAAGTTTGACGGAACAAGCATCTCCGAGTGATCGGCAAGCAGCTTCATCAACAAATGCAATCAAATGGGCCATTCCATGCTAATCGTCTCATTTTATTGGGCCGTATACATGGGCCTAATGGGTCATCTCTATGAAATTTTATTCACAATAAAAGAGTCTTATTATGTATTTTAGTCTTTCGGTGTCTTTAAGTATTCCTAGGGAATCATGATAAGAAGGTATTAAGTGTTAAGGAGTCTTATTATGTATTTTGATGTTTCCGATAGGGTGTCTTTTAGTATTCCTAGGAAGTCATGATACTAAGTGGTAAGTGTCTCTTAATCTTCCTTGTATGCCTATATAAGAGTCTTGTATCCCACGGTGGAAAAAACAGTGAATGAAGATCTATTTTTGGAACCCATGTGAGTCCCACGTAGGGGGACCTTTCCCCCTCCCTTATCTTCTTCCCTTCACCCCCCTGCAATTCCCATGGCCGCTAGTGCCTTTTCTTCCTTCCCTCTCCACGGGTGCGATGCCCACTTCTTCCCTTCCTCAACCACGGGTGAGTGATGCCCTTCGTCTAATTCTCTATCTCTCTCCAATTCTCTCTCATCCCCACCCCAAATTCGGAATCCACTCTCTCTCCTCTCTTTCACCTCTAATTAAGACCCCTCCCCCTTCCCTATACCCCTCATTTAAGTCCCCTCCCCTCCCCTAGGTAGAACTCCCACTCCCTAGGCATTCTCTCCCCTTCCCCACACAACCTTTCGTCTTCCCAGGCACCCTTTCATCTCCCCAAGGCCCAATTTCGAATTTGGGTGTTCCCTCCTCTCTCTCTCACCACCCCATTACCTCCCCACCTCCCAAAAGCACCCCCCTGCAACCCCAGCCACGTCCATCCCCCCCCCCCCTCCCTTAACCCAAACCCACAAATCCCTTCCATCCCCCTTAATCCCCCCTCCTCAATCAGCTCCATTCGCAGGCAGAAATCAAGCCCGAGTTGCAGTCGATATTGGGAGCAGTTCCAGGCAGAATCGGCTTCCGGGTTCTTCATCAAAAACGTACGTTGGCGAGTCTTCTGACCAGGCGAGGTGGAATCGTCCTCTTCCGAGTTCGTGAGCATCGGCAGTGGCCAATCTCCCACGACTGCGCAGGAGGCTCCTGAACCCGACCAGAAGCTGAGGAAGACCACCACCACGCCCAACCCTGACGGAATCCGACTCCGAGCTGTTCAGCAAAGTTCCTCCCCTCTCTGTCAGCTCTCAGGAACAGAAGGCGGTTCGTCGATCGGAGCTCAAGGTGTGAAGTTATCAATTTCCTACCACTGTTGGGTCATTCTGTCCACCGATCCCCTCCTCCGACCCGTCCCCACTCAACGGGATCTGCACGTCCACACCGACATCCGACTGAGGCGAGACCAGTGCCGCTGGAAAGTAGTCGTCCCCACGATTCCAACACCACCTGCTGCGCACCAAACGGAGTTCGGGATTGCTCGTGGTGTCCATGTCAAGCCGCTGTTCAGAAGCTGCCCCTGCACAGAACCAGAACGGGGTCCCCGCTCAGTCGTCCGTGGCGACCAGGTTCGGGCGGAACCAAAATTCAGAAAAATTGTGCTGCATCCCTACCCTGTTACGAAGCCAACGGCACCAACCGCGCCTCCGGCAAAATTCCAGAGTGCGATCTACAGCCACTTCAACAGCTGCTGGTCACAGATTCCAGAACCGGGCTGATAAAAGAATTTGGAGAAATATGAAAGAAGAGTCAGTTTTATGCCCGACGTTAATTCGTTTCACATCATAATCTCTAGAATGGACCCGATCCGTTATCTCTTAGAAAAGCCTGTCCTTTCTAGTCGGTTAGCTCGCTGGCGGAGCTTCCTCTCCCAGTTTGATATCATATTCATTGTTCAGAAGGCAGTCAAAGAATATGCCATCGCTGAGCATCTCGCTTATCTTCCTATCCCCTACACAGACTCTATTCAAAATGATTTCCCTGATGAGCAGCTCTCTGTCCTTACTCATCATCCCTTTTGATCTCTGCACTTTGATGGTGCGCTCAACTCCTAAGGCCGAGGGATAGGTGCCATTATGCTCACTCCGGAAGGGGTGACGATTCCCTTTGCTTATCAACTCCGATTTTCTACCACCAACAACATCACCGAGTATGAGGCTCTCCTAGCTGGATTGAAGCACGCCAACCTTTTAGGCACACGCTACTTAAATATCATAGGAGACTCTCAGCTCATTCTGCGACAAGTTCTATCCACTTACTGCACTCGTCACCCGAAGCTCAAGCCATATCAAGATTTGGTCACTCTCTTAGCTCAGAAATTCCGCAAGTTGATCTATATCCATACCCCTCGATCTCAGAACATTCTTGCTGATGCACTGGCATCACTTGCTTTTTCTTTATCTTTCCCTCTCAGTCGGAGCACTGAGATATCGTCGTTCAGAGGTTAGATGCTCCCTCTCTTCAGGATCCTTGGTATCACAACCTTAGGAAGGTTGCAGAGGCTAGGGCTGAGAAAGAAGATTTAAAGGAAGTGTCTCTAACAGAACTAGAAGAGATCTTGGAAGAAGAAGAGTTGCCATGTTATCATGAAATTGAGCTATACTGCAAAGATGGATCGTTTCCTGAACAGGCAAACATCGAGCAGCGTAAGGCTATCAGAAGAGCCGCCTCGAGGTACACTATCATTGCCGGATAACTATATAGGCGCACTCTCAATGGAATGCTCATGAGATGCCTAGATGACGATGAAGCTTGGAAGGTGGCCAAAGTAGCCCATTCTAGTGAGTGTGGAGGTCATGTCAATGGCCAGGCTCTAGCTAAGAAGATCCTTACGCAGGGTTATTATTGGCCCACTCTAGAGGAAGATTGCTCCGTCTATCTCCGGAGGTGTCTTAAATGCCAACTCCACGTTGATAAAATCCATGCTCCTGCTTCATCTCTACATCCTCTCTCCGCTCCTTGGCCATTCTCCATGTGGGGTTTCGATGTTGCTGGCCCGCTCGGTGATCCCAACTCTAAAACTAAACAAAAATCCTTCATTCTTACCGCTAAGGAGTACTTCACCAAGTGGGCCGAAGCAGAGGCGTACGCGGAGATCAAAGCAACAACGGTGTGCCGCTTTATCATGAAGAATATCATTTCATAGTTTGGAGTGCCAAGTAGCATCATCACCGATAATGGCCCCCAGTTCATTTCTCAAGAGCTCAAGGACCTTTGTAAGAAGTTCAATATTGCATTGCATCATTCATCTCCATATTATCCTCAAGGCAACGGCCAAGCCGAGGCCACTAATAAAACCCTTCTTAAAATCATAAAGAAAACATGCGAATCTCATAAATTTTCTGATTGGCCTGAACGGTTACTGCAAGCTCTATGGGCTTACCGCACCTCCATCCGTACTCCCACGAGGTAAACCCCCTATGCTCTCACCTACGGGATGGAGGCGGTGCTCCCATATGAGATCCTGGTCCCTTCCCTAAGGGTGCAGCTCGATAAGGAACTTAATCTCAATGAACGTCGAGAGGCGTTGCTCGTCCAGTTGGAGCTCTTAGATGAGAAGAGGATGTATGCGGCTGATCATGTGTCCGTTTATCAAAAGAGAGTTTCGCGTTATTTTCAAAAGAAGGTAATTGAATGCAAATTTCAACTAGGAGATATAGTTTTGAAACGCAAATTCATTAGGTCCGGAGGTCCCAGGTCCAAATTACAACCAAACTGGGAAGGTCCGTTCATCGTTAGAGAGGCTTATCCAGGGAACGTGTATCACTTAGTTAACGTAGAAGGTGAAGAGCTGTCTCACGCTTGGAATGGGTTGTATCTCAAGCGCTTTTATCCATAGAGTCAGGCTAATGAAACCCGGTAGCGAGGTGTCCCTTCCTCTATCACGAAGGAGGATCCCGAGGTCGGTAAATCACACACATCACGGCACCCCTGGTCGGGTTCCCCAGTTATGTAAACACCGTTTCTCCTTGGTCATGCCTGGGGGAAGCCAAGGTCCCTGTCCGTTTCTCTCCTCGGCTGAATCTAGGGGCAAGAGGTAAATAAGGGGGCGATGACTAATCTAGACGCCCTGATGAGAGGAAATCTCAAATAGGGGCAGTCCGTTATGACCTGATTCCACAAGAAAAAAGTAATTCAAAAGAGAAAAAAAAGGAGCAACAATCGCAACGAAAAATAAAGAGTCATCTCACGAAGTCCATATCTCAAAATCCATAGCTTCGAGAAAATAAGACTAGGCATGACAAGAGTGGCAGTACAGTTTCTCCGCGGAACGTTATGAGCCCGGTTGTATACGTGCCTAGGATGGATAAAGGTTCGATGATGGACACAAAGCCCCGGCGTAACAAACCAAGTCTCTGAAAGGGCTGTCGCAAGAAGGATTCAAACTCTAAAATCTCTACACCTTCCCTAAGCTTACCCCTTGTTTCTATTTTCTCTTTTAGGACTAGACAGTACCCTGTGTATGGCCTTGGTAGAATCATCATGTAAACTGGCCCTGGCTAGGGACTATCATCTTATAAGCACGCCGACCTCAGGAGATTACGAGTCGGACACGTGGGGCCCTTGTTGCTGGGACAAAATTGGCTTTCAAAATCCAAAAAAATCATATATTTCAATATCCAAAAAAATCATATATTCTAAAATCCAAAAAAATCATATATTTCAAAATCCAAATCCAAAAATCATATATTTCAAAACCTCACAAAAATCAAATATCTTAAAATTCCAAAAATCTTGCATACATGCATCGCATTTTCTTATTATTTTCGCCTATTTAATAAGGCTCCACCCCTTGACCCAATATCAAGAACTGGTCATTTTCTGACTTGCTACAGGCAAGGGGTTGAGTCTAAGAACATATCTAACTTGTTTCCATGTCTAAGTGTCTGCAGACGTAGGTTCAAATGCTCAAGATTCAAAGCTCACAAGTTTTCTATCTCTGGCTCTCTCACGGTCTATTTTTAGACCGCTAAACACATCTGGTGGTTCATCATTGTACCATTTCCTTTCTCGAAAGGTTAATAAAATTAACTCTCAGTAAAACTATCACTGGCGGTCTTACGATAGGTCGTCGTCTGATCATTCTGGCGGACCATCATTGGACCGCTTTACTCTCCTGAGGGTCGAAAACACTCAGTTTTTCCTGAGCGCTGTCTCTGGCGGTCCCTTGTTGGACCGTTAGGCGTTGTTGGCGGTCCTAGATTAGACCATTATGTCAGATAAAAAACTCTACTTTTTAGCTAATTTGAGCTCAATCTTGCAATCAATTCCACATCTTTTTAAAACAAAGCTCTTATTCCATTCCACTAAGTTCAAGATACATCATTTGGATGATAATTTCAAGTACATCAAGAAGAAAGCTTAGATTACATTCAATCTTTCATCCACGCAAGGTCAGATCTTGCGTAATTCTTTCACATAAGCACGGTATCCTTCTTCATCTTTTGCTACTTCTACTTGCCAAGCACGCACCCGGCTAATTTTCCACATGATTAGTGCATTCCGAACTACTCGCTTGTCCTCCTCAGTTCCTATATTCCTAGATTGAAGGGGAGGGAGATATCATAGTGCTGGAACCGTAGTATGGGGTAGCCCAACTTGAAGATAGCACCGGTGCAAGTTGTAGATCGCCAGGGTAGTATTCCCCACTAGCTGCAGGTCTAGGCCCGGTCGTCGAGAAACTCCAAGGATGGTGCTTTGAAGAACTCTTGGCCGCATCACGAACTTCTCAATAGGCAATGTGTCGAGGAAGAGACGCCAATCATCTCTTGTCTCCTTAAACGTTGTACGACACTCAACCTGTGGAGAGAATCCAAAAGTGCCTCCTATATAGAAGAGTGGGTGGCTCCCAAATATCCAGCTAGCTGAAGGCAAGTCCTCCTTGGGTAGGAACTTAAGTCTCACTCTCAACCAACACTCAAGGACAATCATTGATCCAAATAGTGGCCCTCCTAGGCAAGCTGAACTAAGGCCTTCGTAAAGGTAAGAAAGGACCGCTTGAGAAATAGATAAATCCCGCCACAGCTCACTAATAATGTTAAGGTTTTGGATATCCAAGAGGTGGTCGGTGGTGGTGAAAAGGAAGACCCCGCACCAGCAAACTGAGGTAGCTTTGGCTATGGCTTCAAATCTCCCGCTCTTGTTTTTACAATAAGCGGTGATCGATTGGGCCATGGGTATCAAATGGATATGGTGCGGGCTGATCACGGTCCTAACACCTTTTGGGTTGTGAATGAAATCCCCTAGAATGGGAGAAGGGTCTATTGTTTCAACGGCATGACACACTAAATCTTCATCCCCCACCTTAGTCTTAGCGAGGGCTAGATAGGTTTCTACCTCCTCTAATAGGACAGTTGCTTCAAAGGATGGGAATATGAATGTGTGTGTTTGAGGATGCCACAATTCCACAAGGGCGGAAATGCTAGGCCAATCATATGAAAGTTTTTGGAAATTTTTGGCCAAGACTAACAAGGGTTGAAGGTGCCATGCCCTCAAGATGGAGAGGACATCTAAAGGGAGTTCCTTTATCATGGGAGCCACCCACTTTAGGTTGGAGTAATACCTTGGGCCAGGAAGAAGTTAAGAAAAAGACAGAAAGAGGAAGAAGAGAGGAAGATCATGAGAAGAAAGAAAATTCAGAATTTATGAAATTTTGAATCAAATTACAAACTTACTTCTCTTGAAGAACTCGAACTCAAGTGCTTGGGGATGGAAGTCTGCCGTTGTAGCTCCCCGTACTCCTTCTTGGCTGCTTTAGGCCCGGTGTAGACCATCTCTCCCATAGCAGTAGCTTCAAAGGTCCTCTTCATGGTGTTTTTGAGAGTTTTGATGGAATTTTGAGGCTTATAGCAGAGAATTGGTATGAGCTGCGAATTCTGGGCTTATTTCTATTTATAGAGGTTTGTTTTTAAGGTTGGGGCATTAGGATTGAGGTTGGGTAGTCTGATCTTAAGTTAGATTGAGTTCTAGTGCAGATTGAGGCCTCTTTCCCCTGAGTTCGGACTCTCACAGAGAGTCCTTCTCGGATTTTCACAGTTTCTGCACTAGCGGTCTATCGTGAGACCGCTATAGTCATCAGGTGGTTCACTATTGGACCGTTTTATCCCGTCATCCACCGCCCTCCATCAGTCCCTTTGACTATCCTTGGTTTGACCGTTTTCCAAACTCTGGCGGTCTAAATTTAGACCGTTTCTCAGGTTTTTCCAGATTTTGTTAAAACTCATTCCCCCTAGTCATCAATCCTATTTTTTTCTCTTTCTATCTCACTCGTACCTTCTGTCAAGCATTCACATTCATACATCTTAAATAACACAAAATAAAAAAAATAAAAAAAAAGATTTCATTCCACTATCAAAAGTCATGTACAAGTGTGTACATCAAAAAAGAAAAAAGAAGAGTACAAGCCACTCGGCCGGTCTGTCTCCTGGGCCATCGCTATCACCGGTGCCCTCATGCCTCTTCTCCGACGGGCCCATGGCTGTGCTACCCTCCTCCCACTGCCGCCTCCTATCCGCCTCCTCGTTCCTCCGATGGCCGGAGGAGCTGGTGAAGTAGCCTCGGTATCCACTGCTCGGTGCGACACTCTAGCTCCTGCTACTAGTCTCCGACTTCTTCCCCAGAAGTCGAAGGGCCTCCTTCATGCCCGACATCATGCCCTTCATCTCGATGGTCTGCACTCGGAACTGATCCTGCTCGCCCCTCAGTCGCATGACATCAGCTCTAAGTCGCTCCATCTCCTCCTCATCTGCACGCCGGTGAGTCTCTCCTGCGCTCAGTCGGGCAACCTCTGCTCAGAAATGGGCTACCTCGGTTGCCTATGCACGAAGTCGCTATATCTCCTCTCGAGCACGCTCCGCCTCAGCCAATGCTGTGGTCAGCTCTCTTGCCTGCATCAGCATTCATCACAATTAGGCATTTGCATATCATAAAGCATTTAAGATCTAAGGAACTCGGTTGGTTTTGCTTACCCTCTCCGCGAGAGAAGCCTCGGCCTCCTCAGCCTGAGCAATCGCCCGAACAAAGTCGGCGTCCCACTGAGCCCTGCCTCCCACAGGCTATGACGAAGAGGACGGAGCATCTGGTCCCTGCCGCTGCGCTCTCTCAGCTCGCTGCATTTAGAACTCAAGGTCAGTCACATTCATAATCCTAAGCATAATTAAGTTCAAGGTTTAGGAGATTTACCAGAAGGTCCAGCGCGCGCTGGAGCTCGTCCCTCTGCTGCACAGTGGAGTGGAGAAGGCCCTGCAACTCCGCTATCCTGCCCTGAGGGTCTAGCTGCATATGTCAAATCATGGTGTCAATGCATATAGGAATAAGATACTTAATTAAAGAGCATAAGTTTAGAAGTCATACCGGTCGTCGGACGCCACAAAATACCCGATCGCCGTACCTCCGAGCATAGGCCTTTAGGTAGGCCTTGTCGCTATCTTCTCGGGCCTTCACCACCCGGCCTCAGCATGTCCAGTCCCGTATCTGCTCATGCACCCGAGTGACCCAGTCGATGTCGCCACTGAGTCCCTTCTCCGCTCTCCTAAAACGCTCGTCGTCTCACTCGGGGAACTCCACCTCTGGCTGGTGTACTCCCCTCATCCTCATGATCAGTCGGTGATGGAGAGGCTCGATGATGTTGATGCAATGGAGCCAAATCTCGCATCTGGCGTAGGCCTGGGCTGCCTCCACCCACGGCTGTCCCTCGTGACCCTCGTCACGGTAGGGTGTCCAACGTACCTTAAAAAGGTAAGGAAATCAAATGTCAGCATTTAGATAAGCCTTCATAAGCATTCATAAGCATTTTTAAGCATTTAGAAGCATTTAAGCACATAGAGAGTTTGAGTTTGGAACTTACCGATGCATACGGAAATGTGTCGATATCGTCTTGGATCACCCGAGCTAGGCGTCGGATCGATCCCATGTCCCGAGCTACCACCCACCGTCTCACGATGGGGATCTGCTCAGGGTACAGCTCCTTCCCTCGCCCAAGGCTAGGGAGGTATAGGTAGCTCCAGATCTGCATAAATCAGGTGTCAGCATATAATAATTTCAAGCATATAGAAAAAGCATTTAAAGTTTAGAGTTTAGGATATTACCTGTAAGAAAGGCGAGAAGCCGCCCAGCATGGTCTGCCGGTCAGTCGTGCTCAGAGACTTGAATAGAAATGCTAGCACTGCTGCTCTCCAGGCGTACCCGCCTACTCCATCAAAATCACTCAGTAATGGGAGGAGCCTGACGCTCACTCCATCAGCCCTTGTCGCGAACAAGAGCTTCCCGAACAGCAAAATCAGGAAGCGTCGTAGGATGATATCTCCCTCCGGTCCCGGTCCTATTGCTACTCTGGGTCAGACCTGCTCCACCACTCTGCCTATGTGCTCCTCAGGTAGCTCTCCTACGGAGATCGCCGCCCCTCGCAGCCCCAGGCTCTCCTGGAGCGTCGCTCGTGCCAATTGGGATGAGTGGTGCCCTGGCCTCATCAGATAAAGTCCCAGCAACTCCTGCGCTAGCTCACGGTAGTCGACGTACGTCTAGCTAGTCACCGGTGCCCCGTGGACCAGCAGTCTGGTGATCCTCGCTATGTCTTCCAGCATGGGGATCATATGACCCCACGGGAAGATGAATGCCCTACTGATCGGGTCCCATCTCCCGTGCAGAGCATAGAGTAAGGCTGTGTCCACCCTGGTAACCTCGATGCTCAAGACCTCTCCAAAGCCCATGGCGGCTAATCTATCTCTCTGGTAGTCGGGCAGTGCCTGGTATACTGCCCGGACTTCCAGCCAAGAAATCTAGGTTCGTCACTTCCCCTGCACACATGTAGAACATAGAGTTAGTCATTGCATTTCCATTTGCATCTCAAATAAACAAAAGCAACAAAAAAATTCAAACAAAGCAAAAACACAAAAATATCAAAGTCTTGTCTCTAGTTCCTCTGGCGGCCATATCATGGGCCGTCTGAGTCCTCTAGCGGTCCCAGTATGGGCTGTCTGATGCTATAGCGGTCACTGGAACGACCGCCACACAACCCCCGAACGGGCATCGTCTTATTTGTTTCCCCGGTTCGTGGAAATGGCCGAAACAGCCTACAAATGGTTGTAATGGGTGCCCAGACCCATTCCCCTATCCATTTCCATCCATTCATATACATGCATACAAATAAAAAATTGAAAAATGAAAATTTTGGGCTTTTTGGGGCCGTCAGCCTACCTCGGTCGACTGGCGACCGCTCGTCGCCGTGGGTTCCTCTTCGGCCGCCGTGGCGTCTTCCTCTTCCTCCATGGCTTCCCTAGGGCCTTCCTCGGCCGCGGGGGCTTCTTCCTCCACTTGGGGCGCCACCGGTTGTTCTCCCTCTACTGGTGGGTCCGCCGCCGCCGTGGGTGGCCCCTTTCCCTCCTCTAGCCGCCGTTGGAGGTGGTGAATCGCCCTCTTCTTCACCATTCTGGCGGTGGCCGGGGTGGTAGCTGCGGTGGTCGCCGGTGGGCTTTGCCGGAGTGGGATGGGTGTTGGCTCGGTTGTTTCAGGCGTTTGAGTGTTTGAGCTTTGAATGAGGGAGAACGAACGTTTTATTTTTTGAAACGCTCAGTAAATTTGGTAGTCTATCGTAAGACCATCACACTCACTCTGGCGGTCCTTCCGTAGACCATTTTGTCATCAGAGTCTTCTTCCTCTAAGGATGTGAACCGACGTCCTTTGACGGTTCATGTTTAGGCCGTCAGAGGCCTTATAACGGTTCTAGTATAGACCGTTTTGTGGGCTGGATTGTTTGCAATGATTTATTTGTTATGTCTCATGCTTCAAGGACATATATGTTATGCTTCATGCTTATTTATGAATCTATTTTATTGATGACTAACCTTTTCACTACAAAAATCATGAACACCATCACACTTTATCACCGCTCGCCAGGCAGGTAAGTCAGGTAAGTATCTCGATCCCTAGTCCCTTAATGCATTACTATATGGTACTTATAATATATTTTCTCGAGAACCGGCTGGTCATTCATGTGTTCTGGGATCTGATGTTCCCCTTTAACAAAAATGATGATGATCTAGGTGCACATGTTTAATCGTTGGATAGGCCGTTAGGTTGGAAGAATTAGGAGACGATGGTTCTGTCTTGCACGCCGTAGTTGCAGATAGTATCCTGACCCTGATTTATCCGATCTCGCAATACTATTGTCGAGTATCTTGCTATTTTATCCTTTCTTTGCATTTGTTTTGATGATTTCTTTTATTTTAGCCTAGCATGCATCATACGCATCTTTGAGCATTCATGAGCCTTCATCTGTTTGAAGTGTCTCAGTAATGGTGGATAACTGTGTGTCCATGGTCTTGAATAAGTAGAATCATTCCACTCTAGGTTGGAAGGTTTCCTTCGATTGTCTTGCTCAGTTTGGTTAGCTGAGGATTCCTGTCTGGATTTTAGTTGCTCGTCTCTTTACTTTTTCGCTTGATCCAACCGCCTATTAGCTATGTGTTCCAATGAGGAGGTTGGTCGTGTTTTCCTTTCCTTTGGTTGTTAGTTCCTCCAGACATGCGTCATTCGGTTTTGCCGTTCCTTGTGATGGGTTTGAAGTTTTTCGGAAGATTCCTATCGCTCGTTGGTTGAGAACGGGTGTCGGTTTACCTTAACGCCCGCTTTTCAGTTCACTCCGCTTCATTTCCGTTTCGCCTCCATGTTCCATGTCGCTTTCACTTCACCTCCGCTCGTTCCCCTGCAAAGAAGACGTTAAGGAGGGGCATCTGTTGACACCCGTTTTATGACCAATGAGTTGGGTCATCTCCTTACTTATCTTTATGATGCTCCAGGTTATACGCCGTTTAATGAGTCATTTTGGTCAGTTTTGGGGCTTAGTTCATGGGTCATTCTCCTTGATTGGGTCTCGCACCTTATTTGCTGAAGCTTAATAAGCCTTTCATTTATTTTGTCACTCCACTGTCTCTGGCGATCTATTATATGGGCGTTTGCTGACGTTTGGTGGTCCTACCTTAGGCCGTTTGATGACGTCAGAGTCTAGAGCCAACGTCTTTCTCTCAAGCCTTATCCATTCTTATCTATTGGGCTCTGGCGGTTTATCGTAAGACTGTTAGAGGCACTATGGCAATTTTACCGTAGACCGTTTCCTGCTTCCAGAGTTCTCATCATGAAGTTTTCGCCCGTTGGCCTTATCTTCTAAGGATGGCGGTCTATCCTTGGACCGTTAGAGGCACTGTGGCGGTTTATCGTAGGACCGTCTGAACAGTCTGAGAGTACTGCTAGGACTGTCTGTTCTCTGCTATGGCGTGGCCGAAGTAGAGTTTTGATGTGACGATTTCTCTCTTGATATTGATCCTTAGAAGCTCCTGTTTGTTTCTGTGGACTCTTGGGAGTATTATCTTCAAGGATTATCTGGTTTCAGGCCTAATTTTGAGTCATTATCCCTCCAATTCGTCCAGAAGGTTTGAGGGCCTATAAATAGGACCTTGACTTGATGGGTTAAGGAGGAGATTTCTGGAGATTACGTCAAGGTGCTGCCGCATTCTGGAGCGAGTACCAATCAAGGAGAAGCTTCTTCCACGTCCATAAGCTTCAAAGTCCATGGAGTATTGAGATCCAAGTGCTCATAGTGTTGCATTTCCCCTCTAGTTCATTCCCCTCTTCATAGCATTTCATAGCTTTTTTCCATCTCCTTCTTCCACATTCTTTGCATCTCAATCACATTTTTAAACACCTTCCCATCTTTTTCACACCCCACAGGGGTTAAAAAACCCAAACCTCCCAGGTATCCACCCTTCCTTTTGCATGCACATTAGTTTAATTGCATTATAGTTACTACACTTGTCATAGGGCTAATTTGGGTTGTCTTTCTATGCTTTTACATTCTTTTGCAGGTCTACAGGGTTCCTAGCATGAGGCCCAACTCTTCTGGCCGGCCGGGAGAGGTGGAGATCAAAGTCCCAATTTGTTGCTCCGTGTGCTCTAGCGGCTCTACTTTGGACCATTTACAGGCTATGGCGGCTTATCGTAAGGCCGTTTATTGGCGTTAGCGGCCTGATCTTAGACCGTCTGAGTTCATGGATTTTTGGTTTTCATCTCCCGTGGGTGGGTGTTGCATCCTCCTCTTTCCAAGGTATTTAGCTTAGCTTTGCTATTTTAATTACCTTGGTGGCGATCACACTTCCTTAGTTGAGTATTGCTCATCATTGTTCTCTTGATTGCTCTTCTTTTGCTTATTTGCTCCACACTTACGATGTGTTTTTACTTTATTCCTTTGCTCCACTCCCCAGTGTGTGTTTTTATCTTTTTCCTTTATGAACATTGATGACATGCCCATGCTCCTGATTTTGATGATTGTTTAAGTTAGGTTGCTCACACATCTTCACACATATCTTTCACACTTACACATATCTTCTATATCCGCATTCACATCATCACATCACACAAGAAGAAATAAACATCAACAACGGCGGGACAAAAGACATGACAAATACGCTCTTCAATGAAAACCCAAGATCCGATGAAGCTGAACTGCTAGGTTCATAATCGTGAGGCAAAGCCCTCTCGTGGAGATATGATGAGATAAAGCGAAAGCTGAGAAGGACATGAGCTTCAGAACAGATCGAGAGAATAGATTGAAGAAGAGAACAGATCCGAAAGACGTGAATAGGAGATAGGGCGAAAGATAGAGCAAAGGACTTGAATACCTGTAACCTGCACACTGAGCAAACAGATTGCATATCCATCCTCAAAATAAAGATAGATGAAAATAATAAATATTTTTGACTTTTAAACATTTTTTTGATTTTTTTAGATTTTGAAAATATCTGATTTTTTTTGTTTTTGACAATATTTGATTTTTTTGGATTTTTTTGGGTAATATTTTATTTTTTTGAATTTTAAATTTTGACAAAGCTATCTGCAGCACCCAACAGACGGGCTTAAACTATAGGCCAAGGATCGTCATCCCTCCCCCTTTCATTAAAGATTTCTCTTAAGTAGGGTGTGCATATGAGGGTGGCTCACCACAACTGACCACCTCTAAAGAACGATGCCCCCACTAAGGCCATACCCGGGATACAACCCAGCCTAAGAGGGAGAAGCATAAGAAAAAAATGGAGATAAGCTTTAAGCAGGATGGGAGACATCAGGACTCGACTTCCTTCTAGGGCACTACCCCTTAAAGAGATGGTATGTTGCGCCAGGACTTTGTGTCTCTGATTTTGGGTCCATTCATATTAGGCACGCATGCGATCGGGCTCATGACGTCCCGCGGGTAACTATACTACCACTCTTGCCATACCTTTGATTCATAATTTTGCATATTGATTCATCATTGATATTTGATTGCCCTTACTAGCTAGATATTGCATGAACGCTCATTTTCGCGGGTCAAGACTGCCCCTATTTGAGACCTCTCTCGTATTAGGGAGCGCCCAGGTTGATCATATCATCTGTCAATCTCTTACCCCTACACTCGGTGTTGAGTAGTGGACAGCAGATCTAGAGGGGAGGGGTGAGTAGATCTGCCCCTCTTTTCGTAATGCAACCCTCTATATAGCTAGATAAAATAAATCGCAGCGGAATATAACGAGCTTATCGAAGAACACTATGATTCGCTTGGCAAGATGAGCAACTGATATATCGATTTGAACCTAAGCATGCATCTAGAACGAAGCAATCACATAAATAAACCACAACACAAAGGATTTTAAGGTGGTTCGGACTGAATCCCCAGTCCTACGTCCACCCCTCACCAAATCTGGTGAGGCTCCACTAGTGCCACGCACTGAACCACAAATCGGAAGAACCTCCGATTGCCTTCCTACTAACCACCGGTAGGGACGTCAACACCACAGATCGAAAAACTTCCAATTGCCTTCCTACTAACCACCGGTAGGGATGTCAATCACCACAGATCGGAGAACTTCCGATTACCTTCCTACTAACCACTGGTAGGGATGATCTTCAGTTTCGATTGTTTGAAAGAAATGGAAAGAGAACAAATAGAAATCACTCAAACAAGATATAGAATATGCTCAAAGTAAAAAGATCTTATCCGAGTTGCAGGAGCTTGAATCTGATGCTTCGATGGTGTCTTCTTCCTTGAGAGATGATCTTCCTTGAGTTGATGAAGAAGACTATGGTTGTAGCTTTGATCTTCCCGTTGATCTCTTTGAGTTGATGAAGAGTTTGATGCAGTTTAGATCACCCTTGAGAGCCTTTATTGCTTATTACTTCCTTGCAGGTTGAGATAGCTTCAGATCTAGGCTTGAATCCCTTAGAATGGATGAAGATCTCTTCACGAAGTACTGTTCACGGCTACAGTACCATCTCCCTTGAACAGTCTCCACAAACCTCCCTTGATCTCCTTTGATCCAAATGAAGCATTAGGGTTTCTAACCCTCTTGTATGTGTTTTATAGACTTTGGATGGTCAATAGAAGCCCCCCAGACCAGATCCACATTTTGTGGGTGATTGGGTGACTTTAGGATTAAAGAAATCTATGGAGAATGGCCCTTCTCGAAGTGGAAAACAAAGTCAACAATGAAGGCTCGGGGCTGGCGGTCGACATGTGGCTTCTGGCGGCCGACCGCTACTGAGAAAACTACAGATGAATGATCCTTGGAATTTTCGATCGACCGCTACTGGGCTGGCGGTCGACCGCCATTGAGAGAGCTGCAGCCTGGAGGTTGCTGGCAGGGGCGGTCGACCGCCCCTGTGCTGGCGGTCGACCGCCAGCTTGGCAGACCCCGGGTTTTCTCGGGTCGGTCCGTTAATTTCTTTAGCTCCGTCGTTTAAGTTCTTTAGCACCCCATTCATGTCTGTAGCATCACCCTTGACAGTCTAGAAGGTGTCAACTGAGTATTTGACTTTGGGTTCTCTTGGTAATGCTTCTTTGTGCATCGACCTTAACTGTCATTGAGCTTTCACTTTTGCCAACTCCACTCCATTCCTTGTCCATTCATTTGCATATTTGTCACGAACAAAACATCATGTATGTCAGTCATATAAAAGTGAAAAACAACAATGACTAATAGTGTTTAGCCATTATCAAAACCAAGAATGTCAAATAAGTCAAATGACCACATGATGATGTCGAATGACCCAAGTGACCGCAAGATGACTCAAATGACCATAGGGGCACAACATTCTCCCCCTTTTTGATGATGGCAACATTGTGAGTCATTATGTGGCAGTAATATCCAAGATGGCAAAGTTTATGACATATGCAACAAGTGCAGCTCAAGATCCATGATAGTAATAGCATGTAAATGCAATTATGAATGCAGATATGAGTGTTATGCAATTATGCAAACCCCATCACATACACATAAGAGATACACAAAGCGCACAAAGGATTATCCCCCTTTGACTCTCCCTCGTACACAATTCACTCATCCCCCAATGACAACTCACAAAGCAAAGGATGACTCACAAAAAAATATTCTCCCCCTTTGACAGCAATAAAAAGGAGGGATAAGTGAGAGAAGCGGCAAATGTCGGTGAGACCAGTTCTTAAAGGGGTGGAGAGCAAGCCATTATATACAAACCTGAAACATACCGCGAGCAACATATATGGTTCAAAGCTAATGAAATCTGAGATCAACAACAGAGTTCAAAAAGCAGCTACATCCAAGATTTAATAGAAATGAACCAAAGGTGCATATCATGGCAGTGTTTAACCTTCCCTTGTCTTATACATCCATATTCAATAACGACAAAGGGAATAGCACAACAACTAGTATTGAGGGTAAACAAGCATGAGTAAATCATGGAATTGTATGATTGCAGCATGTTTGATTTTTCAGGAACTTTTGTATTTGAAGGCACGTGATGTCACGCCCCGAGCGCGGAAGATACCCGGAGACGCGTGACGAGTTTATATCGATCATGTCAATCAGAGTATTAGTGTATTCGACACCAAATCAGAGATGCGCAAAAGTAAAGATAACCCAATCCTTTATTTAATCACAACCTCAAAGTACTTCTATTACAATTCACTTAACGAAAGTGTTATGACCCAATAAAAGAAAAAAGTACAATGGTTGACTTAAGCAATTTGAAAGATAAGACTAGTAGACGCTTGGATAGACGGAGAGCTCTACTCTCTTCACTCTTGATCTTCCCCGTCCGATTGAGTCTCGTCGTCGGACTTACCTGAAAAGTAGGGAAACACTGAGTGAGCGAACGCTCAGTAGGAAATTATATCTCAAGAACTAGCAAGGGGTTTAAGTAATTACATTTTTATGAATGCACTATAGCTATGCATGCTCGCATAAAACGACAAGATAGAGAGTATATCAACAAGATAACAAGGTGAACTATTCATGAACTTTCAAGTAATAGATGTCAGGATGTTCAAGCAAGTAATTTCATCATGTCATGTCGAGAACTTGGCTATCACGTTTCAAGCAAGCAAGTATATAAATTACCCTTTTTCGGGTCACGCAAGTCATGTCATGTCAAGTCGAGTCAAGTACGAGATTTTTGTGGAATGTCCAATCAAGCTAGTCATGCACTTCGGTACAATGCCATACCGTGATCATTACAACTCCCATGGGCACTAGTACTTTTGGGTGCTCCTCCCAGGACCAGATCGGGCCCTATATGCGCAGGCATTGATCATGTATTTTGACATCCACTTTGTGTATAGCCAATATGGAGTTTCAAGGATAAAGAACTTGTATGAACTTAGAGGTAGATAGCATTTCAAGGATTTGAACATGACCATAATGACGATAATAACGGTGCAATCACGAGTATCGATAAAACTAGGTGGAATTGGTTCCCTAACTTGGGTACCATGACAAGTAAGTGCCCATAAGTAGATGGTCACTCTTTTAATATAGAATTGAGGTCCACAAGAACATCATAATAATGTTTGATATAGAATTGGGGTCCACAAGAACATCACAATAATGGCATGCTTTCCCCGTTCATTAAGATAATTCTCATATCATACACATAGCATAACATGAGGGCCGGTATACCATGTTTCTATAGAGTGACATGGCAAAGTAGTGTGATAGGTTTTCATGGTACAACCCGCTCAATCGGCCTTGAGGGAATCCAAGGCTCGAGGAGTCTTATGGAGGTCTCTATGACTAACTTGCTAGTCCAAAGGAACGGAATGTCCAATGGAGAGCTTGTATGTCACTGAGAATTGAGGGTAATGCGATAAACCATCGTGAAACATGGGACTATATTCACGGACTGGAATATAGTGCCGATATATATATATATATATATATACATATGAAACCCTCGGTTAACAGTAACAGTGTAAAATAGTATCACAGGAAAATAGCGACTTAATCTAAGTCATTACTTATCAAATTAACGCCTTCTACAGGGCGTTTATTTATGATTTAACGACTACAGTAGCAGGCGTCCATTAGATTTATAATATTTTACAAAATTGCCAATTTCTGGAATTTTCATGAAAACGCGCCTTACAGAGGGGCGTTAATTTTAAAGTCACGCCCTGGTGCAGGGCGTCAGTTATGTAAGAGACGACCTATCCCAGGTCGTTAATTCCTTAACATCCGAAATAGGATTCATGAACAGTATAAATTTCCAGATAATAAAATTTTCAGGAAGAGGATCACATGGTCAGGAAGAGAAAAATAGCAGGATTCAACAAGTATGATCATGCATTAGATTAGATACATGGTTTACTTGATATAGAATTTTAAACATGGATAATTAATAATTAAGTGAAGTTGACGACTCCTGGGTAGGGCGTCAAAACAAGAATTAGCGCCCTAGTCTGGGTCGCTTCCTTTAAAATTAGCGCCCTAAGGAGGGTCGCTACTTACAATATTTTCCAGAAAACTATGAAAAACGTAGAGAATCTATATGCATGAATTGACAGATTACTTTATCATAATTACTATGTTGGCTTGGGCTACAATTCTTGAGAAAACCTACCTGATGGGTGATTTGGATGAAGAAACGTGAAGGAAAAATGATGCTCTGTTCTAAACAGAGTTCTTCTGAAGCTTATGGAAACAGCTTCCTTCTTGAAGGAAGAGATTGTCTTGATGAAGAACCTCCAGTCCTTCAACTAGGTAGAAGAGTTACTACTTACGGTAGACTTCCTGCAGCAAAGACGATGAAGAACATCAATATTCTTCATGATTATGACCAAAGGCAGGGAAGAAGAACATTACCTGTTCTTTACGTATGCAGCAGCAGAGTTTTCCTTCGACCAACAGCTTATTAGGGCTCGACAGGAAGGGTTATTTATAGGGTTTACAGAACCCAATAGGGTTGGAGTTTGATTAGAACATGTCTTTCCTTGATAGAGTCTTTTCCATGTTCGATTGAACACGTATTAATCCAAAAACTTACCCTGGATAATGTCCGGGTTCGAATGGGTCACAAACGGAATTAACGCCTTGCCCTAGGGCGTTAGTTTAAATTGACGCCTTTGTTAAAGTCATTTCTTATGTAAAACGCGTCCATGTGGAGGGCGTCACGTTTACTTGCCCTTTTTTATTATTTTGGCCGTTTAAGAATTGACGACATCTACTGTGGTCGTCCTTTCTGGAATTCACGCCTTGTATAAGGGCGTTTCTTTTTGAAGTAGCGCCTTGAATCAAGGCGTTATTTACATTTTGGTTTATTATTTACTTCTTTAGGCTCTTATCATTTATTCATTAAATCTTTTAATCTTATTTTGATCAATTGGGATTTTTATTTCCTTTTATTTTTACCAGGGTTGCTACACCCTCCCCCACTTAAAAGAATTTGGTCCCCAAATTCAATAGACATATATTATATATGTGGAGAGTGTAGAGTATATACCTTTTTAGAATAAGTCGGGAATCGTTTCCTCATAGACTCCTCGGTCTCCCATGTGGCTTCGTGTTCTGAACATTTACTCCATTGCACCTTTAGCATGGGGATAACTTTATTCCTTAATGTTCGTACCTCGCGATCGAGGATATTCATGGGCTTTTGTTCATAAGTAAGGTCCTTTTGAATCACCAGGTCTCCATGATCAATGATATGTGACGGATCATGCACATATTTCTTCAACATTGATATGTGGAATACATTATGAACTTCGGACAATTGTGGAGGTAAAGCGACGCGATAAGCAACCTCGCCAACCCTTTCTAGTATCTCAAAAGGTCCGATAAATCTTGGCGTAAGCTTGCCTTTAACACCAAATCTCCTTATTCCACGTCCAGGTGATATTTTGAGAAAGACGTGATCTCCGACTGGGAATTCGAGATCTCTTCTTCTTGTATCAGCATAAGCCTTTTGTCTAGACTGAGCTACTTGCAGTCTTTCTCTAATCAACTGTATCTTCTCGGTGGTATCCCTTACCATATCTGGACCTAATAGTTGTTTCTCTCCAACTTCGTCCCAGCATAAGGGTGATCGGCAACTCCTTCCGTATAAGGCTTCGAAAGGTGCCATTTGTATACTTGCCTGGTAGCTATTATTGTATGCAAATTCAACCAGAGGCAAGTGGTCATGCCAGCTTCCACCAAAATCAATGATGCAAGCCCTGAGCATATCTTCAACTACCTGATTAGTTCTCTCGGTCTGACCATCCGTTTGAGGATGAAAAGCTGTACTAAAGTTAAGTCTCGATCCCAACGAATGTTGTAGTCCTTTCCAAAAATGCGAAGTAAAACGGGGATCTCTGTCAGACACAATCGAGACAGGAATGCCATGTAATCTGACTATCTCTTTTATGTATAATGCAGCCAGAACATCAACTGACCATCGACTCTTGATTGGCAAGAAGTGTGCTGATTTGGTCAATCGATCAATGATAACCCATATTCCATCATATCCTCCTTTTGATTTAGTTAGACCCATGATGAAATCCATACCAATATCCTCCCACTTCCATTTGGGAATATCCAGAGGATGTAGCTTTCGGCAGGCTTCTGGTGTTCAGCCTTAACTTGTTGGCAGGTGAGACAGCGAGACACAAAGTCCGCGACTTCTCTCTTCATATTAGGCCACCAGAAGGTCCTTTTTAAATCTTGGTACATCTTAGTAGATCCTGGATGAATTGTGTACCTTGATCTGTGAGCTTCATCTAAGATCTTCTTCTTTAATTCTGGACAATCCGGTATACAAGTTCTATTTTGGAATAACAACCTTCCATCTGAAGCTAGTTGGAACACAGATTGTCCTCTAGTTTGCCCTTGATTTCCACTAATACCGGGTCACTACCTTGAAGTCCTTGTATTTCGGATAGCAAGTCTGGCTGTATGCTCATATGGGATAAGGTGACACACCTACTGTCCTTGTCCATGCTTATATTAAGTCTAGTGAATTGTTCTAGCAACTTCCACTCCTGAATCATACAATTGGCTAATAATGCTCTCGGCTTTCGACTAAGGGCATCAGCTACAGGATTACCCTTTCCAGGATGATATTGTATAGTAAAGTCGAAGTCCTTAAGATATTCTAGCCAACGTCTTTGCCTCATATTCAATTCCTTCTGAGAGAAGAGATACTTAAGACTTTTATGGTCAGAGTATACAAGAAACTGCACTCCATACAGATAATGTCTCCATATCTTCAGTGCAAATACTACCGCAGCCAATTCTAAATCATGAACTGGGTAGTTCTCCTCGTGCTTCTTCAATTGGCGAGAAGAGTAGGCTATAACCTTCCCTTGTTGCATTAAAACACATCCGAGGCCAATGCCAGATGCATCAGTGTATACCTCGAACTTTTCTCCTTCAATTGGTAGAGCTAAGACTGGGGCAGTAGTCAAGTGATCCTTGAGAGCTTGGAAGCTTCGTTCACAATCCTCGCTCCATTCATAGCGTATCTCCTTGCGAGTTAGCCTAGTGAGTGGTACGGCTATCTTGGAGAAATCCTTGATGAATCGCCGATAGTAGCCCGCAAGACCCAAGAAACTACGGACCTCGCTAGCATTGGTCGATCTTTCCAAATTCCTTACAGCTTCAACCTTTGATGGATCTACGGATAAACCATCTTTTGATATAACATGCCCCAAGAAAGCTACTTCTCTTATCCAAAATTCACATTTGCTGAGCTTTGCATATAGCTGATTTGTCCTCAATATCTGTAATGCAATCCTTAAATGTTCCTCATGCTCTCCCTTGGTCTTGGAGTAAATCAATATATCATCAATGAAAACCACCACGAATTGATCTAGATAAGGTCTGAATATACTATTCATCAACTGCATAAAGGCAGCAGGGGCATTTGTTAGTCCAAAAGGCATAACAACAAACTCATAATGGCCATACCTGCTTCTGAATGCGGTCTTATGAATGTCATCATCCTTGATCCTTAGTTGGTGATAACCTGACCTGAGATCAATCTTTGAAAAATACTTGGATCCAGATATTTGATCAAATAACTCATCGATTCTCGACAGTGGATACTTGTTCTTGATAGTGAGATGATTCAACTGTCGATAGTCGATGCATAACCTCATGGATCCATCTTTCTTCTTTACAAATAGCACAGGTGCTCCCCACGGGGAAGTGCTTGGTCTAATAAATCCCTTCTTGAGAAGCTCCATTAATTGCTCCTTCAGCTCCTTGAGTTCGGCAGGGGACATCCTATATGGTGCCTTAGAAACTGGTCCAGCACCAGGGACCAAATCGATGGTGAAGGCCACTTCTCTTTGTGGGGGTAATCCAGGCAAATCTTCCGGAAACACATCCGGAAATTCTTGCACAACAGGGATGTCTTCTAGTTTAGTTTCCTTAGCCTCCTTAATCGTGACAAACGCAAGGAAAGATACACATCCTTTCCTTATTAGCTTGCTAGCTCGGAGAGCCGAAATAAGAGGTGACTTGCTCCGACTCTTAGGGCTAGAATAGACTAGTTCTGGAAAGTCCTTGAAAGTAACTTTGCTGTTACGGCAATCCACAGTTGCCTGATACCTAGATAACCAATCTGCTCCCAATATGACATCGTATTCCTTTAGGTCTAAACATATGAGGTTGATAGGAAGATTTCTTCCTTTTACTAAGACTTCACAGTTTTGATAATGGTGAGTAATATCGGTTTCGTTTCCGAGAGGAGTAGCTAAAAATATTTTCATCCATTCCGGTTCCATAGGCAGTGGGTCAGCAAACTTCTTGGAAATAAAAGAATGTGATGCACCCGTATCAAATAAGACATGTGCAGACTTGGAACAAACTTTCAGTGTACCTTCTACTAGTCCGCCTTCGTCTTCTTCGGTCTCCTTAATTACGTGGAGACGAGCATTCTTTGTTACCGGGCACTTTCCGTCACCGGCTTGATCGTTGAGTAGGGGACAGTCGGGAATCCGATGATGACGGTTCCCGCAACGGAGACACGCTCCAAGTTTCCTCCAACATTCTTCGGCCTTGTGCCCGGCCTTATCACAGTGCTTACATACCACCTTAGCAGGTGTAGTGGTGATGGAGAAAGGTTTGGTCTTCTTGAACTTTTGCTCCTGGGAGGGAATGCCTCCATTACTTGGCCTCTTCTTGAAATTAGGTTTGAAGGTGCCGGAGCTAGTAACATTCTCCTTCTTGTCTTTCCCACGGATCCTATCAGATAGTTCCGTGGCATCTTCTAGTAATTGGGCTCGTCGAACCATCTCCGAATAGACTTGTATGTCCATTGGTGCCAGTTGTGTGATATATTGGGGCCTGAGCCCATTAAGGAATCTTCGAGCTTTCATCTTCTCAGTACTAACTAAGTGTTTAGCGTACCGAGACAGCCTAGAGAACTGCGCTTCATATTCAGCCACCGACAAAGATCGTTGCTTAAGTGCGGCGAATTCAGCGGCTTTCTTCTCTTGAACTCGATCTGAGAAATATTTATTGTTGAAATGTTCAACAAACTCCTCCCAAGTAACTTGTCCTTGATCTAATGTGGCTTCTACCGACTCCCACCAGCATCGGGCATCTCTTTCTAATTGAAATGTGGCTAACATGACCTTCTCTTGGTCCGAGCATTGCATGACTCTAAAAACACGTTCCGTCTCTCGGATCCAGTGTTCGGCATCATCTGGATCAGTGGATCCCATGAACTTAGGAGGTTCATGTTCTTGAAGCTTTGGTGGAGATTTCCTGCTCCACGATGTGCACCTCCTTGTGCCACTTGTTGAAGTGCCTGGGTCATGCCTTGGAGAGTGCGTTGCATGTTGCGCCATTGAGCACGTTCGGCAGCCATTGTCCTACAATTTCGATAGCTATATTAGTATGTGATGGCGTTAAAAGGCTTTTAATTCTATGTTGACTTTAACCCTTGGTTCTACCCAAATCTCACTGGTTAGAGGTTCAAACTTATCCTTGGACTTGGGTTTCCTAGGAATTGAATACCCTAGGCTCTGATACCATAAAAACTGTCACGCCCCGAGCGCGGAAGGTACCCGGAGACGCGTGACGAGTTTATATCATTCATGTCAATCAGAGGATTAGTGTATTCGACACCAAAATCAGAGACGCGCAAAAGTAAAGATAACCCAATCCTTTATTCAATCACAACCTCAAAGTACTTCTATTACAATTCACTTAACGAAAGTGCTATGACCCAATAAAAGAAAAAGTACAATGGTTGACTTAAGAAATTTGAAAGATAAGACTAGTAGACGCTTGGATAGACGGAGAGCTCTACTCTCTTCACTCTTGATCTTCCCCGTCCGATTGAGTCTCGTCGTCGGACTTACCTGAAAAGTAGGGAAACACTGAGTGAGCGAACGCTCAGTAGGAAATTATATCTCAAGAACTAGCAAGGGGTTTAAGTAATTACATTTTTATGAATGCACTATAGCTATGCATGCTCGCATAAAACGACAAGATAGAGAGTATATCAACAAGATAACAAGGTGAACTATTCATGAACTTTCAAGTAATAGATGTCAGGATGTTCAAGCAAGTAATTTCATCATGTCATGTCGAGAACTTGGCTATCACGTTTCAAGCAAGCAAGTATATAAATTACCCTTTTTCGGGTCACGCAAGTCATGTCATGTCAAGTCGAGTCAAGTACGAGATTTTTGTGGAATGTCCAATCAAGCTAGTCATGCACTTCGGTACAATGCCATACCGTGATCATTACAACTCCCATGGGCACTAGTACTTTTGGGTGCTCCTCCCAGGACCAGATCGGGCCCTATATGCACAGGCATTGATCATGTATTTTGACATCCACTTTGTGTATAGCCAATATGGAGTTTCAAGGATAAAGAACTTGTATGAACTTAGAGGTAGATAGCATTTCAAGGATTTGAACATGACCATAATGACGATAATAACGGTGCAATCACGAGTATCGATAAAACTAGGTGGAATTGGTTCCCTAACTTGGGTACCATGACAAGTAAGTGCCCATAAGTAGATGGTCACTCTTTTAATATAGAATTGAGGTCCACAAGAACATCATAATAATGTTTGATATAGAATTGGGGTCCACAAGAACATCACAATAATGGTCATGCTTTCCCCGTTCATTAAGATAATTCTCATATCATACACATAGCATAACATGAGGGCCGGTATACCATGTTTCTATAGAGTGACATGGCAAAGTAGTGTGATAGGTTTTCATGGTACAACCCGCTCAATCGGCCTTGAGGGAATCCAAGGCTCGAGGAGTCTTATGGAGGTCTCTATGACTAACTTGCTAGTCCAAAGGAACGGAATGTCCAATGGAGAGCTTGTATGTCACTGAGAATTGAGGGTAATGCGATAAACCATCGTGAAACATGGGACTATATTCACGGACTGGAATATAGTGCCGATATATATATATATATATATATATATACATATGAAACCCTCGGTTAATAGTAACAGTGTAAAATAGTATCACAGGAAAATAGCGACTTAATCTAAGTCATTACTTATCAAATTAACGCCTTCTACAGGGACGTTTATTTATGATTTAACGACTACAGTAGCAGGCGTCCATTTGATTTATAATATTTTGCAAAATTGCCAATTTCTGGAATTTTCATGCAAACGCGCCTTACAGAGGGGCGTTAATTTTAAAGTCACGCCCTGGTGCAGGGCGTCAGTTATGTAAGAGACGACCTATCCCAGGTCGTTAATTCCTTAACATCCGAAATAGGATTCATGAACAATATAAATTTCCAGATAATAAAATTTTCAGGAAGAGGATCACATGGTCAGGAAGAGAAAAATAGCAGGATTCAACAAGTATGATCATGCATTAGATTATATACATGGTTTACTTGATATAGAATTTTAAACATGGGTAATTAATAATTAAGTGAAGTTGACGACTCCTGGGTAGGGCGTCAAAACAAGAATTAGTGCCCTAGTCTGGGTCGCTTCCTTTAAAATTAGCGCCCTAAGGAGGGTCGCTACTTACACTATTTTCCAGAAAACTATGAAAAACGCAGAGAATCTATATGCATGAATTGACAGATGACTTTATCATAATTACTATGTTGGTTTGGGCTACAATTCTTGAGAAAACCTACATGATGGGTGATTTGGATGAAGAAACGTGAAGGAAAAATGATGCTCTGTTCTAAACAGAGTTCTTCCGAAGCTTATGGAAACAGCTTCCTTCTTGAAGGAAGAGATTGTCTTGATGAAGAACCTCCCGTCCTTCAACTAGGCAGAAGAGTTACTACTTACGGCAGACTTCCTGCAGCAAAGATGATGAAGAACATCAATATTCTTCATGATTATGACCGAAGGCAGGGAAGAAGAACATTACCTGTTCTTTACGTATGCAGCAGCAGAGTTTTCCTTCGACCAACAGCTTATTAGGGCTCGACAGGAATGGTTATTTATAGGGTTTACAGAACCCAATAGGGTTGGAGTTTGATTAGAACATGTCTTTCCTTGATAGAGTCCTTTCCATGTTCGATTGAACACGTATTAATCCAAAAACTTACCCTGGATAATGTCCGGGTTCGAATGGGTCACAAACGGAATTAACGCCTTGCCCTAGGGCATTAGTTTAAATTGACGCCTTTGTTAAAGTCATTTCTTATGTAAAACGCGTCCATGTGGAGGGCATCACGTTTACTTGCCCTTTTTTTTGTTATTTTGGCCGTTTAAGAATTGACGACATCTGCTGTTGTCGTCCTTTCTGGAATTCGCGCCTTGTATAAGGGCGTTTCTTTTTGAAGTAGCGCCTTGAATCAAGGCGTTATTTACATTTTGGTTTATTATTTACTTCTTTAGGCTCTTATCATTTATTCATTAAATCTTTTAATCTTATTTTGATCAATTAGGGTTTTTATTTCCTTTTATTTTTACCAGGGTTGCTACACGTGACTCATATTTTACGAGCAATCTGTTATGACGCTAAAGGGTGATCTAGAGGGGGGTGAATAGATCAATCACCCGTTAAAAAATTACTGCAGCAGAATCAAATGCGGAATGAAAACTTCTACTAAACAGATAGTGGGCACAATGCGAATGCCACCCAGAACAGATGAAGAACCGTCCTAAGCATACATTTACTGTGCGAAGATAGAAATATAGAAGCTAGGCAAACCACAAAACAATCACACAGTAGACAAAGGCTTTTAGGTGGTTCGGTCCTGCAGACCTACATCCACCCCACACTCAACCCGAGTGTGGCTTACTGCTGACTCACAGCTTGAACAGCTGGGCATCACAGCTTGCCTTACAACCGCTGGGCAACACAGCTTGCCATCCGAGGAATCCTCCTCGCCCCGCTGAGCAACACAGCTTGCTGTCCAGTGGAATCCTCCACTGCAAACCGCTGGGCAATACAGCTTAGCCGTCCAGAGGCAGCACCTCTGCAATTCGCTGACTAACAGCTTGAAGAAGATGTAAAATAGAAACCAGAAAATGGAAATAAACAGCAATCTGAAAGCTGTAAACAATGAAGCACGATGTGGCTCTTAAAGAGCTGAATGGCCTGGATTTGATCCACGGTCCATCAAGGACAGATCTCCCTCGATCTCACTCTCTTTCTTCACTCTCTCTCTTCTTCTTCTTCACACTCTGCTCGAGCTCTCTATCTCTTTCTCCTTCTTCTTTCTCTTCTTCTTCTTCACACTTCTTTCACTCTCTACTCTTCTCTTCTTTTCTTCTGCTGGATCGTGGAAGCTCTCTCTCCTTTTTCTCTTATTCTTCTCTCAGCTTCTGCTCCCTGGCTTCGATCACGATCAACCTCCATCTGAAGACAAAGGCTCTATTATATACCAGCAGCAGCAGCAGCAGCAGGGCGCGTGTGGCTTCCACAGTTCCCGCCCTAAGAATTCGGACCACGTGGCAGCATCCAGCAGGCTGTCAGTACACGTGTCCTCATCTGGGCACTCTCCTTATCCTCGGATCACGTGCCCAGCACCAGTACGCTCAGCAACTGGAGTTAGATGGCGTCAACCCACTTGCTCCAAGGAGTTGACGCAGCCTTCAGAGATACTTTATCAGCAAAGCTCAAGTCTGCTGCGTTGACGCTTCCAACCCGCAGCGTTGACGCATCAGAGTAATCCAGTAAGCTTCTTTCTTGATTGTTTGAACTACAGCGTCCACGCCACTTGATCAAGGCGTTGACGCATTGGTGTCCAGTGATCAATGTCTTCAGTATATAGGCGTGCTGCGTCGACGCTGCTAGCCCATAGCGTTGACGCAGTGGTGTTCCAGCAGCTAATACTTTAGCTTGTTTGCTTGCTGCGTGGACGCTACCAGGCCGTGGCGTTGACGCAGTGATGTGTTCCAGCAGCTAATACTTCTACTAGTATACTTGCTACGTGGACGCTGTGGTCATTCTGCGTTAACCCTGCACACACAAAAATCTTATAATCATATCATAGAACAAGTGGTTATTTAAATCATATAACACTGAGTGTATATATTCTGAAACAGCAAATGGGCAAGTATGTACACTGAGAGAGTGTAGAGACTTGGAAGTCTTCTTGTGAGCTCAGTGTATATACTTCCCAATGACTAGACTTCAGGAGATGAAGACCAAAGTGCAGACATCACGCTAGTACAGACTTGATCAAGAAACTGGCTGTACAGACTTCAACATAGCTGCGATGTACAGGCTTTGACAAAGCAGCATTGTACATACTTGAAAGTTCAAGGCCACGATGTATAGACTTTCAATGAGGAAGCATTGTGTAGACTTGAGAGGTCTAAGCCAGTGTACAGACTCTGCCTCAACAATGAAAGGGCAACACGGATGTACAGAGTTGGCCAAACACTTGAAGATAGGCTGTACAGACTTGAAACTTAATGCAAAGGCCAATGTACAGACTTCTAAATGCTGATGCGTTGTATAGACGTTCATGAGACGCTAACAGAGACGGACGGATGCATATACTTGAACTTGAATGCATGAACAGTCTGTATAGACTTCACCCAGACACTGCATAACACTATGATGCAATGTACAGACTTAACTGAACAGGATGTGCAGACTTTGGCTGTACAGACTTTGAAAGCTTGGCGGAGGATGTACAGACTTGAAGTGTGAAGACCATTGTATAGAGTTGGTGAAATGAAGTCCAGTGTACAGACTTGCAGATACGAAGTCAATGTACAGACTTACACAAGCGAGCTACAGTGCCAATGTGTAGACTTCACGCTGTACAGACTTTCCAAAGAGAACTTAACGCTGTACAGACTTGAGGCTTTGAACGTTGAAGGCACAAGACGATGTACAGACTCAGATACTAGACCAATGTATGAAGCAAAGCAAGAGCTCTTTCAAAGCGATTCCAATGCGTCAACGCATTGAGTCCACTGCGTCGACGCACCAGTTGACACATTTTATAGACCAGCTCTGGGACAGACCAGTGAGTTGACGCAATGATCCCATGCGTCAACGCATCATGCAATACTCATGCAAACTCATGCATTCAATGCTGTATATCAGACACAGTCCTATGCAATCATATCAGCAGCCATATTCAAAACACAATATCATAATGCACTGACTGTGTTGCAATCATCAAAACAAATCAGCATGCTATCATCAAAACACAATGCACATGCTTGTGCCTAAGAGGCACAACATTCTCCCCCTTTTTGATGATGGCAACACAATGTGACAGTGAGTCACACACAAGATTTTCTCCCCCTTTGACATGATCAAAAAGAGAAAAACAGTAAAAACAAGAGTGCAAAGTGCATTATGCATGCAAATTCCTCTAGAACATTCTCCCCCTGAATGTAAGACTCCCCTGAATTATTTCTCCCCCTAAATAATAGCTCCCCCTTTGAGAAGGAATATGAACAGATAAACAAGGAAGAGAAGGTAGGAGGGTCACTTGACAACAGCTGAATCATAGGTTCAGAAAGGAAGCATGATTATAAACAACTGTTAAAGTATAAGAATCAGCAACATACAATTTTCAAAAATTCAGGTTTAACAGTGATAAATCTAGAGTAAAACACCTGACCCTGAAAAAGAGTTTATAGACTCCATTTATAGCAATGAATCTAGGGCACATGGTATTAATAGATAAGTCAGAAATAATACCCTTTTGTGATTAAACAAGGAAATTCAAGAGAGGCAACTTGAACATGTATTGATAAAAATAATTTTCACTCATTGACTTTTGATTTTTCGAAAGGTTACAGCAGTTTGATTTTCACTTTTGAATTTTTCAGAACCTGAACTAAGTAAATAGATCAGTGGCATTTATGCTGTTGACATTAGGTGTACACCTTGATCAGAGGCAGATACCCCCAGTTACTAGGCATAAACTACTAGACCTATTTCAGATCAGAACCCACAAAGGATAGTCTTCACTTTTGACATTAAGGGTACACCTTGATTAGAGGCCAGTACCCTCAGTTACTTGGTGAGGACTCCCCCTATAGATTTGACCCTATGAACAGAGATATTCTGAAGCACCTCATGACATGTGAATTCTCCTGCTTCTTTGGGGGAGTTCACAGTTTCTCAGTGCAATCAGCCATTGCTCTGTCACTATGTTCAACTCATAGCATTTATGATCTTATTTACTGCTGCCTTTATCTCTTTTAGAGTGATTGTTTGAAAAATAGTACACACTCTTATTCACCTTTTCTAGAAATTTCCAGATCAACACATTAGGCATTACAAAAATTTTTCTATTTTAGCCATGAGACAAAGATTAAGAGCTATAAAAGTTTTTTTTTATCTCAAATTCTGAAGTGCAGACACTTAACTCTCCAATTTATAAAGGTTAAACCTTTAGTTCCTTTCAATTTGTAAGTGTGATTCTTATAAGTGAACAATTGCAATAATCACCATTCAATGTACTAAACCAGATGCAAAGCTGTTGTTTAGTGAAAATGATGGGGAAAAGATAGCAATTGGCAATATGGTTCAATGAGCAACTGATGTCAAAGAATATGAATCATTTGAATGAGAACACTGAGAGGTGAATAGGATTCAATGAATTGAATAGAACTCTCAGCTCCCCCTGACATCATGATGCAAGAGATATGCTATGCAACATACTGTCCTACATGCAGACTATGCACCATGGATACATGAGACAAGTATGCAATCAATTCAGGTTTATGCATCCAAGTTATAAGCATTTTCATCCTTTTTCAGATTTTTCAACATATGATGCAGTGCACTGTTCTACATAAAGACAGGACCCATGGTACTTGGCGGAGAACCTGGTCTCAAAGACCATCTCACACATGGTAGAAACCTCCGGGCAGATTTCCCTGCCTTTTAGTAACTTACCATTTATATACCAAAGTGGTCATGCAAAGAAATACAGTGCAAAGCTGTCCTATATGCATTGAACAATTTCATTGACAGTCATGCAAATGATGTATGCATACATTAGACACATGCATTGACTGTATGTACTAACTGAACCATTCACAATCAGCAAGTTATGCATTTAATAACAAGCATGCAATGCATTGACACAAAACACATGCATCGACTCTATACATTAAAGAACCGTTTAGCCTAGTGCAAAATGCAGTGCATCTAGCATCTCATTCATTTAGTGCAAACAACAGCATGAGAAGAGCATCAAATATATTCAGAATTGAATTCAGTGAAGAGATCATCAAAATTCAGACAAGCAGATCAACATGAAATTCACAATTCAGTTCTGAAGGTAAATCACTTACCTGCTTTACCAGATTGATTTATTTTTACCCTTGGTGTTGCATCAGATTTTTGACAAGGCCTCCAATTTCCTTCAGCTCTTAGGATTTTGGCCCTGCCTCTTGTCATATGCCTGAAGTAGCTTTTTCTGTTTCATCAGTTTGTTCCCGGCTACCAGACATACCTGCAAACACACTTAGGGAGCAGGTTTTGGAACCCAAGATATTTTGGGCCCCAAGACAGAACCAGATACTTGAGAGTGAAAACATGACAACAACTGTTTAGGGATCCACATTTGTGTAAAGATGGAAGGTTTGGTGGATTCTACAGCGTGAGAGTTCTTTTTGTTATTTTTCTTTTTCTCAGCACCAACTGGTTTAGTTTTCTTTTTCTGGTGCTTTGATGGTTGTTGTGTAGTCCTGGCATTCATTTTATTAAAAACGTTTTTATTTTTCTGCCAGTGCCTTGGCCAATGAATGTACTGGAAGTTGTGGCCCAAATTGGTCCTAGGCTGATGAAAAAACCTTTGGTGACTAGGACTCCATGTCCTAAACTGACTATCCCATCTCCTAGCTGGCTGAGGTCTATATGGCTGATACCAAGTGGGGAAATTCTGATACCCGAACCTCATGTGTACAGGGTTCCACCCAAGCCTATTAAGTGGTTGAGGATGAAAGTTATGATAGACTTGGGCTCTAGGGAAATAGGGATGAGCAAATGGGTTCCTAGCTGCACTTGGTCTCCCTGCCACCTTTGACCCTCTAGGTTTCTGAACTGACTTATATTGGGTCTTTTTCTGAGCAGTTGATGGTGAAGGAGACTTAGCAGCCTTGGGCTGGGGTTTTGATGTGCTAGCTGGCTGACCCCTAGCCTTGGACTTATCCTTGGAAGAAGAGCATGCAGCTCTAGGCTCTACAACTTTCTGCTTTCCCTTGTCCTTAGCATTGGACACTTTTGATTTAACATTATTGAAGGCAAATTTTTCATTGACCATTTTTATGAGTGGTACTCTATTCTTTTCTCCCACACATGAAATGGTTTTCAATTCAAAGCTCTCTTTAGCTGAGGGATTAAAACCAAGACCCTCCTTTCTGAAATTAACTTTTGACCCTAGCAAGGCATTTAGATTTTCAGTTCCTTGGGTCATGCTTTCAATGATTTTCATTTTGTCAGAATTTTCATTTTCCAGATTTTCAATAGTTTTCTTTAATTCAGCATTCACTGACAAAACAGCTTCATATTTTTCATTTGAAGTCTTTATTTCATTTTCAGACTTCTGAATTTTCAATTTCAACTCATCAACAACATTTTTCAGCAAATTATTTTCTTTCCTACAATCAATCACAACATGCTTTAATTCATCAAAATCAGAACATGCATTTTTCAATTTGTCATTCTCTGATTGTAAGCATGCAACTATATCAGAGAGAGATTTATCATTAACCAGAGAGTTCATTTTCTTCTTTAAGAGTCTGTTTTCCTTCTTAATATCATTAGCTTTATCTAACAGGTCTCCATAAGCATCTGCCCAATCAGAAATAGTGTAATGTTCGAAAAGGGATGATACCTGATCAGACTCTTCTTCTTCATCTCCATTTCTAGCCATCAAGCAGATGTCCTTTTCTGATTTTCCACTATCTGAGGAAGTGCTCAGCGTGCCTTCTTCCTCATCACTCCATGTACTGACCATGGCCTTTCCCTTTGGCGCCTTCTTCCATGGTCTTCCTTTCATTTTCTGTAACTCTGGACAATCAGCCTTCATATGACCTGTCTTCCTGCAATGATAACAAGCATTAACATCAGATTTTTCAGCAGGGTTAAATTTATACCTGTTTTGCTTCCTGCTGTGGTATTTTCTGTAGAGATTCTTCCCTTCTCTTCTAAGAAATCTACTGAACTCTTTTGTGATCATAGCTATTTCATCCTTTTCAAGATCTGATCCAGATGAATTCCGATCACTGGATGATCCAATGCTGCTGGACTGTTTTGAGCAGCCATGCTTGGCCTTCAGAGCAATAGGCTTCCTGTTTTCAAGCTCTTCAGCTTGTAGTAAATTCATCTCGTACGCCATCAAGGAACCTATCAGCTCATTGGGTTTCATCTTTTGTAGATCTTTTGACTCCTCAACCACAGTTGCTTTGGTATGCCATATAGGAGTCAACGATCGAAGGATCTTCCTTACAACTTCATGATCAGTATAACTCTTTCCCAGATTTCTTAGACCATTTGTGATGATGGTCAGACGAGCATACATTTCGGTCACTGTCTCACCAGGCTTCATCCGAAATGCTTCATACTTTGACACTAGCATATTTGCCCTCGTCTCTCTCACTTCAGATGTTCCCTCATAGATAACTTCGAGGGTATCCCACATCTCCTTCGCTGTCTTGCAGGATGACACTCTGTCAAATTCAGTGGGATGGAGTGCACACTGAATGGCGTTGATAGCGCTCCAATTCAGAGTAGATTTCCGGACTTCTTCTCTTGTCCATAATTCCTCATTCTCATGTAGCTCATAAGGACCTTTGCTCACAATTTTCCATACCTCGTAATCTTTGGCTCTGAGGAAGACCTACATCCGGTTCTTCCAATATGGGAAGTTGGAACCATCGAAGAATGGTGGCTTCGTAGTGGACTGACCCTCTGCTGTTAGCCCTCTAGCATCCATGGCCGATCCTCTTTAGGATGTTAGTCCTGCACAAAGAGTTAGGCTCTGATACCAATTGTTAGGACGCTAAAGGGTGATCTAGAGGGGGGTGAATAGATCAATCACCCGTTAAAAAATTACTGCAGCAGAATCAAATGCGGAATGAAAACTTCTACTAAACAGATAGTGGGCACAATGCGAATGCCACCCAGAACAGATGAAGAACCGTCCTAAGCATACATCTACTGTGCGAAGATAGAAATATAGAAGCTAGGCAAACCACAAAACAATCACACAATAGACAAAGGCTTTTAGGTGGTTCGATCCTCCAGACCTACATCCACCCCACACTCAACCCGAGTGTGGCTTACTGCTGACTCACAGCTTGAACAGCTGGGCATCACAGCTTGCCTTACAACCGCTGGGCAACACAGCTTGCCGTCTGAGGAATCCTCCTCGCCCCGCTGAGCAACACAGCTTGCTGTCCAGTGGAATCCTCCACTGTAAACCGCTGGGCAATACAGCTTAGCCGTCCAGAGGCAGCATCTCTGCAATTCGCTGACTAACAGCTTGAAGAAGATGTAAAATAGAAAACAGAAAATGGAAATAAACAGCAATCTGAAAGCTGTAAACAATGAAGCATGATGTGGCTCTTAAAGAGCTGAATGGCCTAGATTTGATCCACGGTCCATCAAGGACAGATCTCCCTCGATCTCACTCTCTTTCTTCACTCTCTCTCTTCTTCTTCTTCACACTCTGCTCGAGCTCTCTATCTCTTTCCCCTTCTTCTTTCTCTTCTTCTTCTTCACACTTCTTTCACTCTCTACTCTTCTCTTCTTTTCTTCTGCTGGATCGTGGAAGCTCTCTCTCCTTTTTCTCTTATTCTTCTCTCAGCTTCTGCTCCCTGGCTTCGATCATGATCAACCTCCATCTGAAGACAAAGGCTCTATTATATACCACCAGCAGCAGCAGCAGGGCGCGTGTGGCTTCCACAGTTCCCGCCCTAAGAATTCGGACCACGTGGCAGCATTCAGCAGGCTGTCAGTACACGTGTCCTCATCTGGACACTCTCCTTATCCTCGGATCACGTTCCCAGCACCAGTACGCTCAACAACTGGAGTTAGATGGCGTCAACCCACTTGCTCCAAGGAGTTGACGCAGCCTTCAGAGATACTTTATCAGCAAAGCTCAAGTCTGCTGCGTTGACGCTTCCAACCCGCAGCATTGACGCATCAGAGTAATCCAGTAAGCTTCTTTCTTGATTGTTTGAACTACAGCGTCCACGCCACTTGATCAAGGCGTTGACGCATTGGTGTCCAGTGATCAATGTCTTCAGTATATAGGCGTGCTGCGTCGACGCTACTAGCCCATGGCGTTGACGCAGTGGTGTTCCAGCAGCTAATACTTCTACTAGTATACTTGCTGCGTGGACGCTGTGGTCATTCTGTGTTAACCCTGCACACACAAAAATCTTATAATCATATCATAGAACAAGTGGTTATTTAATCATATAACACTGAGTGTATATATTCTGAAACAGCAAATGGGCAAGTATGTACACTGAGAGAGTGTAGAGACTTGGAAGTCTTCTTGTGAACTCAGTGTATATACTTCCCAATGACTAGACTTCAGGAGATGAAGACCAAAGTGCAGACATCACGCTAGTACAGACTTGATCAAGAAACTGGCTGTACAGACTTCAACATAGCTGCGATGTACAGGCTTTGACAAAGCAGCATTGTACATACTTGAAAGTTCAAGGCCACGATGTATAGACTTTCAATGAGGAAGCATTGTGTAGACTTGAGAGGTCTAAGCCAGTGTACAGACTCTGCCTCAACAATGAAAGGACAACACGGATGTACAGAGTTGGCCAAACACTTGAAGATAGGCTGTACAGACTTGAAACTTAATGCAAAGGCCAATGTACAGACTTCTAAATGCGGATGCATTGTATAGACGTTCATGAGACGCTAACAGGGACGGACGGATGCATATACTTGAACTTGAATGCATGAACAGTCTGTATAGACTTCACCCAGACACTGCATAACACTATGATGCAATGTACAGACTTAACTGAACAGGATATGCAGACTTTGGCTGTACAGACTTTGAAAGCTTGGCAGAGGATGTACAGACTTGAAGAGTGAAGACCATTGTATAGAGTTGGTGAAATGAAGTCCAGTGTACAGACTTGCAGATACGAAGTCAATGTACAGACTTACACAAGCGAGCTATAGTGCCAATGTGTAGACTTCACGCTGTACAGACTTTCCAAAGAGAACTTAACGCTGTACAGACTTGAGGCTTTGAACGTTGAAGGCACAAGACGATGTACAGACTCAGATACTAGAACAATGTATGAAGCAAAGCAAGAGCTCTTTCAAAACGATTCCAATGCGTCAACGCATTGAGTCCACTGCGTCGACGCACCAGTTGACACATTTTATAGACCAGCTCTGGGACAGACCAGTGAGTTGACGCAATGATCCCATGCGTCAACGCATCATGCAATACTCATGCAAACTCATGCATTCAATGCTGTATATCAGACACAGTCCTATGCAATCAAATCAGCAGCCTTATTCAAAACACAATATCATAATGCACTGACTGTGTTGCAATCATCAAAACAAATCAGCATGCTATCATCAAAACACAATGCACATGCTTGTGCCTAAGAGGCACAACACAATCAAGTCTAGTACATGTCTCCTAGCCGTAAGAATACACGTTGTTTAGACGCCAGTATCCCTAAGTATTTGGTAAGACTGACAGTTATGCTTCAAAATGAACAGAGATAGCAAAGTCACGTCATGACATATCCAATCTCATTTCTTTCATGAGAAGATATATTTCTCAGCAATTATGCTAGTGCTCTGCCTAGAGTCCCAATAAAATTAAGACAGAGATAACAGGGGCACATCATGACATATCATTCGTCACTTGATTTGATGACGTGACATATTTCTCCGTGCAACAATATCATTGCTCTGTCAAATTGATTTCCAAGAATTCCAGCTCATCAAGATATTTATAAACAATACTAAGCTCTAGAGTATCACCAAGATTGTCATGACGTTTGGATTTTCAGATATCAAGATAGTCATACAAAGCACAATATGCAATCTCTAGTTAAGGTCTATTAAAACTACAGAACATAAATGATTTCAGAATAAATATTTTTGAACTTCAAGGAAATCATTAAATCTGAACCATTTTCATTGGATGGACAATCATCAGGGCATATAATAGAAAGCTCTTATGTCGTAGTTCTGCCAATGAAGTGCAGATTGCAATAGGTTAAGAGAATCAACAAAACTCCCCCTAAAGATATGCAATGGATACACGAATGAGTTATGTTTGCAAGCAAGTTGAATGATAAATGCGGTTGACCTAGTCACTCTAAAGGTGGCAGAAATGAAATGTATGACCCAACCCATGGTTGTACACTTATTAAATGTAACAGAATGAATATGAAATATATGCAAGAATGCGTCAAAGAGATAACCCCCCCTTACTATATGGCCTATATGCGACAGTGACGCATGGTACTTGGCGGAGGTGAAATCTCACGCATATTGAGTGCTTCTAGGCAAGCATAATCTACCCTTCTATACATCAACATTTGATATACCATGGCCATGCAAGAATGATGCTACACCAACCATGCAAGGCATCGTGAACATGAATGCAATCTTTATTATGCATCATGACTACATGTAATGCGACACCATATGCAAAATGACATATATATATATATAAACAATACATGGACACAAATATGCAAAAACACACAACTAAATTGAACAAAATCATCATTTCAATTTTTATTGGCCTGAGGTCGGCAAAGACCAAGCTCCCTTCTGAGTGTTGAAAACCAGTCATTACACAAGGGCTTGGTGAAAATATCAACAATTTGATTTAGAGTATCAACAAAATGCAGTTCAAAATTTTTATTATCGACCTCATCTCTAATGAAGTGATGCTTAATCTCAATATGCTTAGTCCTAGAGTGTTGGACTAGATTTTTTACAAGGTTGATAGCACTAGTGTTATCACACAGAATCGGGACACAACCAAGATCCACTAAGTAGTCTTGGAGTTGGTGTTTAATCCACAATACTTGGATGCCATAGCTCCCCGCAGTAACATATTCTGCCTCTGCGGTTGAGAGGGCAACCGAGTGTTGTTTCTTGGAGGCCCAAGAAACTAAACACCCATCCAGAAACTGGCAGTAGCCACTAGTACTTTTGCGATCCAGCTTGCATCCAGCATAGTCTGCATCAGAATAAGATATAAGAGATAAATCACATGATGACGGATACCGCAATCCCAAATCTTGAGTGCCGGCAAGATATCTAAGGATATGTTTGACAGCAATCAAGTGGGATTCTCTAGGACTAGCTTAAAACCTAGCACAAAGACATACACTAAACTGGATATCTGGTCGGGATGCAGTCAAGTAAAGTAAAGAGCTGATCATATCTCTATAGATCTTTGCATCCACTAATTTACCATTTTGATCCGAATCCAGTGATGTTGTGGTGCTCATAGGAGTTGCAATGATTTTACTGTTCGTCATGTCAAATCTTTTCAGCAGCTCCTTGATGTATTTGGCTTGACTTATGAAGCACCAATCTTGTCCTTGGTTGACTTACAAACCGAGAAAGAATTAGAGTTCTCCCATTAGGCTCATCTCAAATTCGCTAGTCATGAGGTTAGCAAATTCCTCACACATTTCAGATTTAGTAGAACCAAACACAATATCATCAACATAAATTTGAACAATCAAGATGTTCTTACCTTGCTTCTTGGTGAAAAGTGTTTGATCTACCTTATCTCGTGTGTACCCTTTTTCAATGAGAAACGAGCTTAGTCTCTCATACCAAGCTCTTGGTGCTTGCTTAAGTCCATAAAGCGTCCTGTCTAACTTGTATACAAAATCTGCATGGTTAGAATTCTCAAAGCCAGGGGGCTGCTCAACATAGACATCTTCTTTGATCAAGCCATTCAAGAAAGTACTTTTTACATCCATTTGATACAGCTTTATTCTAGGGGAGCATGCAAAGGCAAGTAAAATTCTGATGGCTTCGAGTCTAGCAACTGGGGCATAAGATTCATCAAAGTCTACCCCAAACTCTTGATTATACCCTTGAACCACCAATCTAGCCTTGTTTCTTATTATCTTGCCATCCTCACTGAGTTTGTTCCTAAAGACCCATTTAGTGCCAATGACAGATTGTGATGAAGGTCTAGGAACAAGATGCCAAACTTTGTTTCTTTCAAACTGGTTTAACTCGTCTTGCATTGAATTTATCCAGTTTTCATCTTTTAATGCTTCATCAATATTTTTTGGTTCAAGCTGAGAGACAAGAGCAAGTTGATCTAATTATTTCACAATTCTAAAATGTGACCTTGTTCTAGGTGGGTCATTCAAGCTACCAATGACATTTTCTAAAGGATGATCCTTAAGAATTCTAATGTTTCTAGAATCATTACCTTCTCCTGGAGCTTGATCCCTTGCATTGTTTGATTCAGCTCGGTCACCATCTTCTTTTGTTTCTTCTTGTGGAGGATCACTCTTATCCTTCATGCTTAGGAATTCCCCATCTTCATCATTTTTCCTGTAAGAGTTATCATTGTTAGAATCATCATGATATTCATCAAAGGAAACATGGGGTGATTCTTTCACAGTTTGACTCTTAATATTATAAATTCTATAAGCCCTAGATCTATCAGAATATCCAAGAAATATACCTTCATCGCTCTTGGGCTCGAATTTATCTAAATCTCTTTTGTCATTATTGTGGATGAAGCATTTAGATCCAAATACTTTCATGTGTGTAAGAGAAGGCTTTTTACCTTTCAGCAACTCAGAAGGAGTCTTTTTGGTGTGTGGCCTTACCATAGAGCGGTTGATAATATAACATGCCGAGTTTACCGCTTCAGTCCAAAATTTTCTTGGAAGTTACCATTCGGCAAGCATGATTCTTGCCATCTCTATGAGAGTTCGGTTTCTTCTTTCAACTACACCGTTTTAGTCTGGGGTTCTTGGTGAAGAAAAACGGTGTGAAATACCTTCAGCCCTGCAAAGATTATAGAAGTCAGCATTTTCAAATTCACCACCATGATCAGATTGAATGTTAGAGATTTTGAACTCACCGTCTTGCTTAATCTTCTTATAGAGTGCCTGAAACTCATCAAAAGCATCATTTTTATGTGTGAGAAAGAAAACCCATGTGAACCTAGAGTAATCATCCACCAAGACATATCCATATTTTCTACCACTTAAACTAGCAGTTCTGGTTGGACCAAACAAATCCATATGAATCAGCTCAAGTGGTTTAGATGACATGTTTGCAGATCTAGCCTTGAAGGATTTTCTTGTTTGTTTACCTAGGGCACATGCATCACACAATTTATTTTCTTATTTAAAAGAAAGTTCAGGCAACCCATTCACCATTGAATACTTTAACAGTTTATGTAAGACATTGTAGCTAGCATGTCCTAGTCTACGATGCCATAACCATGCAAGTTCAGATTTTGGTGCAGCAAGACAAAGATTTAAATGAGTAGGATCATCTAAGTCAATCATGTAAACATTGTTGACTCTCTTACCAGAAAATTTTACCTTGTCAGATTTTGGTTCAAGAATTCTACATTCATGAGAGTCAAACAACACTTTGTAACCTTTATCACACAATTGACTTATACTAAGCAGGTTGCATTTCAAACTTTCAACTAGCAGCACGTTACAAATGGAGTTGGAGAGGTTCTTACCTACATTACCTGTTCCAATGATTTTTTCCTTGTTGTTCTCTCCAAATGTGACATATCCTCCTTCCTTTTCTTCCAAAAGATAAAATTTTAATTTGTCTCCAGTCATGTATCTTGAACAGCCGCTATCAAGGTACCACCTGTTATGCATGGCTGCAAGACACTCTTGCACAAGTAATTAAGCAATGGTGTTTGGAACCCAACCAAATTTGGGTCCCATCAAACTCTTCAGATTTTCAAAACATGAAACCATTTCTTTTGAAATCCAAACATTCCTAGCATTCATGTTTTGTTTGCTTAGAGCATGGATTTGATTTTTCTTTTCAGCTTTGACATTCACTTTTTGTTTAGAAGCTCTTTGTTGGATTTTGTGGAAGTTTGAGGAAGTTTGCTTCTCAAACCATTGAGGTTGTTGGTTGGTTTTGGGTTGAAAGTGATTGTTTTGCCACTGGGGAGTGAAATTTCTTTTTTAATTTATTAACATCATTTTTAGACCTCTTATACTTCTGATAAATGTCAACATAAGCAAACTGCCAATGTTCATCAGTGAGGTTTTCAAAATCAGAATTTACCTCAGAATTTTCTTCATCCGCCATCAAACATAAATTCTAGACCAGCTCATCCAGCTCATCCTTCTCGCTTCCAGATTTTGAGCTATCTGAATCCTCGTCGCTCCAAGTTGCTTTCATCACTTTTTGCTTCTTTCCTTTGTTTTTCTTCAAGTTTTTTTGGAGCTCGGGGCATTGACCCCTCATGGGGCCAGCTTTCTTACACTCATAGTGTGATGACCCAGGATCTGGATACCGGGTAAACCCGATAACACTTGGATCCTGCAAGGCCTCCCAAGAGCGGTAAAGCTCTGAAGGGATAAAAGGAGAGATTGAGGTACATTGAAGTCCCAGATAAAGTAGTAAACAATTAATATTTCATTGATCAGGTTTGCTAAAGTAGCAAGAAATAAAATTACTTTATCAAATAACAATTTAAATTAATAGAGTCCAGTTCAAAAAAAGGCAAGTATAGCCCAACAAAAATTAAAACGTACACTGAAGTCGGGGGAAGCCCGACGCAGAGAACACTGGCAACGCTGGCAACAACGAACAGATGCGCCGCATTACGAACCACCAGGAAGAAGAACGACCACACCTGAAAAGCAGGGGTGAGTCTCGTGTCACTGGCTCAATAGGGGTCACGCAGATCCCCACTAGAAATAATGTAGTAACACAAAACGATAAGGCTAAACAGTAAAGAAGGAAAGAGCTGGAGTAACATCAGTACTAACTACAAAAGTAAAGCTGTAAAAAGCAGGAGTAAGCAAAAGAAAGAACAGCAGAGAGAGAGAGAGAGAGAAGAGCTGTACTAACCAGAAACACGGCCATCGAACAAACCACAGCTCTCTAAGCTACTCCAAACGGCAACAGAAAGGCGAACCCCAATCTCACCAAGTCGGGCGTTACCGATCTGTCAACCGAACACAAGCTCCAAAGCTAGAGCCTACTAAAATAGGCAAAAGCCTATAAAAGACCTAGGCAGTCAAAGACGCAAGCATACACAACTAGATTGTCATGTACGCTACACAAGACTGAACCTTGAGTAAAGCCACATACAGGCTACTCGAAAACTAATGACGTAAACACACGTCACGAGACACGAGAATCACTAGAGTCATGCATCACATTGACAGGAGCACCTCCCCACTAGAAGAATAGCCAGATGCGTCTACTGATGTCTTACACTGCGCCACAAGTATCTCCCACTCGTCTGGAATGATGGTAACTGAGATACTCACTGAACTAGAGGACAAGCAACAACAGTAACGAGTGACTAGTCAGGGTTATGCCCGATGCTCGTCCAAATGCCCCTGACCATGTGTGCACACACAAGCTCAATGCCTTGAGCCAGACCTCTAGCTAGTTTTCTCCCCCAGCGGACGCTACTGCAAAGCAAGGGAGCCCACAGAAACTAGCTTACAAACCGTCTGTCGGAAACTGCCCCGCCACCAATCCTAGGTGGGCCGACACACTGGAACGAGTGAGTCACCAGGCTACGACTAGTGGAGGCTCACTAGACACAAACTCCAAAACACCAGTGCTGAAGTACAGACAGGCTAGACAAGTACTGTTGCATGTACTACGAAGCACCAGACAGGAGGTAGCATACCGAACTGCCACCAAACTCAGGACAGACAACTAGACCTGCAAACACAACGATCCTTAAATCAGAGGACTCGGGTCAAGATCATTGTACATAGCGGTAACAAGCCACCAATCGATCTAATTCCTAAGCCAAGGTCTCGAGAAAACACAAGCCCCCAGCCCCTCAGGCTGCTACATGGACTCACGACAACGTATCACATGAATCAAAGAACATGAGGGCATACCTAGACCCTCAACAGACATGGCATGCAAACCGAGGTACACAATACCTCAAAGCGTCCAAAATCATGTTTCGATCTAACCAAAATAACCGAGATACTCACGAGGTCACGAGTCAGTCACTGGATCTCACTAGGTTGACTAGAAACCAATAATGACTCGTAAGCAGTATGGGATACCGCTCGACAGAAAAGTACTCCTGGCTACCTTATAACATGGTCATAGCCCTCATAGGGTGTCAAAAGATATCCATGGGATAATGGGCAAACCACAAGGTCAAGCCAAGATGATTAGAAACTAAAACATCAGAAACACAACTCTCTGGTGGTAAGCGGTCTATCCTGTTGGGTCCCGTAGTGCAGGAACACAGATCTAGAGGGGGGGTGAATAGATCCTACTGCTAAAAATTATGTCCAATTAAAAACACAAACTAGCACACAGCGAAATTTACAAGATTGATAGGATTGAGGAAATTAATCTAAACAGGTTTAAACTTAATTCACTCAATCTCACCGAGCTCACACAATTGCATAAACAGATAGTATAGTGAAACACACAATCACAAGGAACAAATCACAAGACACGGGAATTTTTAAGGTGGTTCGAGACCACGACGGGCTCCCTACGTCCACCCCTCACCAAACCGGTGAGGCTCCACTACACGCTACAAAATGTAGCAACACGGGGACGAACCCCAACATACACACGCTGCTATGGTAGCAAACCACACACACGAGGCCTTGCCTCAACCTGCTACCACAGCAGCATGCACACACACACACACCGTTGGGGAACACACCCCGAACAAAATACCTCACATGGAGACACAGCTCCGTCCACACACACGTAGAGCAATTCCTACACCACCACACGGGAGTAAACTCCCAACCACACAGGGGAACGCACCCCAAGTTACGCCCAACCACACACGCGGATATACGACGCACACACGACAACACACACACTCGGAGAACCCTTTCTCCGAACACCCACACAAAGTATTCTGTCAAATGTTTATGAAGCAATGACAAATATATGCTATGACCCTCCAAACAAATTCTGTAGATGGAAAATAGAAAGATGCATCAAGAATAAGGCTCCCCCTTCATCAACAAAATTTGATTCTCCTTGGCTCGTTGATGGATGATCATGATTTTAACATCATCTTCTTCTCCTCTTTTCCTTCTTCCAATCTCTTCTTCACCTGAAAGAATAGATAGAAATAATAAGTTCAAACTTTAAGCTAATCTCAAACAAGAGTATATAAATGAATGGTTTAGAGATCCCCCTCTTCATCTTCAACCCTTTCTCTCCTTTGAACGTATTTGAATGCTTCTGTAGGATGAGGACGGTTCTTGAAAGAAGATGAACGATTCTTGCAAAGATGAGGTTGTAACTTGATTTCCCACGCAGCTTCCAGTAGGGGATCGATTGGAGACTTGAATCCACCTTCTTCCCTTCACATACAAGCTTAGAACAATGTGGAAGAAGCCCTTGGAGCAGCTACTGCGACCCTGCACACACAAGGGTTAGAAGAAAAATAATTTTCAGATCTCACTTAGTTTCTCCTTCGGGTTTACAACCCAATAAGATGTATATATGTATTTAGGACGGTCAAGAGATAGCCTGGGACAAGATCCACAACTCAAGGAGTAATTTGGGGCTTTTGGACCGGATTAGGAGGACTTTTGGCGCACTTGAACGAAGGTCAAATTTGACGGCACCGCCCCGTACCGGAAAGGGTCGACCCTTGGGGTCAACCTTCGGGCAAACAGAACACAAACCAGAGTGTTTTCTGGTTTAGTTTTACAGGGGTCGACCCTAGGGGTCGACCCTCGGGCTAATAGAACCCAAAACAGAACCCAGTTTTGATTCTATTTTACAGGGGTCGACCCTTGGGTTCGACCCTTCCATGGGTCGACCCCAGGGGTCGACCCTTTCAGGCAGGGTGCACAAAAATAGGTTCTATTTTGGACAGAACCTAAGAGGGTCGACCCCATGGGTCGACCCCTTCTTGTTTGGACCTGAAAAATAACTAAAACCTCCATCAAATCAATGGGAAACAATTGATCAAATATTATCATAATCCCATGAAGATCAACCATGATTTTTCATCTTGAAAAACATGATAAAGTAAGAGGTTAGATGAAAATCAAGATCTTTACATCAAGCATTAACACTATGAACATGTTCACAATAAAATACATCATTGAACCTATTCAAACATGCATTTTGCTTCTCATATCACTTAACAAAAATATATATGACCAAATGATAAGGTTTTGAAATGATAAGCATGAATCTATCATTCAATCAAATATATTGACATGGGAGCTCAAACTTTCAACTAGCATTCTTGTATCTACCAAATGCTCAACATCAAATAGCATCAAATGAGGGATATTCATTTACACATGTAAGAAGCAAATATATAGCTCAAGACCAATGACATGACCGTATGATGTGCATTCACACAGGCATGAGGAACCATACGACATCACAAATGCATCCACATATTGAAACCCTTATGACCTCATGAATGATACCATTCTAATAGAAGGTGTGTTCAATGAACACAATCTCATTGATTGAGACCTAATTGAAGCCATCTTCATAAGAGCCAAGTTCATGCAATTCTTTCACAGCAACTTAGAAGATTATGCATGAAAGCTTAGGACATCTCAACCAAAAGTCAACAACATAACCCATGCATTTGAATAACATGTATGACCATCAAAACCTCATGTAGGAAATGCATGAAGCATACATCCTCAAACCTTAATGACTCATGTAGGAGGTACATGAAATCACATCATGTATATCTATGCACAAGTACTCTGGGTCAACACACTGTAGCTTTCTTACCCAAAATTCACTTAACTGAAGATATGTGAATTGTAAAGCCTTACCAATGGTTCTTTGAAGAATGGAGATGGAATTAACACAAGTTCTGAATGGTGGATAATAAGATGATGTCCATCATGACTCGTTCTTGTAATGCAAGAAGATTAGCACACTATATTGAAATGAGCATAACGGGAATTCAAGTGAGCATAAAGACTCATTCATGTGTTCAATCATGCAAACATGTTCTACCATGACTTCTCATTGAGTACACAGCATATGCATTCTTTCAAGCATGTTTCACAAATTCATTCTCATTCTAGAACATGACCCTATAGCAAGAGAACAAGAAGGATTCAAGCACATGAGAACATGAAGTATCAATAAAGCACAAGGCCAAGCAACAAAGTCATTTTGTAATAATCAAAATCCCATACACAACATATCCCTTGGCCGCTAGGCGACCTAAGCGGTCATGGAAAGGGCCGCTACACTGCCCAGAGACGCAAACGCTGGTGGTCATAGAGTGGGCCGCGAGGGTACTGTGACGGTCATACGATAGGCCGCCAAAGCCAGTCAACCCTCGAACCGACCTATCGGTCAAACCCACATAAGCGGTTTATATATGAGCCGCTTACGAATGTACGCGGTCTAAGGCTGGACCGCGCAACCAACTGCCTTAAAACATTGACTTAGTCAAACATGTAGAAGCGGTCTAGGTAAGAACCGCTAAGGCACTAAGCGGTCGAACGTGGGACCGCTAGGCCAAACCGACTTAGAATATTGACCTAAGTCAAACGATAGTAAGCGGTCTAAACAATGGCCGCCTACTCAAGCTAAACGGTCTATCGTAAGACCGCTAGCGATGCTACCGAATCACACGAACTCAAGTGGTCACCCATTGGGCTGCCTGAAGGAGGTAAACGGTACAGACATGGACCGTGAACCCGCATAAACGGCCTATCGTGAGACCGTAAATGCACGAACCGACATAAGCCTAAACGGTCATACACTGGACCGCGTGAGAAGCCAAACGGTCTCTTAAACAACCGCTAAGGCATTACGGTGGGAGAAATAGGGGATCGGCCCAAAATCGGCCTTTTCACGCCCTGTTCACTCTAATACGAAGGGGAGACATTCCTAATGGCAATACCAACCTTACACACTCCAGAAGGGCTCAAATTGACGTCCAAACGGTGAGAAACGGGCGATTCCACCGAATCGACCCTAATTGGGTCACATGGGTTCCCGGGCTCCTACCGGTCCCAAATGACAACCAATCGCGACGAAACTGGCGAGAATGAAATGTAGACAATCCAGGGGTTCAAATGACACCAATGTTTCTGAAAACCGTCGCCATTTTTTGGCGAACCCGACGCACACCCCCGAAGCATGATTTGCCCGAGACGAAGCAAAACCCACTCAAACTCGCACCGTTCGACTCCAAATCACGAGCGAACGTAGAAGAGAAGTAGAGCTTCCATCTTCCTACCTCCATCGAAGTTCTCGTGCCCCGAAGCGACTAAACTGCATCGAAACAATCACGACGAACCGAATGCGCTAGCTTTGAATCTACCGAGGGATCGCGCCAATGCCACGCTCCATCCTCCACGCCATCACGCTCCACGATCACTCCATCACGTTCCCGCCTCGCCTAGCTCGCCACGGTGCGCGCCCTGCAGAAAGAGGAGAAGAGAGGAGAGAGAACGAGAGAGAGAGAGAGAGGGAAACATGAGAAATGAGAGGGATGAGAGAGGAAAGGAAAATAAAAAGGAAATAAAAATAGGAAATTTTCTCAATTTCTAAAAATCTGATTTTTGGTCTGAAAATGAACTAATTCAGAAAAATATGGAAAAATAGTCGAAACGATCGTCGGAAAGAGCACAACGCAACTGTAGCCTCCTCGAGTCGATGAATTGAACGGTAAACTCACCACGGGGTTCTGTAACTAGTACGCGAGAAAAACCCACGCGGATCGTAAAACTCAACTCAGGACCCACAAAAGCGATCTAAAACTCTCCGATAACGATCCGAAAGACTCAGGGTCTTACAGTCCTCCCCCCCTTACAAGAATTTCGTCCTCGAAATTCAAGGAGCTAGTAAGAAGAAGCGGGGAAGAGCAAACCCAAACGCAGGCCATGATCACCAAGCTCCAGCCAACAATAACACCTAGAACACGGCAACACAAATCTTGAAAAACACAATCCAGAGGAACATTGTCAGACCACATGCACAGGCACACGCTCTGGATCGAGCACGGTACCCAAATGAACACAAGTCCAACACCTCCGAAATAAGGCAACGTCGCTTCCATCTCACAGGGAAGGGAGACACGACCCATGCCACAACAACGGCTATCGACAAAACATGGGAAACACAACAAGCATTAGCTTACACAAGGAAACATAGTCCTCTCAGTTGACAGCATAAACCATATCGGCTTTCGCGCCAAGGGCAACAAGATTGGCACGTAGAATGCTAATGACAACACTGGATCATAAGCACAATCAAGTCAGTCCTCACTCAGATATTACATCTGATTCGAGTCGCATGCTAACTCCATTATGACAAAAGAGTACAGCAAAATCAACTAACAAGACCTCGGTCCACACAATGCCAAATCAGTCTCACAGGGAATAACTCCCAAGCTGAGCACAATCACCAATGAACGACAATAACAACAACAACAGCACTCGCAGAATCCCAGCTCCGCACGAACACAGAATCACGGGACACAACTGCAAGCTGGGTCACATCAAGGAACAATTATAGCTGAACACACGACTAAAATATACTACCCATGTAACGAGCAACTTACCAATAGGGACCCACAACAACAACAACAACAACAACAATCTTCGAAACGCATCTCGAGGACCACAATCACGTCCCGAGAGCACAACATCCAAGAAAAGACAGAGGAAAGGGTACTCAACCAGTAGATATGCCGACAGATTCCCCTAATCCTCACAACATGCCAGTGCCAACAATCACAATGTCTCCAGCGAATGGCACAGCAACCAACAACATCAAGGCACACATAGCCAAGACTTCAAGCATGACGAGGAAACAACTTCTCAGCCAATCAGAATCTTCCAACTTCACGATCCTGAACCATGGGCTACAAGCCCACACGCTTCCGCTGCACGCTCAACACATGAACACAGGCATCAAGGACAACTCGACATCCACAGCTTAGTACACACTCAGTGCTATTGCAATTCAGAAACTGTAATATAACACGCCTCGAATACCGATCCTGCTAACAGTCGATCGCAAGTCGCCAAAGTGCAAATCATAAACAACATCAGCTTCAGCACAAAGCACAAAGGAACACTAATATCAGCTTATCCTCACGTCCTAGAATGATTACTGAACCTTCACAGCACAATAGCCACCAAACACGGCACATCGGGCACGGTGCACAATGGCTCCCAAACATAAAATATGGGTCCAAAGCCAAGCAACCGTCGAACAAAGGCAAATCAAGTTCATCATTAACAATGTCCACACTTAAGCAGACACAAGACAAAGGCTTCACCAAGATAGCATTTTCAAGACTTACCTAGAAAAGACGCCACAAAATAGGGTGAGAAGAATCAAGCTCGACTAACAATAGCTCACCAGGAAGGAAAATCCTTGGTTCGCTCGAGCATTCTTCCAAACAAGGCATCTAATCGACCACCACGACACAAGCTTAACACATCAGGGGCTGAACAAATCTCAAACTGGGACGACCAAAGAAATATGAGAATGTGCACGACCATCACACCAACGAGAAAGTCACCAGCCACCTGAATAAATTAGAGAAACATCTCGAACACCGCACCACAGATTCACGCCTGCCAATAAAATCTATCGAGTACAGCATAACTGAGACAAACACCACGATAAAAGAAAAGTACTCTGTCACATCCTGACGGGAGCGAAACCATCTTGCATAGTGCCAACACAGCACGCACAAGAGCACACGCGGAAACAAAACAATAAATAATCGCAAAACCATTGCCAACGCTAATGCCGACAGCTGGCTATACTGGACCTTAAGGACTCTGACTGCTGCGATATCTCGAATTCTCATGTATCACACCCAATCACAGCTATAATACCATCTGTGACGACCCAGGATCCGGATACCGGTTAAACCCAATAACACTTGGATCCTGCGAGGCCTCCCAAGAGCGGTAAAGCTCCGAAGGGATAAAAGGAGTGATTAAGATACATTGAAGTCCCATAGAAAGTTGTAAGCAATTGATATTTCATTGATAAGGTTTGCTAAAGTAGCAAGAAATAAAATTACTTTTTTAATTAACAGTTTAAATTAACAGAGTCCCGTCCAAAAAATGGCAAGTACATCCCAACAGAAATTAAAACGTACACTGAAGTGGGGGGAAGCCCGACGCAGAGAATGTTGGCAACGCTGGCAACAACGAACAGACGCACCGCGTCACGAATCACAAGGAAGAAGAACGACCACACCTGAAAAGTAGGGGTGAGCCTCGTGTCACTGACTCAGTAGGGGTCACGCGGATCCCCACTGGAAACAACGCAGTAACACAAAATGACAAGGCTAAATAGTAAAGCAGAAAAAAACAGGAGCAACAGTAGTACTAACTACAAAAGTAAAGTTGTAAAAAGTAGGAGTAAGCAAAAGAAAGAATAGCAGAGAGAGAGAGAAGAATCGTACTAACCAGAAACACGGCCGCCGAACAAACCACGGCTCTCTAAGCTACTCCAAACGGCAACAGAAAGGTGAACCTTGATCTCACCACGTTAGGCGTTACCGATCTGTCAACCGAACACAAGCTCCAAAGCTAGAGCCTACTAAAATAGGAAAAAGCCTATAAAAGACCTAGGCAATCATAGACGCAAGCATACACAACTAGATTATCGTGTACGCTACACAAGACTGAACCTCAAGTAAAGCCACACACAGGCTACTCGGAAACTAATGACGTAAACACACATCATGAGACACGAGAATAACTAGAGTCATGCGTCAAAGTGATAGGAGCACCTCCTCACTAGAAGAACAGCCAGATGTATCTACTGACATCTTACACTGTGCCACAAGTATCTCCCACTCGTCTGGAATGACGGTAACTGAGATACTCACTGAACCAAAGTACAAGGAACAACAGTAACGAGTGACTAGTCAGGGTTACGCCCATCGGTGCTCGTCCAAACGCCCCTGACCATGTGTGCACATACAAGCTCAATGCCTTGAGCCAGGCCTCTAGCTAGTTTTCTCCCCCAGCGGACGCTACTGCAAAGCAAGGGAGCCCACAGAAACTAGCTTACAAACCGTCTGTCGGGAATTGCCCCGCCACCACTCCTAGGTGGGCCGACACACTGGAACGGGTGAGTCATCAGGCTACGACTAGTGGAGGCTCACTAGACACAAACTCCAAAACACCAGTGCTGAAGTACAGACAGGCTAGACAAGCACTTTTGCATGTACTACGAAGCACCAGACAGGAGGTAGCATACCGAACTGCCACCAGACTCAGGACAGACAACTAGACCTGCAAACACAATGATCCTTAAGTCAGAGGACTTGGGTCAAGATCGCCGTACATAGCGGTAACAAGCCGCCAATCGGTCTAATTCCTAAGCCAAGGTCGCGAGAAAATACAAGCCCCCAACCCCTCAGGCTGCTACATGGACTCACGACTCCGTATCACATGAATCACGGAACATGAGGTCATACCTAGACCCTCAACAGACATGGCACACAAACCGAGGTACATAATACCTCAACGCTTCCAAAATCATGTCTCGATCTAACCAACATAGCCGAGATACTCACGAGGTCACGAGTTAATCATTGGATCTCACCGGGTTGACTAGAAACCAATAATGACTCGTAAGCAGTACGTGATACTACTCGACAGAAAAGCACTCCTGGCTACCTTATAACCTGGTCATAGCCCTCATAGGGTGTCAAAAGACATCCATGGGATAATGGGCAAACCACAAGGTCAAGCCAAGATGATTAGAAACTAAAACATCGGAAACACAACTCTCTGGTAGTAAGCGGTCTATCCCTTGGCCGCTAGGCAACCTAAGCGGTCATGGAAAGGGCAACTACACTACCAGAGACGCAAACGCTGGTGGTCATAGAGTCGGCCGCGAGGGTATTGTAACGGTCATACGATAGGCCGCCAAAGCCAGTCAACCCTCGAACTAACCTATCGGTCAAACCCACATAAGCGATTTATATATGAGCTGCTTACGAACGTACGCGCCGCGCCACCAACCGCCTTAAAATATTGACTTAGTGAAACACGTTGAAGCAGTATAGATAAGAACCGCTAAGGCACTAAATGGTTGAACGTGGGACCGCTAGGCCAAACCGACTTAGAATATTGACCTAAGTCAAACGATAGTCAGCGGTCTAAACAATGGCTGCCTACTTAAGCTAAACGGTCTATCGTAAGACCACTAGCCAAGCTACTGAATCACTCGAACTCAAGTAGTCACCCATTGGGCCGCTTGAAGGAGGTAAACGGTCCAGACATGGACCGCGAACCTGCATAACTAGCCTATCGTGAGACCGCAAATGCACGAAACGACATAAGCCCAAACGGTCATACACTGGACTGCGTGAGAAGCCAAACGGTCTCTAAAATGACTGCTAAGGCGTTACGGCGGGAGAAACAGGGGATCGGCCCAAAATCGGCCTTTCCACGCCATGTTCGCTCTAATACAAAGGAGAGACATTCCTAATGGCAATACCAACCTTCCATACTCCGGAAGGGCTCAAATCGACGTCCAAACGGCGAGAAACGGGCGATTCCACCGAATCAACCCTAATTGGGTCACATGGGTTCCCGGGCTCCTACCGGTCTAAAATGACATCCAATCACGACGAAATTTGCGGGAATGAAATGCAGACAATCCAGGGGTTCGAATGATACCAATGTTTCTGAAAATCGTCACCGTTTTCCGGTGAACCCGACGCACACCCCCGAAGCATGATTTGCCCGAGACGAAGCAAAACCCTCTCAAACTCGTACCGTTCGGCTCCAAATCGTGAGGGAATGCAGAAGAGAAGTAGAGCTTCCATCTCCCTACCTCCATCGAAGTTCTCGCGTGTCGAAGCGACTAAACTGCGCCGAAACAATCACGACGAACCGAGCGCGCCGGTTTTGAATCCACCGAGGGATCGTGCCAATGCCATGCTCCATCCTTGTAGTGTCCCAAAATTTATAATTTCTGGACTATTTTTAGAATTTTCTAGAATTTATTAGGAATTTGTAAGGGCTTAATAGATTAATAAATGGATTATTGAATTAATATCGAGATTATGAGGCCCAATTATGTTAAATAACTAATCCAGCTTTGATAATTAAAACCCAATAGGTTTATGGACCAAGCCCATTAAGTTTGACCCATATTCTAGAAGGTTATTTAGCCTATTCATGAATTTTAAGGATAAATACCATTTTTATAGATAATTATATGGATAAACAAACAAAAGAGTTTGAATTTTATTGAATTCTGCGCACATGGGATGTAGCAGTCTATCGTGCGACCGCCACAGTCATGTAACGTGCCTACCTTCGACCGTTACTTTTTTTTAGTTCCGTGAAGTGAAAAAAGGGCAAAAAGATTAGATTTTTGCTGGTCTATGCCTTAGGGATCGAGATGGGAAGACTAGTAGAGGTGTTAAGGATGCTTAAAAGTCGATCTAAGATTTAACAAGGACTCTAGAATCGATCTAATCCTCAAACCCTAGCCCAACCCTATAAATAGGACCTAGTTTTGACCTGCGCGACCCCTACTTTGGCTACGTGGAATCAAGGTAAGGAGTCATAATTTCGGGTAAGTTCTTTAGAACTTTTTATTTATAATACTTTAGACTAATAGCTCTCAAAACTTTGTGCCAGGAGATCAACTACACAAGAAGTTAGAAGCTTCCAAAGTTGCTGGTACGCCCCGGGAATCTGAACAAAGGTCCACTACACATCAGGGAATTAGACCGTCAAAATGAGGTATTTAGGGTTTAATTCTTTAGAACTTTTTGTTCCCCTTAGTTTCATCTTCTTACCCTCAAAATTTCACGTCCTTAGGTCAAGAGATCGAGGAGTTAGAGCGACGTGAAGTTGCGGCAAATTCACAAGAAGGGAAGGATTAGGGCGTATCTTGCAGTCCCAAATTGGAAGATTAAAGCCCAGAAAAGAGGTAGGTCATCTCATGAATGGCAAGAACATCATGTTAGGGATAAAAGCCCTCTGATTTTGATTGACTTCATGCATTCTAGACCATGAATTCATGTTTTAGTTTGACCTATGCATACATGCATGTCTTGAGCCTTAATCAAAGATAAAAGATATTATCTTGTTCAAATCACTGCAACCTATGCATGTAGATAGCCCCTTTATTTCGTTTCTCATGACTGGAATAGTCTAAGTATTTTGACTTCTAGCCATGACATATTTTCAGTCTTTTACCTTCTATATCCTATCAACAGAAGCTCTAACGGATTAAGGAAAGACCGTCACATTATTGTAACGGCCTTACGAATAGCCGTCACACCCTCTGTTACATTTAAATTTCTTTGTTGTCTCTGACGGACCAAAGTCAGTGTGTCAAAATATTATAACGGCCCCACGATAAACTGCCTCAGATGTATAACACGTCTGTCTTAGACCGTTAGAGTGCTATTTTCTATCAACCCAAGACAAGACTGAGGATAGTCAAACTCACTTATAAATAAGCCTAGTTATCTAAGTTTTGACCTATTTTCATGACCTTGAATTTATTATTTGATTCTTTATAGGAAATTGCATGTTTAAAGCATCTTGAGTTATTTTAAGTTATGCTAATATCATTGCCTAAACTCTATAGTTTTAAATTTAAACTATGATTTTCAGTATTGTATTGACAAAGTTTTATCATGGTTTCACATCGTTACACATTCTTTTCTCTTTTATAGAGTCATTTCTTTAAGTACATGGCATATATTCCGGTATATGACCATTAGTTCACACTTTGCACTATAGGAACATATTCTTGAACTTGAGGACCTCTCTATTAGATATTACTTCCAATAGACTAGGAAATCTTGTTTCAAGGCCTCCATAATTCTCCGCGAGCCTGGGATTCCCACTAGGACGCCGAGTTGGTTATACCATGAAAGCCCAATTGTTAGAAAGCACTATCGAAGTTTCTGATTCTAGATATGTAATGGATCCATATTAGATCGTCATGCTCATCTAACGCCTAATATATGACCGTCACAATTACTGAGTCTATTTTATTGTTTCTGGATTCAGTCATTCTAACGGATCAATGATAGACCGTCACGATCATGTAGCGCCCATTGATTGACCGTCACAGTTCTTGAGTATTTTAACCCGAGGTTTGACCTAAGGGTTGATATTCTAAAGTTCCTAGATGGATTATTGATGGTCTAGGACTTGTCATATTGTTCAAAATACTTAATTTTAAATTATGAAAGTTAAGGAATGTACCGTTATGCTGTCGATTTATTTCCATGGCATAACCTAGTTTTAATATATTTATTGAAATTCCTTGTTTCAAATAGAAGCATTCTTATGATTGATTACTTTATCATGAACCTATTGTTGAAATTTTACATTCTTGGCCATATTGTTTACATGTGTGGAAGTAGCTTGATTTATACTTGAAGATGCGATCGGGCACTGATTATGTTCAAGGGCTCTATGCTAGTCCCCTCGGCTGATTGTCGGAAATATACTATTGTAAACCATGGGGTATGATGCTACTGGCGTCGCATTATGTTGGGAGTACTTTATCTATAAATAAGTGAAAATCCACGGCTCGACTTATACTCGTACACGACTTTCTTGCATGTTACGTGATATTCCACAAAAATTCATGAAGTACTTGCTATTAAGCGAAGAATACTTACTTTCTTATTACATGACTTTCTAGTACATTCTTGTTCATGAAAGGCCATATCATGTTCTTGTTACATTCTTGCTAGTTCATACTTGCTCATTCTATCTTAAATGATCATCTTTTATTACTTTGGTTATTCGCATGATTTATCGCAGTCGCATGATTTTATCTTATTCTTTAGAGTCAAAATGCTAATTACTTAAATATTGCTAATCATGTTGATGTGAAGATACCTACTGGGCAAGTGTGCTCATTACCTATTTCCAATCTTTTCAGGAGATGGAAGTGAGTCGGGTTCAGATTCAGAATGTTCAAATAATGGGTCCGAGAGTGAATGAAGAATGAGTGAAGACTTAGGAAGTCTACATTGTTTAGATTGAGTCTATGTAATTTTCTTATTTCTTGAGTCTAATATGATGAAGAAAGTTGAAATAGTGATTGTATATGAATATTTGATCTGATTATTAATGAAATAAGTTGAGGCTTGAGTAAATATTATGCAATTGCATTTATGTGTGTGGTTGTCTTGCGCTCTGATCGTTTTTACTTGCAAGAGACTTACTATGTCGGTTGTTCACGTTCCTCGAGCTAGTCTTCCACTGTCATAAAGGCTCGAGGCGTGACACTTAAGTTGGCATCAGAGCCTAAGTCCAAGGACTTAGGGTGAAGAATCATGTCATAAGATAAGTCCAATGTTTAAGGACCCCTACCTATGAACTAAGGAAGAAATTATCATACCCATGTGAGAATTGGGTAGAGCCCGGGATAAGATAGTTAATTAGCTTTAAGATTAATTTTCTTCCAATTCCACGAGAAATAACAAGTTGTTATATTTCTCTCAGGCACCTTATTTTACTAATGGCTCATCACGTAGATTGGAATGGCATGCAACAAATAGTTGTCGGCCTTACTCAGCCATTGCAAACCATGGCCCAGGCAGGCGCAGGGGCAAGGGCTGGCGACTTACACCACAATTTTTGGAGTTTAAACCCTCCGCGTTTCTATGGTTCTTCTAATCCGGACGAAGCAGAGAACTGGATTGACGAGATGAACCGTATATTTGATGTCATTCAATGCACCGATCAAGAGAAGGTGCGTCTTGCAACTTTCCAACTCAACAAGGATGCCCGTACACGGTGGAAGTCGGTTCCGGCACCTCTGACCGATGCACCTCATACATGGGATGGTTTTCTCACTTTATTCCGTGCTAAGTACTTTTCTGAGCATGTGAAAGAAAGAAAGGCTATAGAGTTCGCCTCTCTTCGACAAGGAATGATGACCGTCGTGGAGTATGAACTTCAATTCTCCAGACTATCACCTTATGCACCGCATTTAATCAGTACCGATCTATTGAAGGTTAATCGGTTTATGGACGGGTTACGACTCGGTTTTATTCAGCAGCTCGGGACCCAAAACATCCATACTTATGCAAAAATGGTACATCGGGCATATTTATGTGAAAGGACCTTAGAGAAGGTCGAGAAATTGAAAGGAAAAGGAGAAGAGTCCAGCCGACGATCTGATCGGCGTTATAAGAAAGAAAAATTCAGCATCACGGAACCTCACAAAAGTCATGATAGTAAGAAGAGATCTAGGAGCGGGAACGGAGGAAGTTCCCAAAAAATCAAGAAGATTAAGGAGGAGGAGAAACAAGTCACCACGGCTTGCACTTTTTTACGAGAAGTTCGGCCATTCGGTGGAAGAATGTTGGAAGCGCCTTGGTGCTTGTCTACGTTGTGGAAGTAGGGAGCATCATATGCCAGATTGCCCCCTTATGAAGGATCAACCGTCTGGTGGAGGACGCAGGAGACAGGCTCGCCTCAACGCTGTTCTAGAGGAAGAAGAAGCACCCAAGGATGGTGGACTTATGGAACGTACTCTTCAAATTTGTTCCCGTCCTGCATTTGTGCAATTTGACACTGGGGCCTCTCATTCTTTTATCTCCACTACTTTTGCAAAAACATTACCAATCGCATCAGTTCCTCTACCTTCATATCTTGCTATAACAACACCCTTAGGTTATGGAACAAAACTTACCAAATATTATCCTGAGAGTGAAGTAATTGTAGAAGGCCACAAGCTCCCCGCAAACTTAGTATGCCTTGACATGAAAGGGTACGATGCCATTCTAGTGGTAGATTGGCTTATAGATCATGATGCTGATATTAACTACCGAAATAGGATTATATCCTTTCGAAAACCAGGTCTTCCAAGATTTTCCTTTCTTGGCATCAAGTATATGAAACATCCCACTATCATATCCTCTCTTCACGCTTGTAAACTTATTTTGCAAGGATGTGAAGCTTTTCTTACTTCTATCATTGTTACCGAATCCAAGGAAATCATCCTAGCAGACATTCCTATTGTAAATGAATTCCCAGATGTGTTTCCACCCGAATCACCTAATTCACCACCTGAGAGGGAAGTAAACTACACTATTAAACTCATTCCAGGAGCAGCACATGTTTCTATAGCCCCTTACAGGATGTCCCCCACGGAACTTAAGGAACTAAAAAGGTAGTTGCAAGAATTGCTAGATAAGGGTTTCATTAGAACTATCACATCCCCTTGGGGTGCGCCGGTGCTATTTGTCAAGAAGAAGGATGGCTCTCTTAGGCTATGCATAGACTACCGACGACTGAATCAACTTACAATCAAAAACAAGTATCCGTTGCCGCGTATTGATGAGCTCTTCGATCAGCTTTCAGAAGCATATTATTTTTCTAAAATAGACCGCAGATCAGGTTATCATCAGCTTAGAATTAAAGAAGAAGACATTTATAAATCGCTTTTCGAAGTCGTTATGGCCACTATGAATTCGTGGCAATGCCATTCGGGTTAACAAATGCCCCAGCAACATTTATTCAACTTATGAACAATGTTTTCCAGCCATATATGGACCAGTTCATCGTCATCTTCATTGATGACATCCTGGTATATTCCAAGATAAAAAAGGAACATGAAGAACATCTGAGAATAGCTTTGCAAACACTTAGAGAACATAAACTCTATGCCAAGCTTAACAAGTGTGAGTTCTGGCTCAAGAAAGTTCCATTCGTAGGCCACATTATTTCAAAAGAAGGTATCACTGTGGATCCTTCGAAAGTCAAAGTTGTCAGAAATTAGAGTCGGCCAACGACTATATCAGAAGTACGAAGCTTTCTGGGTCTAGCTGGTTATTATAGGAGGTTCATTAAGGACTTCTCAAAGATTGTAGTTCTTTAACTAGACTCACAAGAAAAGAAAATCCTTTTGTCTGGTCCAAGGAATGTGAAAAGAGTTTTTAAACTCTTAAGAATCTTCTTACTATAGCTCCTATTCTATCACTACCGGTGGAAGGTGGTGGATTCAAAGTATATACGGATGCGTCTGGCATTGGCTTAGGGTGTGTCCTTATGCAAAATAAAAAGGTAATCTGTTATTCCTCGAGGCAATTGAAATGTCACGAGAAAAATTATCCTGTGCATGATTTGGAATTGGTAGCTGTTATTTTCGCCTTAAAAATTTGGCATCATTATCTCTATGGAGAGAAGTTCACGGTCTACTCGGACCATAAAAGCTTGAAATACTTATTCTCTCAAAAGGAGCTTAACATGAGACAGAGGAGATGGTTAGAATATCTCAAAGATTTTGATTTTGCTATTCAATATCATCCTAGCAAGGCTAATGCTGTAGCAGATGCACTTAGCAGAAAACTAATGAGAATGCTATCAAGTCTTATGATTAGTATGACTAATCTTATTCCTCAATTTGCTCTGCTGAACTTAGATATTGACAGGAAGGAAGAGGATTGTTTCATAGCCAATATCCGAGCTCAGCCTACATTGATAGAGGATCTGGTCAAGCTGTAAAATGATGATCCTGTATTACTGGAGATTAAAGTTAATATAGAATAGAGGTCAGATTTCTCTATTACCAATGACGGAAGATTGCTATTTAAGGGCCGAGTGTGTGTACCGGATCATGAGGATACGAAGAAATTGATCTTGGATGAAGCGCATACTTCCAAATACGCCATTCATCCCGGTGGTACAAAAATGTATCAAGATCTCAAAAGAAATTTCTGGTGGCCCAATATGAAAAGAGAAATAGCTAATTTCGTGTCTCGTTGTCTCACTTGTCAACAAGTTAAGGCAGAGCATTTTAGACCCACAGGTAAATTACACCCCTTGAATATTCCCGAATGAAAATGGGAGAGTATAGGGATGGATTTCATCATGAGTTTACCTAAGACTAGAGGAGGACACGATGGTATATGGGTGATCATAGACCGATTGACTAAATCCGCACACTTCATACCAATAAAAAGTCGATGGTCTGTGGATATTCTAGTAGTATTATGCATGAAAGAAATTATCAAATTACATGGTGTCCCTGTCACTATTATATCTGATAGAGATCCTCGATTCACATCATAGTTTTGGAAGGGCCTACAACATTCACTAGGGACTAGATTGAATTTTAGCACAGTATTTCATCCACAAACTGATGGTCAGACGGAAAGAACAAATCAGGTGGTAGAAGATATGCTCAAGGCTTATGCTATTGATTTTGGAGGAAGTTGGCATGATCACTTGCCTCTGGTAGAATTTGCATATAACAACAGTTTTCAGGCCAGCATACATATGGCACCCTTTGAAGCTTTATATGGAAAAAGTTGTAGATCACCAATATGTTGGAATGAAATAGGGGAAAAGCAATTTCTAGGCCCCAACATTATCAGGGACTCTTTAGAGAAAATCAAGCCCATTCGAGAAAGATTGCAGATGGCACAAGATAGGCAAAAATCTTATGCTGATAATCGAAGACGCGACTTAGAATTTCAAGTAGGAGACCATATGTATCTCAAGGTTTCTCCAGGTTGTCGTATCCGAAGATTTGGCATCATAGGCAAGTTAACTCCAAGGTTCATTGGCCCATTTTAAATTCTTGAAAGGGTCGGTGAGGTGGCTTATAGATTGGCTTTACCTCCACAATTAGCAGGAGTTCATGACGTATTTCACGTCTCTATGCTGAAAAAGTATGTATATGATCCTGACCATGTTATCACTTATGATAATTTGGAGATTCAGAAGGATATGACGTATGAGCAAACGCCAATAAGGATTCTGGAACGGGAAGTGCATCAACTAAGGAATAAAGCAATTCCTATGGTCAAGATTCAATGGAAGAAATCATGGCCGACCGAAGCAACTTGGAAAACAGAAGAAGCCATGCAGAAAAGATTCCCAGAACTATTCAACTGTAAGTACACTCTCCACAATCCATGTATTGAATTTGGGGACCAAATTCTTCTAAGTGGGGGAGGGTGTAGTGCCCCAAAATTTATAATTTTTGGACTATTTTTTGAATTTTCTAGAATTTATTAGGAATTTATAAGGGCTTAATAGATTAATAAATGGATTATTGAATTAATATCAAGATTATAAGGCCTAATTATGTTAAATAACTAATCCAGCTTTGATAATTAAAACCTAATAGGTTTATGGACCAAGCCCATTAAGTTTGACCCATATTCTAGAAGGTTATTTAGCTTATTCACGAATTTTAAGGATAAATACCATTTTTATAGATAATTATATGGATAAACAAACAAAATAGTTTGAATTTTTTTCAATTCTGCGCACATGGGATGTAGCGGTCTATCGTGCGATCGCCACAGTCATGTAACGCGCCTACCTTCGATCGTTACTATCTGTTAGTTCTGTGAAGTGAAGAAAGAGCAAAAAGATTAGATTTTTGCTAGTCTATGCCTTAGGGATCGAGATGGGAATACTAGTAGAGGTGTTAAGGACTCTTAAAAGTCGATCTAAGATTTAACAAGGACTCTAGAATCGATCTAATCCTCAAACCCTAGCCAAAACCCTATAAATAGGACCTAGTTTTGACCTGCGCGACCCCTACTTTGGCTCGCGTGGAATCAAGGTAAGGAGTCATAATTTCGGATAAGTTCTTTAGAACTTTTTATTTATAATACTTTAGACTAATAGCTCTCAAAACTTCGTGCTAGGAGATCAACTACACAAGAAGTTAGAAGCTTCCAAAGTTACTGGTATGACCTTAGCAACCTAGGAATCTGAGCAAAGGTCCACTGAAGATCAGGGAACTAGATCATCAAAACGAGGTATTTAAGGTTTGATTCTTTAGAACTTTTTGTTTCCCTTAGTTTCATCTTCTTACCCTCAAAATTTCACGTCCTTAGGTCAAGAGGTTGAGGAGTTAGAGCGACGCAAAGTTGCTGTAAATTCACAAGAAGGGAAGGATTAGGGCGTGTCTTGTAGTCCCAAATTGGAAGATTAAAGCTCAGAAAAGAAGTAGGTCATCTCATGAATGGCAAGAACATCATGTTAGGGATAAAAGCCCTCTGATTTTGATTGATTTCTTGCATTCTAGACCATGAATTCATGTTTTAGTTTGACCTATGCATACATGCATGTCTTGAGCCTTAATCAAAGATAAAAGATATTATCTTGTTCAAATCACTGCAACCTATGCATCTAGATAGCCTCTATATTTCATTTCTCATGACTGGAATAGTCTAAGTATTTTGACTTCTAGCCATGACATATTTTCAGTCTTTTACCTTCTATATCCTGTCAGCAGAAGCTCTGACGGATTAAGGAAAGACCGTCACATTATTGTAACGGCCTTACGAATAGCCGTCACACCCTCTGTTATATTTAAATTTCTTTGTTGTCTATGACGGACCAAAGTCAGTGCGTCACAATACTATAACGGCCCCACGATAAGCCGTCCCAGATGTATAACGCGTCTGTCTTAGACTGTCAGAGTTCTATTTTCTGTCAACCCAAGACAGGACTGAGGACAGTCAAACTCACTTATAAATAAGCCTAGTTATCTAAGTTTTGACCTGTTTTCATGACCTTGAATTTATTAATTGATTCTTGATAGGAAATTGCATGTTTAAAGCATCTTGAGTTATTTTAAGTTATGCTAATTTCATTGCCTAAACTCTATAGTGTTGAATTTAAACTATGATTTTCAGTATTGTATTGACAAAGTTTTATCATGGTTTCACATCGTTACACATTCTTTTCTCTTTTATAGAGTCATTTCTTTAAGTACATGGCATATATTCCGGTATATGATCATTAGTTCACACTTTGCACTATAGGAACATATTCTTGAACTTGAGGAACTCTCTATTCGATATTCCTTCCAATGGACTAGGAAATCTGGTTTCAAGGCCTCCGTAATTCTCTGCGAGCTAGGATTCTCACTAGGACACCGAGTTAGTTGTACCATGAAAGCCCAATTGTTATAAAGTACTATCGAAGTTTCTTGTTCTAGATATGTAACGGATCCATATTAGACCGTCATGCTCATCTAACGGCCTAATATATGACCGTTACATTTACTGAGTCCATTTTATTGTTTCTGGATTCAGTTGTTCTAACGGATCGATGATAGATCGTCACGATCATGTAACTGCCCATTGATTGACCGTCACAGCTCTTGAGTGTTTTAACACGAGGTTTGACCTAAGGCTTGATATTCTAAAGTTCCTAGATAGATTATTGATGGTCTAGGACTTGTCATATTGTTCAAAATACTTAATTTTAAATTATGAAAGTTAAGGAATGTACCGTTATGCTGCCGATTTATTTCCATGGCATAACCTAGTTTTGCTATGTTTATTGAAATTCCTTGTTTCAAATAGAAGCATTCTTATGATTGATTACTTTATCATGAACCTATTGTTGAAATTGTACATTCTTGGCCATATTGTTTACATGCATGGAAGTAGCTTGATTTATACTTGAAGATGCGATCGGGCACTGATTTTGTTCAAGGGCTCTATGCTAGTCCCCTCGGCTGATTGACGGAAACATACTATTGTAAACCATGGGATATGATGCTACTGACGTCGCATTACACTGGGAGTACTTTCTCTATAAATAAGTGAAAATCCACGGCTCGACTTATACTCGTACACGACTTTCTTGCTTGTTACGTGATATTCCACATAAATTCACGAAGTACTTGCTATTAAGCGAAGAATACTTACTTGCTTGTTACATGACTTTCTAGTACATTCTTGTTCATGAAAGGCCATATCATGTTCTTGTTACATTCTTTCTAGTTCATACTTGCTCATTCTATCTTAAATGATCGTCTTTTGTTACTTTGGTTATTGGCATGATTTATCGCAGTAGCATGATTTTATCTTATTCTTTAGAACCAAAATACTAATTACTTAAATATTACTAATCATGTTGATGCGAAGATACCTACTGGGCACGTGTGCTCATAACCTATTTCCAATCTTTTCAGAGATGGAAGTGAGTCTGGTTCGGATTCGGAATGTTCAAATAGCGGGTCCGAGAGTGAATGAAGAATGAGTGAAGACTTGGAAGTCTACATTGTTTAGATTGAGTCTATATAATTTTCTTATTTCTTGAGTCTAGTATGATGAAGAAAGTTGAAATAGTGATTGTATTTGAATATTTGATTTGATTATTAATGAAATAAGTTGAAGCTTGAGTAAATATGGTGCAATTGTATTTATATGTGTGATTATCTTGCGCTCTGATCGTTCTTACTTGCAAGAGGCTTACCATGTCGGTTGTTCACGTTCCTCGAGCTAGTCTTCCACTGTCATAAAGGCTCGGGGCGTGACAATCCTCCACGCCATCACGCTCCACGATCACTCCATCGCGTTCCTCGCCCAGCTCGCCACGGTGCACGCCCCGCGAAGAGAGGAGAGAGAACGAGAGAGAGAGGGAAACATGAGAAATGACAGGGATGAGAGAGGAAAGAAAAATAAAAAGAAAAGGAAAATAGGAAATTTTCTTACTTTTTGGAAATCTGATTTTTGGTCCGAAAATAGACTAATTCAGAAAAATATAGAAAAATAGTCAAAATAATCCTCAGAAAGAGCACAACGCAACTGTAGCGTCCTCGAGTCGATTAATTGAACGGTAAACTCACCACGGGATTCCGTAACTAGTACGAGAGAAAAATCCATGCGGATCGTAAAACTCAACTCAGGACCCACAAAAGCGATCCGAAACTCTCCGATAAGGATTGAAAGACTCAGGGTCTTACACATAGCATATGATTTCTTCTTTCTTGCTCGGCTCCTCTTTCTTGTTGGTGTTTCTTCTCAAGAATCTTATAGGGAAATTTCCATCTCTTCTTGCTATTCTGAAATATTGTCTGGCTCTCCTTGTGACGAGAGCCATCAGCTCTTCTTCATCACTGTCCATAGATGACATTCCATCACTTTCTTTAGATGATCCTGGATAGGCTTTCAGTGCGATCATTTTCTTCTTCTTACTTTTCTCCTCAGTTGGCTTAAAGATATTGATCTCATATGTCATCAGTGACCCGATCAATTGATCTATTGTGAATGTGGTGAGATCCTTCGAATCCTCGATGACCATCTCCTTTGTGTGCCACAGCGGTGAGAGTGACCGCAGCACCTTCCTGACCAGATCTTGGTTTGAATACTCTTTTCCTAAGGCTTTTAAGCTGTTTGTAATTTCACTTAGCCTTGCATACATGTCGCTTATACTCTCCTTAGGCTTCATTGTAAATAGCTCATATTCCCGAACCAGCATATTTGCCTTTGTCTCCCGTACTTCTGAAGTGCCTTCATAAATGACCTTCAATTTGTTACGTATCTCCTGTGCAAACAAACACATAGATATACGTGAATATTCATTCGTATGTACTACACATAAAATTCATAGCTTTAAAATTTGCACATGATTTTTTAATGTGTTCTTCAGTCCAACTGTCCTCATCATTGGGCAGTTGATAAGGACCTTTACTTATGACTCTACAGGTATCATAATCATGTGCTCGCATGAACACAGTCATTCTATTTTTCCAATAGGGATAGCTCGTACCATCAAAGAAGGGTGGTCGATGTATAGAATGTCCCTCGGGGAGCATTCCCTTGTTGGCCATAGCAAAGGATCTTTGCTCTACAACCGTGAGGTTGTCCTAAAAATAAGAGACCCGCTTTCATACCATATTCTTGACCCTAGATGCACGTATGGAAAAGAAGGGGGGTTGGATTGTCCCCACTAAGCATAATGGTAGCTTTTAAGTTTAACGCAGCAGAATAAAATAACTACCAACACGGAATATGATCAAACAAAATTTACGCTTTGAAGAAATCAGTTCTCTCAAGCTTACCACTCTCACATAATCAATATGAACAAGATGAACAAGCAAACCACAATCATACAAGATGCGAGATAGATTTTTTAGGTGGTTCGAGACCACGACAGGCTCCCTATGTCCACCACTCACCAAAATGGTGAGGATCCACTCGCTTCGAACTGAAGCGCACGGGGCTTTCGCTCCAAACACACGGAGACGTCGACTTCTACACGATCCAACCACGGATCAAAACACACACACAAGCTGCAACACCGCAGCACAATAGACCCACAACCGTACGCAGACGGTTCAACACACACAGAGTTAGAGTATGAAAAACAAAGATATGATCAATACATGCTCATAAACTGAATGGAAATCATTGAAATATATGTAAAAGAGTTGAAGAAATAGATCCTTGTAAGATGAATATCCTGGAGATGATCATTCTTGTTGCTCAAGCTAGAGGGAAGATGAATGTCGTCGATGTGAACGTCAATGCGTTCCTCTCTTCAATCCGCTTCTCTTTATCTTCTATCACAAACTCAAAAACCACCAGTACGTAGATGATATCCACTAATCTCCTTCCGCTCCTCTCCTTCTTCCCTTCCTTCTCCTACAAGATAGATAGAATGTTAGCTCTTATATTTTTTTCTCTCCAAATTCGTGACTCTTATATATCTACACATGAGATGTATGAAAAGACCATTAAACCCTTGCCAAAACCTTGTAGAACATGCCCCAATATATGTATGATAACCCTAGGGGCAAGGGGGTCAAATATCAACCCAAACGGATCATGAGAAATGGATTTCGAATCCTTCTTAATGGGTCTTGCCCGCCGTAATTGGTCGACCGAAAATTAGGGGCGGTCGATCAAACTTTAATAGGTTCTGGAACCCTGTTTGCTGTTCATTTTGGTCGACCGAAAGCCCTGGGTAAGTGGACCAAAGTTTGAGAATTTTCAGACCCCTGCTTGCTATTTTTTCTGGTCGACCGAACACCCTATTTTGGTATACCGAAAACTTGTAGTAAGCTATAATCAAGGACAAAATGTAAGAGTTTAAGCTCAATCAACCCAAGTTATAAATGCATGAAGTATATACATCAAAACCCATTAGGAACACATGAATGTTATGCATGTAAGCCCTTTGAAAACACAAATCTCACACTTAAAGATCAAGTTCTAATTGTTATGCACTTAGCAACATGTGAGTATCATGAAATCAAATTCCATTCAAAATGAGAGTTTCATTCAACTAACATCTAGCAAGATTTGTATGATGAGTTCAATCAACTTGCTAGCCGAAAAACCTCAAGAAGAAATATACATTAGAACTCAAGAGTGATTTACATGAAAACCCATTTTCACATTAATGATTTGAACACTTGTTACTTTCATAAATGCATGTATGATATGCATGAAAATCAAACACACAAGTTTTAATCTATTTGATCAAGGTTAAATCAATAGATTCATCAAAAATCAAATCCACATGATCAAACACATGAAAGCCTATTCATAGCAGTCCAAGTCAACTTCCCTTGAAGGACAAGTCGACTTGCTTCAATCTCCGAAAAGCATAAACTGGAAATTACACTAGAAGTCGACTTCCCTTGTATCAAGAGTCGACTTCCGCCTGAGTCAAAAGTCGACTTCTCTTGAGCTGAAGTTGACTTGCATCATCATAGGTCACTCAATTTATTCTGCAAAACAAGTTAATCAAAGTAAGAACATCTTGGCTAGAATTCTACAATGAACTTTCTGAAAGACATATTCACATAAGATTTGTCATCATTAAAACTTAATCTACCAAAATCAACTAGGAGACCCAACATTTTTTAGTAGGATTATGCATGGTAGAGAAATATATAATTAGGCAACTTTTGACGAGCCTACATCGTCATTTTTATCATTGCATTGGATCGACATTGCCCCCCCCCCCCTTATCTGGCACAAGGGGTTGTGGCGGGCAGGAGCACACCTTCTTGGAGGAGAGTCATGAGCATCCTTCACCGTGTAGTGAAGCGTGCAAAGCAGCAGTTGCATTCTGCTGGATCTTTTCTTCCGGAGAGAGTATTTGTCATAGATTCTCCTCCACAACTTAATTATTTAGCCATCGGCCCTAAGATGGGCTGACTTCACCTTGAATTGGCCGGCTTCAGTGAAGCCGGCAATGTCTTCCAAAGCGGAGCAATAGCTCTTCTTTTATCTTCAGCTTTCTTTCTTCTTTTGTTTTCAGCATCTACCCGAAGAATGGGGCACCATCTGCATCTTGTACTTATTTTTCTGGCTTCTCGCCATAGCTTGAGGGGCTTGAAATGCCCTTTAGAGCATGTATTGCTTCAGTTGGTATAGCGAGACCATATTGGCCGCCGTCTTAAAGATGGGGAATTGGTGCGGGTTAGGTGGGTCCACTCTGTATTCACCCATTTGTAATTTGCCTTTCTGAATTAGGCCTTCTACGATATCCATGAATAGATAGCAGTCCTCAATGGAGTGCCCTCTCTGTTGGTGATAGGGGTAGTTATGAAACGAAGGCGAAGTTAAAGGAGGGGATTAAACACATCTCCGGTGGTTGGCAACCCGGAGTCATATCCATGAACTCAGATAAATCCTAGGACGGTGGCTACCGAGCTAAAGTATATATATATATATCGTTACATGGATGGTACATTGGGATTAGGAGAGAAAATGTAATTGTCTACCAGAGGGGGGGGGGAGACCACGGAGCAAAGCGAACTCATCACATGTATATATATCAACGAGGAATACATGAGCTTATGAAGATAAAGAAAAAGGAATCAGGGTCAAGGATTTCTTCTCAACTGGATGAGATTACATCAGTGGAGACCAAACCTTGCATGATACAAAGCAAGGAAGAAATAAAAGAGATGCAAAGACCCACCCTTCTATGGATGGCTCTCATACTCTCCCACTCTCTCTCTCGCTCTACTCTTCTAGGCTTCAGGCTCTCTTCTCCTTCTTCTCTCCTTTCTGCAGCAGCTTCGGAGGACCTAGGCTTCAAAGAGGTTCCAAAGAAGAGCTCAATTCGCCACCGAGGTGGCTTCTTATAGGGGGATGAAGCCCCGTTCGGAGGGAAAACCTCCACATTCTTCTTTCTTTTTTTCTGCCGCTCCCACTCCTGTTGATGATGCGTTGTCGTTGCTTCACTGCTACTGCTCTGCTGCCGTGGCCGCTGTGGTTAATGTTGTGGCTATCACTGCTGCTTCATAGGAGAGGGCGCGGCAGAGCAGGGGAAGGCCCATTCCCTACAGTGGATGGGTTGGCCACCGGCCGACCATGTTTCGCATGCCGTTGTTATGCAGAGGAGGCACGCGTGCTCGACGGTGTCAACTGGCATTAAATGCCCTTCACGTGGGAGGAGTGAACAGTAAAAAATGGGGGGAGAGACACAGACATGGGGTACTGTTGGGCGGGATTTTCTTCTTATTTTAATTTTTTTTTTGAAAAAACCCTCTCCCTTTTCCTTTGGCCCCTTCTTGTATCTCTATTTGCGCACATGCCCATTGCGTCCTTCTCTTTTGTATTGGGCTGGGCCCAATTGAAATTGACCCATTCTCTTTTTTTTTCTATTCCAGATGGGCCTTCGTATGTTTTGGGCCATCTTTCACTTTTTTTGTTTCTTCTTCTCTCTCTTTTTAGCACGCTAGGCTAGGGTGCGTCGACGCAGGGCCTTAATGCGTCGATGCATCCTTTATTAGCGCCATCACTTCTTTTTTTTTAACACCAACAAATGCCCCCCGCCCGTAGGTGTCGAGAGCGAGGGACTAGAGAGTGGGGCCTGTGGGTGCAGCTTTTTGCTCGGCAGGCGGTTGATATCTGGGCAAAACATCTTCAACTTTCGACGAACGGTCTTGGCCGTGAGTTGTGTAAACTGGTGCCAACTGAGAATTGGGTGCCAATCATGATGATGTCATCAATATTGGGTGTATACCAATGCAAGGATATCTAGTTTATCTGGTCTAGACGAAAGGTCTAAGCCATTGAGTTGTATTGATCATCGCGGTCGGAAGGATGGATTGGTCCTCTCTGAGAGACTAGTGCCAACTCGTGTGGTATTGTCAGCATTAGGTTCATGCCGACGCAAGGAATCGGGTTTATCCAACTTAGACGGAAGGTATAAGCCATGCCCTTCGGCTAAGACCCCGGAAGGCCATGGACACCGAGTTGAGTGGTTCATCAATGCTGGGATAGCACCGGCGCAAGGAGTTCGGGCTTCTCCGACTTAGATGGAAGGTCTGGGTCGTATCCCTCGGCTAAGACCCCGGAAGGTCATGGATGCCGATCAGAAAGGATTAAGGAATCACTTCCTTCTCTCTCATTTCTTTTTCTCTTTTTTCTTTTTTTTTTCTTTCTTCTCTTCTTATTTTTTTTCTCTCTTTTCCCCCTTTTTTTATATATTGCATGGTCGACGCTAAGTTCGTGTCGATATAAGTCATCACGGTGGGACCGAGTTATAAGGATATAGTAGCATCGTTGACATTGGGTTTATGCCAACGCAAAGGAATTGTGTTTATCAGGCTTAGACGGAAGGTCTAGGACGTGCCTCTCGGCTAAGACCTCGGAAGGCCATGTGCGCCGAGTTAAGTGGTTCATCGGTACTAGGATTGCACCGATGCAAGGCGTTCGGGTTTCTCCAACTTTGACAGAAGGTCTAGGTCGTATCCTTCGGCTAAGACCCCAGAAGGCCATGGACACCGAGTTAAGGTGGTTCATCGATGCTGGGATTGCACCGACGCAAGGAGTTCGGGTTTCTCCAACTTAGACAGAAGGTCTAGGTCGTACCCTTCGGCTAAGACCCCAGAAGGCCATGGGCACCGACTTAAGGTGGTTCATCAATGCTGTGATTGCACCGACGGAAGGAGTTTGGGTTTCTCCGACTTAGATGGAAGGTCTAGGTCGTGCCCCTCGGTTAAGACCTCGGAAAGCCATGGGCACTGAGTTGAGTGGTTCATCAATGCTAGGATTGCACTAATGCAAGGAGTTCGGGTTTCTCTGACTTCGACGAAAGGTCTAGGTCGTACCCCTCGGCTAAGACCCCGGAAAGCCATGGGCCCCGAGTTAAGTGGTTCATCGATGATGGGATTGCACCGACGCAATGAGTTTCAGTTTCTCTGACTTCGACGAAAGGTTTAGGTCGTACCCCTCGGCTAAGACCTCGGAAGGCCATGGGTGCCGAGTTAAGTGGTTCATTGATGCTGGGATCACACCGACATAAGGAGTTTGGGTTTCTCCAACTTTGACGAAAGGTCTAGGTCATACCCCTCGGCTAAGACCTCAAAAGGCCATGGGTGTCAAGTTAAGTGTATATGGTGACTCATTACAAGAGCTCTGAGATACAATCTTGTTCATTGTGGGGTATTGGTTTTAGTTGATCGCTGAACTGAGGAAGCGGCACATGGTATAACTTCAGGTGTTTCCCATTGAGGGGTGGAAATTGAACTTCCCCCCGATGGTTGACGACGACATAAGCACCACCTTCATAAACTTTCTGGACCACGTACGGCCCTATCAAATTTTCATTCAATTTGCCTTTGGGATTGGCTGCCATGACTTCTTTTTGTTTTACCATGACTAGGTCTCCTTTCTTGAATTCTCACTCTTTGACGAGCTTATCGAAGGTGCGGGCCATATGGACCTGATAGACCTATATGTTCTGTTGGGCTTTGAGCCACTGCCCTTCCAAATCGGAGAGCTCCTCCAGTCTTCTTTCTATGTTGGTTTGGCCATCTTTGACCAATTCATGTGAGATCGCCACCTGCAATGAGAGTATCTCTAGCTCTATCGGGACGACCGCTTCCGAGCCGTACACCAGTGAAAAGGGTGAGCAACCTGTGGAAGTCTTGTACACGGTACGGTATGTCCACAGTGCTTCATATATCTTATCTTCCCAATCCTTCTTGCTAGAGCTGACCGTCTTGGCAAGCAATGTGCATAGTGTTTTGTTGATGCTTGTGGGTTGTACGAAGTGGACATCCTCCAATCGATCTTGAATTTATCAGCCAATTTGTAGACCTTCTAATTCCAGAAGTGGCTTTCGTTGTGGGAGAGGATTCGATCGGGCACGTCGAATAAGAATATAATGTTTCGACGGACAAATCTGGCCATGATTTCTTCCGTTACTTCTCTTAGAGCCACAGCCTCTGCCCAATGAGAGAAGTAAGCTGTTGTTGCTAGGATATATCTGCATCCTAATGAAGATGCGGGTAGTGGGTGCACAACATCGGTGCCCCATTGAGGAAAGGGCTAGCTAGGCACCTTTGGATGTAGTTGTATTGGGGGTCTTCTTGGGATTGCAACATGCTGCTGGCATTTATGACATGACTTGGCATACTTGTAACAATCATCAAACATAGTTGGCTAGTAATATCACAGCTTCTTGATTTTGATTTTCATTTTTGGCCCGGCTTGATGGGTACCAGCTGATCCGGCATGAACTTCCTTCATGACTATCCAAGCTTCCTCCATAGACAGGCATCAGAGGAGCACCTTTCTTTTGGCATCTGCCACAATCCAGAACAAGGTTCCATTCTTGACTTCATAAGAGTCTTTGATTCTGATCAGTCTGATCTTTTCTTCCCTCTGCTTGGGCAACTGTTGGTGTCTAAACCATTGTACAAGGGGCTCTCTCCAGTCAGAAGAGCTGATTGCTTCTGCTGTCGCAGCTTCATGTTCTTCTTCACCGGGCTCTTCTATCATGCTGGGAACCTGGACCCTATTTATCACTATTATATTAAAGGATTTATCTGGCGGGAATGCCAATGAGCTCGCTAGTTTTGCTAGGGCATCCGCCTGAGCATTTTGGCTTCGGACAACATGGCCTATCTCGATGAAGTTCAATCGCCCCATGAGCTTATTTGCCTTGGCGCAATAAGGGAGTTGCTCGGGCTATCGGACATCAAATTCTCCCTGTATTTGCTTGATGATTAGCATTGAATTGCTGAACACTTGCAGCATTCGAATCTCCATATGGAGAGCAATATGAAGGCCAATGATCAAGGATTCATATTCTGCTTTGTTGTATATGCAAGATTTGTTGATCGAGCACGATGTATGCAGCACTTCTCCTTCTGGGGATTTGAGGACGATGCCTGCTCCGACCCGTGTCCTTCTTTGTCCCCGTTGGGATGCTTCCGATCTGGATGCCCCGTCAAAATACAGCTGCCACATAGCCTGATAGACTTGATCCACTTCTAGTGTTTCATCTTCCGGAAGCTCCGTGATTACAGGGGAATCATCAGGCATAGGATGTGTTGCAAAGAAATCTGCTATTGCTTGGCCTTTAATGGCCTTTTCTGGCACATATGTAATATCAAATTCTATCAGAATAATGGCCCATTTACCCAGTCACCCTTTTAGTGCTGGCTGGGACAAAAGGTGCTTGACCGGATCAGCCCATGATATCATATGTATTTCATGCGAGAGTATGTAATGCCTCATCTTCTTGACTGCAAAGACCAAGGCAAGGTATACTTTCTTGATCGGGGTATATTTTTCTTCCACCCCAACCAATCTTCGACTAAGGTAATAAAGCGATTGCTCCTTCCCCTCGTCGTTGTTCTGGGCCAGCATTGCCCCCAATGAATATTTGGTGGCAGTTATGTAGAGAATCAATGGTCGCCCTTTGACAGGTGCCCCAGTACCAGCGGGGTCTGCAAATACTCCTTCAGCTGGTCAAAATCCCTTTGGCAGTCTTGATTCCAGCAGAACGGCGTATCTTTATCATCAGCTTATGGAATGGCTGACATCGCTCGAACAGGTTGGAGATGAACCCGTGGATATAGGCCAATCAGCCCTGCAATGATCGTAGTTCTGTTAGGTTCTTCGGAGGAGGCAACTCCTAAATGACTTTTATCTTGGAGGGGTCTATTTCAATTCCCCGATATCGGACTATGAAGCCTAGAAATTTTTTATTGGAAATGCCGAAGGCGCACTTCAACGGGTTCATCTTCTACTCGTATTGCCAGAGCCTTTGGAATATAACCCTGAGGACACTCAGGTGATCTTCTTTCTTCCTGGTCTTGACGACCAAATCGTCGATGTAGCATTCAACTTTGTCATAGAGCAGTTCATCAAATATCTTTATCATTACCCTTTGATAAGTGGCACCGACATTTTTGAGGCCGAAAGCCATCCTTTTATAGTGGAATATCCCCTTGGGTGATCGAAAAGCCGTATGAATTCTATCAAGCTCGGCTATCCATATCTGGTTGTATCCGGACGACCCGTCCATGAATGATAGAGCTTCGTCGCCTGCAGTGAAGTCTATCATGACTTCAGTGAGAGGCACTAGGAAATCATCCTTCGGGCACGCTTTGTTTAGGTGCCGAAAGTCCACGCATATTCTGATCTGGCGATTCTTCTTTTTGACATGCACAATGTTGGCCAGCCAGGTGGTTGTGGGAATGGATTTATTAATGTTTATTTATTTGTTTATTATTTAGGATTTGTTAGATTTATTTGATTTATTTATTTATTGCGTAGGCGTGCCAGTTACGTGTGTGACAAAATTTTTGTTATGTGCTCGATCTAACTTGGTCATACGAATGTGAAGTTCGTGTCGGGACTAGATGTCCTCCATACCATATTGGCTATGATGTTAATTACATCCTCCGAGAAGGAGGAAAACCCTTGATTAATAGCCAAGAGAGAGGGCCCTTAGGGCCGAGGAAAAAGTACATGAAAGCAATGTTCACCATGTTAAGTAGTTTATAATACATGTAGGCATGTAATGCAGTGAGGTTTATTTATTAAACCGGCTCCCAGTACATGGCGGAGTGTTACATTCACGCATAGTGAAAGTTTCTCGTCGGGTCTAACCCGTCCTTCTAGTAATCAACATTTGATATACCGGAGCACCGGGGAGGTGTAAGTGTTCATGCAAGACACCTGCTCATTTTTAATTTGCTTTAGCTGCATGCTCAAGGTGTGTGCATGTGATGAACGAATGCAGTAATTCATGGGAAGAATAATAACACTTCGGGGGCTAGACATAAGAGGATCCTGAGTTCAGGAGAGGGACTTTCAGCCCGGAGCAAACTGAGTCATGGCTATGATGGGGATGATCCCATGGAATCCAAACTCAATTGCTGGGACTTCAGATGCATATTCCCCTTCTGGGGTCTGAGGAAGATGAGAGCTCCATAGAATCCACCAGAACAAATGCCTAATTATGAATGTTTTTTTGTTTGATTATTTTTTGATTTTTCTTGCGAGTAAGATTTATTCCAATTGGATCCATTTATTGGGGTTCAAATTGAGGGGGATATGAATGCCAATGATTTCCCCAATCCTTGGGGAGAAAGGAAGGAAAATTGAATTCAGGAAGAATCCAGCAAGTTGTTTTCAGACACATATTATATATATATATATATATATATATATATATATATATATATATATATATATATATATATATTAGGATTATGGCTCATATGGAAATGATGGATAGGAAGGAGGACAGCTGAGTCGGAGGAAGAGTTGACTCATGGAGTCGACTCCTGCCCGGCCTAGCTACAAAGAAGAGGCAGACAGAACCTGTGGAGAAAGGAGTCGACTCCCTACTGCCACAGGTCTGACCCTGCAGACCTAGATTGACTAGCCCACCAAGTAAGACACATACAACAAGGCATGTAGGGGTTTATTTGAAGGAACATAAAGAGATGATTTTTTTTATCCTAATGCCCAGTCGGTGGCATTGAAGGAAGTTCATGAACAATTGCCAAAAAGGGGACCAGATATTCAAGTAAGAATGGATTTAGAAGGAACGGAATGCCCAAGGTTCAAAGGATCAGAATGATTGCCAATTTCAAGGTTTTCCTTCAGCTACATCGACCTTCTCATGTAGTAGATCGACCTGCCCTAGCTGTTTTCCTTCAACTGCATTGACCTGTCCTTGGCGGTGCATCGACCTCACCATGTGCACTTCACGTAGTCCAAGCTCACTACAGTGATGAGGGTACCAAGAAGACCAAGAACCAGTATGAAAAAGTGTAAGCTGACAAATTGTCATGATCAGATTCTATTTCTCCACTACCTCTCACCAAAGCTGCTGAATTGAGAGGTTTAGACTGTAGTGTTATTAGTGTGGCAGAGAGTGTTGACATTGACCGTTGGGCTACTGTCATTAAGTCTGTTGGAATGTTGCTGCTATGGTTGAAGAGCATTGGGCCGCTGAATATCAAGGCCTATACTTCAGAGTGAAGCTGCTGCCTCCTGCTGTATAAACTTGCTGGACTGGAATATTCAAGTACTCAGACTGCAATACATTAGCTATTATTTTAACTCAGCTGGACGTAATGCTTGGTATACTGGTGAGCTTGGCTACACAGCTGCCTCGGACTATACTTCAAGATTTGCTAGACTTGGCAAAGCATGCAGAAGATGATTGTTGACTTGACAGTGCTGTTGCACTAATGGTGAGCAGATGAACTGCAAGCTTACATATCTTGACTTGCTAAGCACTACTGGGCTGCTGAAGTTGGCTACCACAACTAGATAGCTTCAAGCGATATTCTGTTGAGTAACAACGCTTGGACTATGACAGAAATCCCTAGTGAGCCTGACCATAGTATTACAGAGTTGGTAACTGGTTGGTTCATGAAGCTTGGATCATGTTGCCCCAATCTTGTTGAAGTAAAGTGAACTCAAGTGGAGAGGTCTGCTGAACTTGGACTACAGTTATTGCCGCAAGGCTTGGACCTCAACTACTGTTGCTGTTGGTGAACTTGACTACATGCCAGCTTTGGGATATGCTGCAAAGTCTAGTGGCCCTACTTTACTGTTGTATGCATTAAACTACTAGACGTAGCAGATGCAACTACTGTTGATACAGCTGCGCAACCTGCTGCTGCTAGAGATGCACCGAAGTCCACTGACTTATGCAAAGATGTTGCTGCATGCGCTGCATTGTGGCCTGCTGAGATACATAGAACCCATGTGCTTAGCATTTTATCGAACACTCTGACAATCAGGCCTGAATATCTTCAGGAGGCCTGCATTTCTTCTAATACTTGGAGTATGGTTTTGATTCACTCGATCTCCCAATGATCAATTGAGCAGGGTCTGTTGACTTCAATATTCTGAACGGATCCCTGCGTCGACATAGGAGAAGGAGACCTGCTGGGCTCGAATGCTTTGATGACAGGGCAATTCCTTTTTTTTATCCTTTTGTGTAGCCAACCCTATAACATGGACATGCATGTGTGTGCTCAGTTGTATGCAATCAAAGGGAGATGCGCAATGCAATGATATTGTTCAAATGGCCAAGGGCTCATTCTTATGTTTGAAAACCCCAGGGATTTCGGATTATGTAGTATGCATGGACTTAAGTCCCCTATACATGGTTGAAGAAAATGGTCATCCTACTCGGACAACGAAATCCATAGCTTTTCTTTTGCTTGGAAAGGAGGGCATTGGTCGGTTCGCCGAAATTCCACTTCGGTTGACCAAAATTCCCAAAGTTGGAAGGTTTACAGGATTGACAGATGTCGGTCGACCAAAATTGGGATTCGGTTGACCGAACCCCATAGAAGTCGACCTAGGATTGGGGGGAAGTCGACTCTTGGCACCCAGCAGGGTTTTGGTTGTAGTTGAAGATGCATGTATGACGCTTTGGCACATTCAAAACTGGATGTGTGATGGTCCTACCCTTTACATGACTCCTTTGGTTTATGAGGTGCATGATGAGGTTGGGAATTATGCATGGCCTACTTATGCAATGCACTTGAACCTTGATCTGTTCATGGCTCCGTCCATTTCCAGGATGCACGAGTGATACTTTGGTCTATTCCAAACTACATGAACGATGGTTTTAATATACCCGTGGTTCTTTTTGTTTATGGAATACATAAATGTGACTTGGGATTATTTATGGGATGCATGAGCATGGTTTGGTTTATTCATGCAATGCATGTGGACAATTTGATTTGTTCATGTAGTGCATGGAATGATTGGATCTGTTTGTGTATTGCATATGGATGGTTGGATTTGTTTATGCAATGCATATGGGATGTTTTGATTTATTTGTGTAATACATGTGCAATGCACAGTCTTTGAAGAGGAGATTGGGCTAAGATGCTTTGGTCTTGCACAAACCACTAGTGACCAGGGAAGTCAGCCTTGTGGAAGAAGGGGGGTCGATCGACCCCTGTGCAACAGATCCCTACATAAGGGGCCCAAGACAGAACAAGGTGGTAAAATGTATTGACATACAGTGTGCGCATGCTTGATTTGGGCAATGAAAATGCAGTGGGGAATGTATAAAGGCGGTGAGTGGATGATGGACCTGGATTCTCGGTTATGCAGAAGGCTTCTGCACCTCTTCTTATTCACCAAAAGTCAGCGGGGATCTTGCATATGGACATGAGTTAATTATAGATGAATGAGGAGGCAGATGGTTTGATTTATTTATGTCATGCATATGGGATGTCCAAATCCTGAACGAGGTTTATGATATATGCATGTTCCAATACAAATGGAGATTGATTACTTAATGCTAAAGAATGCGTGAAGAAATTCGGTGAGCACTAATGCTAGTTGCTTGATGCATGTAGGGGTTTAATTTATTATGTAGAAATCTTTATTGCTGGCCAGCAACTGAACTCGAGACGAGTCGACTCTCAAAGTCGACTCTCGGACATGCTCCTTGTTCAGAATTTTGAACAGAACTTATGCGAGGGAGGGTCGACTTCCTTATTTTATGGAATTCAAGTCTCATGCAGGGTGCATATATGCTCAGTGCCAGTGCAGGGTTAGTGTTGCTTCCATCAAGAAGGGTTCTGTAGAGATCCCATTCATAGCTATTCAAAATAAGTGCTTTTATGCTCATTCTACATGCAGAAAAATTCTTGACTTATGAGGCCAATGCCCATAAGCTCAAAGCCATACCATTCTATCCAACAGAATTTGATTAGGTATGTTGTATGCAGTTATGCAATCCTGCCATGCTCATGGGACGGGCTAGATTTTTAGAGTGCAGAAGAGATACACTCAGGATGCATGTTGAATTCAGCAATGTAGGGAGGTCCTTGGTAGGCTCAAGTGTGCACTTAATTTTAGCAATGGCAAAGGGGCTCTGCCTGTGATTTGGAACAATGCAGCCATGGAACTGCTCAATGGATGTATTTGATCTTTTCATCTATTTTGAATGCACCGCCCTGCTGGTGCTTGATTATGCTATTTGCTTCGTAGTTTTGACTGAATTCACAGTCCAGTATACCTGAAAAGAATCTGATTAGAACTCAATTTTATCAACCCCTTTCTTGGAGTAACTTCTTTTATCACTATCAAACAGTGAAATCTATTCAGATGTTTATTCATTGTAGCATTATATATTTTTTGTTATGCTCATGTTGTCATTGTTAGCTCATTTTTTAAGTCCCAAATTCTAATGAAATTTTGGCAGCACCTCCCCTGGACCAGAACATTTAGGGGTGAAAAGTGAAGCGCATCCAAGGATATACCGGGATGACATTTAAATAGAGTGAGCCAAGGTTGGCTACTCTAAGATCCCCAAATTAGGTCAGGAAGAACCCCGAGGTCTAGCCTACGAGGGGAGCTCCACAAACCCAGGGATGATCCTTCCATTCCTCAAGAGAGTAAGCCATGAGTGGCTACTCTAAGACCCCAAATTGGGTAGGGAGGAACCCCGAGCGCTAGCCTACAATGGGCACTCCACATACCCGGGGATTATCCTTCAATATCAAGATATGCAGTCAATGGTTGCCGACTCTAGGGCCATTGATTTCCAACCCTCAAGTGGGAAATCATCCAAAGATCATGCTATGAGGCAGCAAATCCCTGGAGGCTTTGAGGGTGGTCAGACGAAGTTCAGATCGGTGCAAACGGTAATATATCTCTTCCTCTTAGAAGGTCCTTAAGTATATAGAAAGAATTTTGATGAAACCGATGGTGCTGATATACTACAGACCGTGTGAGGTATTACTGTAATAGATGAAGATCATATGAGTAACAGAGATTAACGCAGAAGGGTTTGCGGTGATCCTTGTATAGAAATCAGATAGCGTAATGGAAAAGAATGGGCTCCAGGCAGCCGCTCATAGGGCATATAAACAAACAGAGCAAAATTCATATGCGATTGATGTAAATGATATTGTACTGAATATAATGTAAACCTTAGCGGATCTGGGATTGCGCTAGAGCTTCCACCACCCACAGTTGTGGGTGTGGGAGCAGGTGGCCATCTCCCTTGAGAATCTCATACACTGGATAATGAATGATCATTCCTACATAACAAATGGAAATGTGCTAAGTAAACATACACAGTATAATTTAGATAGCATCAAGGACCAAGACCCATGGGACGCAGGAGAATAGACTAATGAGTTTAATGTCGTCCATGGGGGCATTAGTACCCATCCAGAGGACCATGAGCCATTGTAATTGCATAGCTCTAGTTTCCCTCCCGTGATGCAGCATACCCATACATCAGAGAAAACAGAAACATCAAAAACATAATGAAAATTTGGGGAGAAGAGAGCATATACACCCAGGAAACGGGCTGGAAGCATTTCATTTATTCACATAAACAAAAAATACATCATCCAAGATTGTTACATACGGGAAGCAAAGAGGAGGAATGGATTTACAACAAGAAAAGATACGAATGGTGGGGAGGGCGAAGCATTGACTCCTCTCCCTCCCCAAACAATACACCTTCTCTCTCTCTCTCTCTCTCTTTCTCCTTCTCACGGAGGTGGATGTGGAGCTTCTGGGAATTCTCTAATCGCCAAGAGGCTAGGGGAGCAGATGACCGTCGGGGGTGGAAGAGTGTCCGGAGGAGAGGAGGAGTCATCGCCTTCGAAGCCTCGCTTGTTCTTATAGCAGCGACCTTAGGGCATGGATGAGGGTTCTCCAATGATTGGAGGCTGCTCGCCTACGTGTCCTCGTACAAAGCTTCTAGATGAGCTTTGAAACTCGACCATGCATCGGACGTGAGGCTTCCACTTGAGGCGTTCAAACCCATCAAAGCAGAGGGACGTTGGGGCGAATTGGCACTACCTTCCATGTCGGTGTAGCGCACACGGGCCTTCGCAAAAGGGGAGTTGCCCCGTGCGCTTGCTCGTGTGTCTACTAATTCAGAGCGCCAGAGATCCCACCCGCATTGGATGGTCGGTGCTGCCGCTGTGTATGAGGAGAGGGAGTGACTGGGCCGTGCTCTGGTGGCACAGTGCGTAGAGGTCCTCGCAGGAGTTGGTTCGCCGGTGCAGAGTACTAGGAGGGAAGGTGGCAGAATTGCTCTCCCGTTGGTCCAACGTGAAGAAATCTTGGGCCTCCCTTTGATTTGTTCGTTCCTCCATTTTTTGTTTGTTTGTTTATTTTGTATATACACATATATGCATATATCTTTCTTTGGTTTGTATTTTGTTCTTTTTCTCTCTCTTTATTATTATTATTATTATTATTATTATTTAATTACTATATTATTATTATTATTTGTAATTCTATTGTCTTTTTTATCACTATTAACTTTACTATCTTTTGATTACCTTTATTATTATTATTTTAGGTGCCAACAAATGTCCCCCACCCGTAGGCGGCGCGAGAGAGGGATGAGGGAGCGAGGCCTGCGGGTGTAGCCCATTTGAAAGATGTTAGATGTGTCTTTTCATTCATGCAAACATGCTGGCACTCATCAATAGCACATGTTAGATATATATATAGGATAGCCTCCTCTATATCGGGGATATGATATGGATAGTGCCCATGATTCATAGACACGGTGTGGCTCACGAAGCACAACTAAGGGAGGTGTGCATTCGTAAAGAGGACCCAACATAGAATATATGCATAGCGTAAACCACAACATACACCCAAAACCATTCATCTGTGGTGTGATAGTGTGGGCATGTAATACCCCGAATTATTATTTGAGCCCAATATAATTATTAAGCTTTTATTAACTGATAATTGAATTTCTATTGAATTAATAATGGAATTTTGGATTATTAATATTTAATTCCTTAGAAATAGAATAACTGAAAATCCGACTACCTTATAAAAATCCATAAAAATGGTAAACAGGTTAAGGTCGATGTAGTTAGTAACTTTATCTTCTGTAATTAAGCCATTAAAAATCCGTGGTTAGATCTATTTAGTGATTAAGACCTAAAGTGCACACTTTTTGACCCTTACCTAACCTTAGTTTAAAACACGAAATTGAGGCTTAATACTCGACCAAATTAGCTCAAACCAGAGGCAAATAGATGGTCTTGATCTGAGGATCAAAAGCCCTCTACCAATTTCTCGAAACCCTAACCCTAGAATGCGCAGCCGGCCGAGTTTGGTTGAGTCAACCTTTTCGGCGCCGTTTCTAACACGTCTCTTGCCCCGTCGAATTCTCTCAGCTCCGAACTCTCCAGAAGATGTGTGAGCTATAGATAGAAAGCTCTTCGACCCTAGTTTCGTTTGGTAGCAGCTGTGTCCGCAGAGGAGTCAGATCTGGGGAGATATCCGGCGATTACTGAAGGTGTGTCGGCAGGCCGTCGTCTACCTTCTTCCTTCCTTGTTTCTTCAATTGAGGTAGGAATTCTCAACCAAAATTTGAACATGAATACATCATTTTATTCCTCTCGACGAGATCTATCCAGTGGGACTGAAAGCCCCAATTTTTATCAGGTGTCTAGAGAGCTATCGAGGTTTTTGTGAAGGGTTAGCAAGTTCGTTCTTCTTATCTAGCATCTTATTTCAACCTTCGATTGAGGTAGGTTTAACAGGCTAAACTATAATTAACTTATATGATGTAATCAGCATCTTATTAGCTTTCTTTAGGCGTAGAAAGCCCTAAAATTCATGAAGCATGTTTAGAGAATTTCTGTTCGTAGTAACAGCATGTTTAGACCTAGTTTTGATATGTTCTTCCGAGTTGATTTCTGATTTCGAAGTATTAATCCTGATCCACATGAACCATATTGTATATGGTTGGATTTAGCATCGTAGTAGCTTTCTTTTGATATAAGAAGCCCCAAATTTCGTTCTGTATGTTGAGAGAATTTTACGTTTTAGTCACAGCATGTCAAAATTAGGGTTTCCCGTGTTCTTGCCTTAATAAATCATGATTTCAGTAAGATAATTTGAAATTGGCCTTATTGTTAGATAGTATTCTCTGTTAGCTTTCCAACGGCACCAAAAGCCCCTTATTTGGAGTCCATTTCCATTAGTTATTAGCGTTTTAGTGCAACCCTATCAACCCCCTTAGGTTCCCGGCGTTCATCGGACGCGGTAGGGATGACCGGAGATGACCCAGAGATGGACGGTCTTACGATAGACCGCACAACTCAAGCCTAAACTTTGACCATTTTTGACTCTGGTATAACCATAGATAAACGGTTTTTCAGGAACCACACATCCCAGGATGAACGGTTCAAAACTAACCACATATCTAGATATAAGGTCCCGGAGCAACCACATAACTTGGACGGCTCAGAACCAACCACACATCCTGGGGGATGGGTGGCCAGCCCAGAACCACCCAACCCACATGGGCGGCCCAACAAGAACCGCCCAACCCTTGGGCGGCCCTGACAGAACCGCCCAAGTCCCTGGCTTGGCCATTTGACCCCCGTTCAGCCCTGTGAGTCCAACAGGATATAAGGTCCATCCAGAACCGTTTATCCCCTCAGAGAATGACTTAATACATGTTCTAATTGATTCATTTTCATGTCATTAATGGTAATTAGTAAAATAGAAACCCACTTGATAAATGCTTAATTATGCAACTAAATTTCTGTTAATTACTTGTTATTCGTGTATACGCGACTTACGCGATCTTGTTCATTAGCTTATCATCTTGAATCATTCTTTTTGGCATCTTGACTTAATGTATAACTTAATTCTTGTTAATTTGACATGAAATTAGGATTAATATGGTCATTAGCTTGCTGTTTAGCTGCTGTACTACAGTAGAACAGCGTGTTCAACTTTCAGACTTTTAACAAGTCGTTAGCCGATTAGCGTGCTAGTCTTGGTTTTACCCCCGGAAACTCTATCCGGCGGCATTACCATCATCGCGGGATTTCTTTATATCCCTGTTATGAACCTAATGAACTACCAAAACATCGTTTTATGTGTTTAAATCGCTGGTTTAAGTCTTGGATCAAATTGGACGACGAGAGGCATGCGCGGCTAGTAGTTGACCGCATATCCTCTTCGGCGGCCCGATTATGACCGCATATCTTTGTACGGCCCAGTATGGACCGTATATCTTATTCATGGGTCTTAATGTCTTCTGGACATGAGCGGCCCATAATGCACCGTTCATACCTTCGAGCGGCCCACTGTCAGCCGTTCTTTCTTGACCTCGTTGCTAAGTTTTGGCCCAGTTCCTGTATGCACGGCCCGGTGTTAGCCGTACATACCCTTGCGCGGCTTCTGTATGACCGCACATCTCTTGGAGATGAGTTTGACCGTGTTTTTGTGCTCTTGAATCCAAGGACAAGGTTAGTCCTTTAAATCTTGAACTTATGGCAGTAATTCCTCTGATTAAATTGGCCATTAAAATTGACTGAATGTCTAGACGCGTGGGATCTTGGATCCAATAAATCGATGCCAACGCACCGTAGGGGCCCGGTCTGGTCCTGGGGAGAGCGCCCGAAAATTATTGAGCCCATGGGATGTTAATGACATGGTGAGGCATTGCACCGAATACTTGCTTGCTTGTTACGTCTATGACAAAAATCTCTTGTTACTTGTTACTTGATCGTGATTGAATTGATGTTAATTACTTGCTTGTTGGCCAATTCTTTATTACTATCTCCTGTTGTAAATTCTTGTACTTGTTATCTTGTTAATTCTTGGCATCTTATATTTCTTGACCTTGCAAGATCTTTTTTACGTCGTTTCATTATATCGTTATCGTCATTTATTTCTTTTTAGCATGGCATGTGAAAATGTAATTAACTTGTTAATCATGTAAACTTGCCTGTTACTTCCTACTGAGCGTCAGCTCATAGTTGTTGTTTCCCCCCTTTCCAGGCTATTCAGGTGACGAGCTTACCATCGGGGATGGGCAGGAGTGATGTCTTGAGTGCACCAGTTCTAGAGTGGTGTTGGCAGTGTTATCCTATTAGTTGTGCTTTAGAGAGTATTTAGCTTCAGTTATGTTGTTAATGTTTAGTGTTTAATGTCTCAGTTGTATTAAGTTGGTTTGAGGATTATTGTATCAGTTGTGGTTTGTTTAATGATCAATAAGTTATTTCCATTCATAGCACTTGTGTTATATTTAGATTAGCTCTCTCTCTCTCTCTCTCTCTCTCTTTCCTGCTAGCTAGTTTCTAACTGTACGTCCCGAGTTTCCGCATCGGGGCATGACAGTTTAGTTGGTATCAGAGCCCTAGGTTTCACATTCCTAGGTTTCTCTAAGTGCTAGGTTTATTAAGTTCTAGGGTTCTAGTGTTCTCGTAGAACCCCTGACCTTGTAAAAGTCTAGAAACTACCTGGTGAGATTGGGTAGAAACTTGGGTTAAGTTCGTATCTTGATCGTGTAATTATCTATCTTATTAGACCTAAGTAATCGTGTTCCCCGTGTAGGCTTTTGCAATGGCAGCTGATCGCGCTGAATGGAGGAACCTGTAGCGCACAGTTCAAGGCCTTACTCAGGCTCTGCAGCAGGTGGCTCAAGCAGGAGCTGCACAGCATGGCACCGGTGATCTATACCGGAACTTCCGAGGGATGAATCCGCCAAGGTTTGCGGGTTCGACCGACCCCGACCAAGCCGAGCACTGGCTAGATGAGATGGGAAGGATCTTCAAAGTTATGCAATGCACCAACCAGGAACGTGTCCTTTTGTCTACATTTCAACTGGAGCGTGATGCACGTACTTGGTGGGATTCTATCAAGGCGACTCTCGGTGATCAACAGGTTACATGGGAAGAGTTCGAGGAATTCTTTAACAACAAGTATTTTTCTGATAGAGTGCAAGAGAAGAAAGCGGCGGAGTTCGCGGCCCTAAAACAGCGAGATCTATCCGTGGCGGAGTATGAGGCTCAATTTGCACGGCTTTCTCGTTATGCTACACACCTTATTTCCACCGAGAAGATGAAGGCGAAGCGTTTTCTCAACGGTCTGAGGCTGCATTATATCAACCAATTGGCACCGATGGAAATTTCCACTTATTCCGAGATGGTGAGAAAAGCTCAAGTTCTGGAGGATACTTTAGAAATGACGGAGAGAATCCGTGGAAGAGGTGCAAAGAAGGAACAACCTACGGGTTCCGGGAATGTTAAACCCGGTTATACCAAGAAGAGGCCCGTTAGTGGACCTGGTTCGTGGAGCGGGTCCGGATCGTGGAAGGGCAAGATGCCGAAGCGTGAAGATAAGAAGCCTGGCCCTATTGTCCCATTTATGGGCATGTGCAAGTTTTGTAATAATCCTGGTCACAAGATGGAGAATTCCTGGCGCAAGCTAGGCGCATGTTTGCGATGTGGAAGCAAGGAGCACCGTATCTCTGACTGTCCTCGTTTGTCGGAGCAAGCTACCCCGGTGAAACCTCAAGTCTTCAAGAAACCACAAGGCAAGCTCCAAGCTCTGCATGCAAGTGAAGCGAAAACAGCCGAGGATGGTGGACTCGTCGAAGGTACTCTTATTATACTCGACAAGTCAGCATTTGTTCTTTTTGATACTGGTGCCACGCATTCATTTATTTCTCGGAGATTTGCTAAGTCTTTAGCTGTGGAACCTGTTTTGATGGATTCTCCGTTAGAGATATCAACCCCTATTGGTACTAGATCAGCAATCCAGCATTTCTATCCTTCTAGTAAGGTTATGATTGGTGAACAGAACCTTCCAGCTGATTTGATTTGCATGGACATGAAGGATTATGACGTAATCCTAGGAGCAGATTGGTTGGCTAGATATGAGGCCAATGTTCATTGTAGTTCTGGCTCGGTGTCTTTTACTAGGCACCCAAGGCTTTCTTTTGTGGGAGTTAAGCACCATAACTCTGTATCACTTATTTCGGCTCTTCGAGCTGATAAGCTGATGAGGCGAGGATGCGAGACTTTTCTAGCCTTTGTCTGTGCAACCCCTGAGAAGCAGATTGAGATCAAGGACATTCCTGTTGTCCAAGATTTTCCTGATGTCTTTCCAGAGGAACTACAAGGACTTCCGCCTGAGCGGGAAGTTATCTTCTCTATTGATCTCTTTCCGGGCACATCTCCTATTTCCAAGGCTCCTTATCGTATGTCTCCTGCGGAACTGAGGGAGTTGAAGCAACAGTTGATGGAATTACTCGAGAAGGGCTTCATTCGTCCTAGTACTTCTCCGTGGGGAGCCCCTGTATTATTCGTCCGGAAGAAAGATGGTTCGATGAGATTATGCATCGATTATCGGCAATTGAACCAGTTGACTGTCAAGAACAAATATCCATTGCCGAGGATTGACGAGTTATTTGACCAGATAGCGGGAGCTCAGTATTTCTCTAAGATCGATCTTCGATCTGGATATCACCAATTACGGATTAAGGAAGAGGATATCTATAAATCAGCTTTCCGCAGCAGGTATGGTCATTTCGAATTTGTCGTTATGCCTTTTGGTCTAACGAATGCTCCAGCAGCTTTCATGCAGTTGATGAACAATGTATTTCGGCCCTATCTTGATCAATGGGTCGTGGTATTTATTGATGACATCTTGATCTATTCCAAGAATGAAGTGGAACATGCTGAACATCTGAGGTTGGCTTTGCAATTATTGAGAGATCATCAGCTATATGCCAAGTTTAGTAAGTGTGAATTCTGGCTGCAAGAGGTGTCCTTTCTCGGACATATCATTACGAAGGAAGGGATTTCTGTTGATCCTTCGAAGGTTGAGGCAGTGAAGAATTGGGAGCAGCCTACCAGTGTGACGGAAGTTAGAAGTTTCTTAGGCCTGGCAGGCTATTACCGAAGATTTATTCAGGATTTCTCTAAGATTGCGGTACCTATGACAAGATTAACCCGCAAGGAGAACAAGTTTGATTGGTCAGATGACTGCCAGCGAAGCTTTCAGACTTTGAAGGAATGTTTGACCACTACACCTGTTTTGGCTTTACCTTCTGGTGAAGGAGGTTTTGTTGTTTATACAGATGCTTCAGGTATTGGCTTAGGCTGTGTACTCATGCAGCATGGGAAGGTGATTGCCTATTCTTCTAGGCAGTTGAGGAAGCATGAAGAGAATTACCCTGTTCATGATCTGGAACTAGCAGCAGTCGTGTTTGCTTCGAAGATTTGGAGGCATTACTTGTATGGAGAAACCTTCACAGTGTTTTCAGATCATAAGAGTCTGAAATACTTATTTTCTCAGAAGGAACTCAACATGAGGCAGAGGAGATGGTTGGAGTACTTGAAAGACTTCGACTTCTCGATTGAGTATCATCCTGGCAAAGGCAATGTTGTGGCAGATGCTTTAAGCCGAAAGCCTGTAGCTAGATTGTCCAGTCTCATGTTACAAGAATGGAAGTTATTGGAACAGTTGTCTAGTCTGGATCTTAATATTGACAATGATCGGGTTATGATTGCTCATATTCAACTTAAGCCCGAACTGTTGATGGAAATCAAGTCCTTGCAAGATAATGATCCCGAGCTGGTAGAGATCAAGGGAAGCTTGAGCAGCAGACCTGACTTCATGTTGGCTGAAGATGGAAGATTATTATTCAAAGGCAGAACTTGTGTACCTGATGAAGCTGGAATAAAGAACAAGATTCTTGAGGAAGCTCATAGATCCAGATACACCATTCACCCTGGAGGCACTAAAATGTACAGAGATTTGAAGAGATCCTTTTGGTGGATAAATATGAAAAGGGAAATTGCAGACTTCGTGAGTAGATGCTTGGTTTGCCAGCAAGTTAAGGCCGAACATTTCAGACCGGCAGGAAAAATGAAACCACTCGACATACCCCAATGGAAGTGGGAAAGCATTGGCATGGATTTCATTATGGGTCTACCTTGGACTCGTGGTGGATTTGATGCGATATGGGTGATTGTCGATCGATTGACTAAGTCGGCTCATTTCTTACCAATTAAGTCCAAGTGGACAGTTGATGTATTAGCTGCTTTGTATTTGAAGGAAGTGGTAAGACTCCATGGCATACCAGTCAGCATTGTGTCTGATCGAGACCCTAGATTTACTTCACATTTCTGGAAGGGACTGCAAGAGTCTTTGGGTACTCGTCTGAATTTCAGTACTACTTTTCATCCGCAGACAGATGGATAGACGGAAAGAACCAACCAGATAGTGGAAGATATGCTGCGAGCATGCATGATTGATTTTGGAGGCAGTTGGAGTGATCACTTGGCATTGATTGAATTCGCCTACAACAACAGTTACCAATCCAGCATATAGATGGCTCCTTTTGAAGCATTGTATGGTAGGAGTTGTCGTTCTCCGTTATGTTGGGATGAGGTAGGTGAGAAACAGTGGCTTGGACCGGATCTTGTCTCAGAATCATCACAGAACATACGTATTATCCGAGACCGGTTACAAGTAGCCCAGTCAAGATAGAAGAGTTATGCCGACAACAGAAGAAGAGCATTGGAATTCCAGGTTGGCGAGCATGTGTTCTTAAAGGTCTCTCCGACGAGAGGGATCCGAAGATTTGGTATTCAAGGCAAGCTAAGTCCGAGATACATTGGTCCATTCGAGATTCTGGATAGAGTGGGAGAAGTTACTTACAGACTAGCTTTACCACCGCAGTTGTCCGGCGTGCACAATGTTTTCCATGTGTCTATGTTACGGAAATATGTGTACGACCCCACTCATATCATTCAGCAAGTGGATTTCGAACTGAAGGAAAATTTGACTTATGAGGAAAGACCTGTCAAGATTCTGGACCGGAAGCAACAGCAACTCCGGAATCGTTCTATACCGATGGTCAAGATTCAGTGGAGTCGGCGTGGGACCGAAGAAGCTACTTGGGAGTCTGAAGATACTATGCGGAAGCGGTATCCCGACTTATTATAGGTGAGCGATCTCATTCCCTACTCTCAGTTATAGTGCAGTGAATTTGGAGGACCAAATTCTTTAAGTAGGGGAGGGTGTAATACCCCGAATTATTATTTGAGCCCAATATAATTATTAAGCTTTTATTAACTGAGAATTGAATTTCTATTGAATTAATAATGGAATTTCGAATTATTAATATTTAATTCCTTAGAAATAGAATAAGTGAAAATCTGACTACCTTATAAAAATTCATAAAAATGGTAAACAGGTTAAGGTCGATGTAGTTAGTAACTTTGTCTTCTGTAATTAAGCTATTAAAAATCCGTGGTTAGATCTATTTAGTGATTAACACCTAAAGTGCACACTTTTTGACCCTTACCTAACCTTAGTTTAAAACGCGAAATTGAGGCTTAATACTCGACCAAATTAGCTCAAACCCGAGGCAAATGGACGGTCTTGATCTGAGGATCAAAAGCCCTCTACCAATTTCTCGAAACCCTAACCCTAGAATGCGCAACCGGCCGAGTTTGGTTGAGTCAACCTTTTCGGCGCTGTTTCTAACACGTCTCTTGCCCCGTCGAATTCTCTCAGCTCCGAACTCTCCAGAAGATGTGTGAGCTATAGATAGAAAGCTCTTCGACCCTAGTTTCGTTTGGTAGCAGCTGTGTCCGCAGAGGAGTCAGATCTGGGGAGATATCCGGCGATTACTGAAGGTGTGTCGGCAGGCCGTCGTCTACCTTCTTCCTTCCTTGTTTCTTCGATTGAGGTAGGAATTCTCAACCAAAATTCGAACATGAATACATCATTTTATTCCTCTCGACAAGATCTATCCAGTGGGACTGAAAGCCCCAATTTTATCAGGTGTCTAGAGAGCTATCAAGGTTTTTGTGAAGGGTTAGCAAGTTCGTTATTCTTATCTAGCATCTTATTTCAACCTTCGATTGAGGTAGGTTTAACAGGCTAAACTCTAATTAACTTATATGATGTAATCAGCATCTTATTAGCTTTCTTTAGGCGTAGAAAGCCCTAAAATTCATGAAGCATTTTTAGAGAATTTCTGTTCGTAGTAACAGCATGTTTAGACCTAGTTTTGATATGTTCTTCCAAGTTGATTTCTAATTTCGAAGTATTAATCCTGATCCACATGAACCATATTGTATATGGTTGGATTTAGCATCGTAGTAGCTTTCTTTTGATATAAGAAGCCCCAAATTTTGTTCTGTATGTTGAGAGAATTTTACGTTTTAGTCACAGCATGTCAAAATTAGGGTTTCCCATGTTCTTGCCTTAATAAATCATGATTTCAGTAAGATAATTTGAAATTGGCCTTACTGTTAGATAGTATTCTTTGTTAGATTTCCAACCGTACCAAAATCCCCTTATTTGGAGTCCATTTCCATTAGTTATTAGCATTTTAGTGCAACCCTATCAACCCCCTTAGCTTCCCGGCGTTCATCGGACGCGGTAGGGATGACCGGAGACGACCCAGAGATGGACGGTCTTACGATAGACCGCACAACTCAAGCCTAAACTTTGACCATTTTTTACTCTGATATAACCATAGATAAACGGTTTTTCAGGAACCACACATCCCAGGATGAACGGTTCAAAACTAACCACATATCTAGATATAAGGTCCCAGAGCAACCACATAACTTGGACGGCTCAGAACCAACCACACATCCTGGGGGATGGGCGGCCAGCCCAGAACTGCCCAACCCACATGGGCGGCCCAACAGAAACCGCCCAACCCTTGGGCGGCCCTGACAGAACCGCCCAAGTCCCTGGCTTGGCCATTTGACCCCCGTTCAGCCCTGTGAGTCCAGCAGGATATAAGGTCCATCCAGAACCGTTTATCCCCTCAGAGAATGACTTAATACATGTTCTAATTAATTCATTTTCATTTCATTAATGGTAATTAGTAAAATAGAAACCCACTTGATAAATGCTTAATTATGCAACTAAATTTCATTTAATTACTTGTTATTCGTGCATACGCGACTTACGCGATCTTGTTCATTAGCTTATCATCTTGAATCATTCTTTTTGGCATCTTGACTTAATGTATAACATAATTCTTGTTAATTTGACATGAAATTATGGTTAATATGGTCATTAGCTTACTGTTTAGCTGCTGTACTACAGTAGAACAGCGTGTTCAACTTTCAGGCTTTTAACAAGTCGTTAGCCGATTAGCGTGCTAGTCATGGTTTTACCCCCGGAAACTCTATCCGGCGGCATTACCATCATCGCGGGATTTCTTTATATCCCTGTTATGAACCTAATGAACTACCAAAACATCGTTTTATGTGTTTAAATCGCTGGTTTAAGTCTTGGATCAAATTGGACGACGAGAGGCATCCGCAGCTAGTAGTTGACCGCATATCCTCTTCGGCGGCCCGATTATGACCGCATATCTTTGTACGGCCCAGTATGGACCGTATATCTTATTCATGGGTCTTAATGTCTTCTGGACATGAGCGACCCATAATGCACCGTTCATACCTTCGAGCGGCCCACTGTCAGCCGTTCTTTCTTGACCTCGTGGCTAAGTTTTGGCCCAGTTCCTGTATGCACGGCCCGGTGTTAGCCGTACATACCCTTGCGCGGCTTTTGTATGACCGCACATCTCTTGGAGATGAGTTTGACCGTGTTTTTGTGCTCTTGAATCCAAGGACAAGGTTAGTCCTTTAAATCTTGAACTTATGGCAGTAATTCCTCTGATTAAATTGGCCATTAAAATTGACTGAATGTCTAGACGCATGGGATCTTGGATCCAATAAATCGATGCCAACGCACCGTAGGGGCCCGGTCTGGTCCTGGGGAGAGCGCCCGAAAATTATTGAGCCCATGGGATGTTAATGACATGGTGAGGCATTGCACCGAATACTTGCTTGCTTGTTACATCTATGACAAAAATCTCTTGTTACTTGTTACTTGATCGTGATTGAATTGATGTTAATTACTTGATTGTTGGCCAATTCTTTATTACTATCTCCTGTTGTAAATTCTTGTACTTGTTATCTTGTTAATTCTTGGCATCTTATATTTCTTGAACTTGCAAGATCTTTTTTACGTCGTTTCATTATATCGTTATCGTCATTTATTTCTTTTTAGCATGGCATGTGAAAATGTAATTAACTTATTAATCATGTAAACTTGCCTGTTACTTCCTACTGAGCGTAAGCTCATAGTTGTTGTTTCCCCCCTTTCCAGGCTATTCAGGTGACGAGATTACCATCGGGGATGGGCAGGAGTGATGTCTTGAGTGCACCAGTTCTAGAGTGGTGTTGGCAGTGTTATCCTATTAGTTGTGCTTTAGAGAGTATTTAGCTTCAGTTATGTTATTAATGTTTAGTGTTTAATGTCTCAGTTGTATTAAGTTGGTTTGAGGATTATTGTATCAGTTGTGGTTTGTTTAATGATCAATAAGTTATTTCCATTCATAGCACTTGTGTTATATTTAGATTAGCTCTCTCTCTCTCTCTCTCTCTCTCTTTCCTGCTAGCTAGTTTCTAACTGTACGTCCCGAGTTTCCGCATCGGGGCTTGACAGGGCATGTGAGCAACGGACCCTATACATAAGGACACGCATGCATTCTAAGTAACAATAGAGGATTACTCTAGCGTCTACACATACATTAGGGGCTTCTGAATTTTGGTAGCTTCGCACAACCCCTTGTTTATTCTTAATTCTGGATTTCACTATTCGACGCAAGTCTCCTCATTTGTTTCAGTGGTGATTCTCGGCTACTAAGATCCATCCTTTTTTATCGCTGTTCTATTATGGACTTCACCGTTTGGTGCGAGTCTCCTCATATGTCTCAATGGAGATTCCCGACTACTAAGATTCATCCTTTATTGTGATTCCATTGTGGGGCTTGCTTCACCATTTCGCGAGAGTTTTCTCATTTGTTTCAGTAGGGATTCTCGACTTTCTGGATTCGCATTCCACTTATCATTCATTTTTTTAAGAAGGGGGTACACAACTTTTTCCTCACGATTGCCCCTCGTGCAGGTGTAGAGTTTTGAGCATCCATGAAGTATTCGGAAGAATTTCTAGCGTCCCTATAGATGGGATTGTTTAACATACTATGTGTGGGGTGTAGGAGTTTTGTCTTTGACGTATCTCGCGAGTTATGCTAGTAATATAGTTATGACTCTTCCCCTAGACAGATGCACTTGTCGAAGATTGACTTTTCATTACTTAATGTATGCCGTGATGCACATATATCTTGAATCGGGGCAGCATTATTTAGCAAGGAAGCATGGCCCTAGAAAGTCGAAGGAAGTGCATTAATATATAGTATAAGCAAGCATGCAAGCAAGGAGAACAAGCACTCAGAATCAAAAGGCATGCAAATCATTTTTTTCTCTTTCACTTCTTTTCTTTTTTTCTTTTCTTATTTTTTTATTTTTATCTTTCTTCTTCTCTTCTTTCTTCTTTTTTCTCTCCTTTTTTTCTTCTTTTTTCCCTCTTTTATAGGGCTTGGTAAGTACATCCACATGCCGGCTATTTTCTAGGTGGGTGGCTGATGCCACGGCGATGGAGAGAAGTTGTTATATGTTGTGGTGAATACCCACAGAGATCAAGGGTTGGCATGGAACCAAGGGGGGTCTTTTTGTTCATTGGTTCTTACAGTAGTTCTGGGCCAATGGTGGGATGATGGTCGTCTTCAGCCGAAGGTCATGACATCGAAGGACTTGGCTTAGACGGAAGGTCATGATGCCAAGGTAGAAGGGGTCTTTTTATTCATTGGTTCGAATGTCAGCATCGAGCCAACGACCAGATGATTGTTGGCTTAAACCGAAGGTGTAATACCCTGGATTCTTCGGATCGGAGTCAGAGAGCTTTCGGAGCGCTTCCGTGGGTCCTGAAACATATTTTACGATCCACTCGGATTTTTTCCTTGTATAACTTGTGGAACCCCGTGGAGAGTGAACCGTTGAGTTTTTAGACTCTGGGATGCTACAGGTGCATTGTGCTCATTCCGAGGATCGTGAATACTATTTTTCGTATTTTTTTGAGTTTACGGAATTTTATGTCAAAAAATAGGATTTTAGGAAAATTGCTAATTTCCTATTTTCTTTTCCTTTTAAACCCTTTTCCCTCTCTCTCCTCTCTCTTCTCACGTCTCTCATTTCTCTCCCTCTATTCTCTATCCTCTCTTCTCCTCTTCCCCGGGCGCATGACCGTGGCGGAGATGGGCGAGGTAGTGACGGCATGGAGGTGACCTAAGGCATGATGGCGCGAGAATCGGAGAGTGGCATTGGCGCGATCCCATTCGTGGATTAGAAGCCGGCGTGGGTTGTTCGTGTGATGGTTTTCAATGTGGTTTGGCCGTTTCGATGCGTGACATCTTCTGTGGAGGCAGGGGGATGGATACCCTACTGATTTCTTGCTTTCTGTCGTGATTTGGAGCCGAACGGTGTGAGTTTGACCGAGTTTTCCAACTTTAAGGGTGAAATCATGTTTCGGGGGTGTGAGCCGTGTTCGCCGTTCTAGGTGATAGTTTTCACATTAAATGGTAAAATTTGAACCCATGGCATGTTGGGATTCCATTCTCGCTAGTTTAACTCTGTTTGGTCGTGATTTGGGGCCGGTATGAGCCCGTTTGTCCATGTGACTCATTTTGGGTCGATTCGTGGGAATCGCCTGTTCCTTACTGTTTTGTGGATGGTTTAATCCCTTCCGACTTGTGGAAGGTTGATATCGACTCTAGGGATGTTTCCCCGTCGTTTAGGGATGATTGGGGCATGGAACGACTGAGTTTTAGGTGCTCCTACGATTTTTATGTCGGAATGAAGTAGCGGTCCTACCATGGACCACCATTTGTAAAGGCGGCCCTCTGGAGAGCGTTATTTTGAGTTCCATTATTTGTTTCTGGTTGTGGTCTCGCGACCGTCTGCAACTCTGAAGAAGCCCTTGAGTGACTTCTATTTGGCACTTTAAGTCAGTTCCTAGTGACGACCTTGCGGCTGACCACCTTATGAAGTGACGGTCAGGCAAAGGATCGCCACCATGATGGCATTTCATGTTTTCGAGGCAGTTTGGAGATAGCGGTCTGGTCACGACCGCTACCTTCGAGAGACGGCCATAGGACCATCAATTCCAAGAGACGACCCTGTGCAGACCGTTTCTAGCCTATTTAGTTCTGAGAGTAGTAGCCAAGTCTATGACCACCATTACCTGGTAGCGGCCATAGAGGTGACTGCCACTTTCTTTTAGCTACTAGGGTTAAGACCACTATTTGCTTGGCTGAGTAGTAGCGGCCTGGCTATGACCGCCATTTCTAGTAGCAGCCATAGGGGTGACCGCCACTTTCCTGTAGTATTCTTTCACGTTGGTTTGGTTTCCGATCAACCCGATTGTGACCAGTGGTTGACACGTGACCTTGTGAGTGTCTCATCTATCCCGTGAGGATCGAGACCTGGTTTTGGACGCTTGGAGGTATCACCTTACCATGATTTGCGTGTCCATGTGGTTTAAGGGTTTTGGTGGTCCCTCATGTTCTGTGTTTCATGTTATGTTGAATTGTCAATCCATTGAGCGGCCTAGGGGCCGAGGACTCATTGTTGCTGTTGTGGGTCCGACTGTTCTGTGCCGCTTCCACTATGCTTTACCGTGATTTTGGCTTAGGGACTAGGCTGATTAACGGCGTGTTGCCGTGATGTGTGACAATCTTGACCCGACTCTCGTGACTCAAGGATCGTTGTGTTAGCAGGTCTAGTTGTCTGTCCTGAGTCTGGCCACAGTCTGGTGTGCTGTCTTGTACTTTGTAGTACGTGCGACAGGTGCATGTTCACCCTATTCATACATCGCTGTTTTGAGTCTCTGTCTCTAGTGAGCCTTCACTAGTCATAGCTTGACGACACTTTCCGTGTGTCGGCCCACTTAGGGGTGGTGGCGGGGCTTGTTCCCGGTTGAGACGGTTTGTAAGCTCGTTTCCGTGGACCCCTTTACCCTGCCGTGAGAGTCCTACGGGAGTGGAAAACCAGATAGAGGCCTGGCTCAAGACATTGAGCTTGTGTGTGCACACGTGGTCAGGGGCGTTTGGACAGACGTCGACGGGCGTGACCCTGACTAGTCACTCATTAATGTTGTTCCTTGGTACTTGGTTCGGTGTCTCAGTTACCGTGTTCGAGGCTAGTGGGATATGCGTGAGGCGCAGTGTAAGATGTCAGTGGACGCATCGGGTCTTTCTTCTAGTGAGGAGGTGCTTCTATCACATGACACGATAACTTATGGCTTCCGTGACTATTTTCCATCACTATTGACGTGACTTGCTGGGTAGTCTGTGTTTGGCTTTACCCGAGGTCAGTGTAGCATACACAACGGTGAGATTGTGTATGTCTTGTGCTTTAGACCGTGTGTTCTTGAGTTAGGCTTTTTTCTCTATGGACGAGCCTGCACGATTGGGGTGTTGTGACGTGTCCTGGCTGCGTAGCCAGAGTCTTTTGTATCGGTTTAGTGATTCTCGACTATGTGTCTAGGGATTGGTGTTCTACCGATAGGAGAAGTTTTAGAGGGCCGAGGTTCCTTCGACTGTCGTGATTCTGTTCAGTATGGCTTTCCTCTTTACTTTTACTGTTGTTCCTACTCCTGCTGTTACTGCTTTACTTTTACTATTAGCACTACTATTACTACGTTGTTTCGTTGTAGGGATCCGCAGGACACATACTAAGCCAATTAGACGAGGCTCACCCCTGACTTTTAAGGTGTAGCTGTTCCTCTTCATGGTCTGGAGGCGTAGTGCGGTGGTTCTTAGTTGCCAGCTTTGCCAGAGTCGGGCTTCCTCCGACTTGAGAGTACGTTCTCTTTTCCGTTGTACTATACTTTAGTTGGACTCGACTCTACTAGCTCTATTAGTTTTAATTTGTTTAATAGAAAATGTAATTTTATTTCTGCTATTTTAGCAATCCTGATCATAGTAATTAATTATTTACTACTTTATCTGGAAGTTCAATGTACTTCACACACTCCTTTTTATCCCTTCGGAGCTTTACCGCTCTTGGGAGGCCTCTCAGAATCCAAGTGGTATCAGGTTTACTCGGTATCCGGAGTCTGGGTCGTCACAGAAGGTCATGACGCTGAAAGACTTGGCTTAGACGGAAGGTCATGTTGCCAAGGGAGAAACTTTACTAGCCTAGATGGACTGTCATGTTGCCAGACAACTTGGCCTAGACGTTATGTCATGATGTCAAGGCAGAATATTTACCGGCTTAGGCAGAAAGCCATGATGCCGGACAACTTGGCCTAGACGGTATGTCATGATGCCAAGGAAGAATATTTATCAGCTTAGGTAGAAAGCCATGACGCGGACAACTTGGCCTAGATGGTATGTCATGATGTCAAGATTTTTGTAGGTTTATGCGCCAGCGTAGATGAAAGTCTCAATGCTGACGATAGGAGTCTTTTTGTTGGTTTATGCGCCAGCCTAGGTGAAAGGTCATGATGCTGACGATAGGGTTTATGCATCGGCCTAGACAGAAGATCATGATGTCGATAGTTGGTTTATGCGCCAGCCTATATGAAGGAGTCATGATGCTGACGGTGGGTTTATGCATCGACCTAGACGGAAGGTCATGATGTCGACAGTTTGTTTATGCGCCAACCTAGACGAATGAGTCATGATGCAGATGATGGGTTTATGCATTGGCCTAGATGGAAGGTCATGATGCCGATAGTTGGTTTATGTGCCAACCTAGACGAAGGAGTCATGATGCTGACGATGGGTTTATGTATCGGCCTAGACAGAAGGTCATGATGCTGACGATTGGAGGAGTCTTTCATCTTTCTGGCTGGGTGGAAGGGCCGAGCCAAAGATAAAAGGAGGTTTTTGTTCTTTGGCTGGATGTAGGGTCCAAAACGAAGGTAAATGGATCTTTTGTTCACTGGCCAGATGGAAAGTCCGGGCCGAAGGTAAAAGGGGTCTTTTTGTTCTCTGTCTAGACGAAAGGTCCAAGCCAAAGGTAAAGGGGTCTTTTATTCTCTGGTCGAGGAGGAAGGCCTGGACCAAAGCTTAAAGGGGTCTTTTTATTCTCTGGGCAGATGAAAGATCCAAGCAAAAGGTAAAGGGGTCTTTTTGTTCTCTAGTCGAGGAAAGGTCCGAGCCAAAGGTGAAGGGGTCGTTTTGTTCTCTGGTTGAGGAGGAGGGCCTGGACCAAAGGTAAAAGGGGTCTTTTTGTTCTCTGGTTGGATGGAAGATCCGAGCCAAAGGTAAAAATGGTCTTTTTGTTCTCTACTCGGACATAAGGTCCCAGCCAAAGTTGAAATATGGACGCCAATCCGATGGAATGTCAGAGTCAACAAGCCATGCCTAGACGGTATCTCTAGGATAAGGGCGAAAATATAGCATTGTTGTTTACTTAACATTATGTCGAAGTCAACCAACCTGGGGGAGACATAAGGTCTGGCGAGGGTAGAATATAGTCGTTGACTTGACAGACTATCGAAGTCAACCAACTTGGCGAAGATGTAAGGCTTAGGGCAAGGGAGGAATACGGAATACAGAAGTTGACCCGACATCGCGTCGAAGCCAACGAACTTGATAGAGGTGTGAGGCCTAAGCTAAGGGCATAATGTAGGATAGGTGTTGACTCGATGTCATGTCAAAGCCAACGAACTTGGCAGAGACGTGAGGCCTAAGCCAAGGGCAGAATATGGGATATAAATATTGACCCCACATTATGTCAGAGCCAACGAACTTGACAGAGACGTGCGGCCTAAGCCAAGGGCAGAATATAGGATATGTGTTGACTTGACGTCATGTCGAAGCCAACGAGCTTGGCAGAGGCGTGAGGCCTAAGCCAAGGGCAGAATATGGGATATAAATGTTGACCTGACATCGTGTCGGAGCCAATGAACTTGGGAGAGACGTGAGACCTAAGTTAAGGGCAGAATATAGGATAGGTGTTGAATTGACGTCATGTCAAAGCCAACAAACTTGGTAGAGGCGTGAGGCCTAAGCCAAGGGTATAATGTAGGATAGGTGTTGACTCGACGTCATGTCAAAGCCAACGAACTTGGCAGAGACGTGGGACCTAAGCCAAGGGCAGAATATAGGATAGGTGTTGACTTGACATCATGTCGAAGCCAACGAACCCTACCCCGACAAAAGGTTTGGGGCGAGTGTAATCTTGCACATAGACGTATGAGAGGCCCAGACCCAGGGCTAAATAATGATGTCAACCCGATGAGATATCGTACTCAACCAACCTTGCTCTGACAGATGGTCCAAGACAAGGGCAGAATGTGTGGATGCAGATGTCGACCCGACGTTATGTCGAGGTCAACCAACTTGGCAGGGACGTGAGGTCTAGGCCAGGATAGAATATGGATGTTGACCTGTGGAGATGTCAGGATCAACAAACCTTGCTCAGACAGAAGGTCTGAGACAAAGTGAAGGGATCTTTTTAAAGGTTTATTTGTTTGGATTGGTTGGGTTCATTGAATTTGTTAAGTTTATTGAGATTATTGGATTTATTGGTTTTGTTGAATTTGTTGAGTTTGTTGGATTTATTGGTTGAGTTTGTTGGGGTTTATTGGGTTTGTTGAATTTTGTTGATTCGATTAATGTTATTGGTTTTATTGGGTTTATTAGGTTTATTGAGTGCTTTGGGATTATTGAGTTTATTGGGTTTGTTGATTTATTGAGTCTATTGGGTTCGTTAGGTTTATTGATTCATTGAGTTTATTTGATTTGGTGGGTTTGTTGATTTATTGAGTTTATTGGTTTGTTTGATTTACTGAGTTGATTGGGTTTGTTAGGGTTTATTTGATTTGTTAGGTTTATTGATTTATTGGGTTGATTGATTTTCCTTAGCTTATTTGGTTTATTGAATTTTGTTGGGTTTATTTTATTTATTAAGGTTTTTTTATTGAGCTCATTAGATCGATTGATTTAATTAAAGTTATTGATTTAATTACATTTTTTGATATTTTTTTACTAAGTTTATTTTAGATCATCATTTCTATTTCATCATTCATATATTTTTTTATTCTTTTCTTTCCTTCTTCTTTTTTGTTTCCCTTCTTTTTTGCTCCCTGGCGCAGGTTCGTCTGTGATGCGGGATATTCTGTCCAGTAGGACCAAGGGTAATTTTGAGCACGGCGAGGGTGGAGCGCCTCAGGCCAAGGAAGAGGAGGCTTATGGCCCGGTCCAGAGGGCTGGGGGTAATTTTTGAGCTTGGCTAGGGCAGAGTGCCTCGGGCCAAGGAAAGAAGTTTTATGAACCCATCCCAGTGGGGTAAAGGGTAATTTCAGAGCTCGGCGAGGGCGGAGTGCCTCAAGCCAAGGAGCAAGGTTTTATGAGCTCAACCCAATAACATCGACAGACAATTTTTAGAGCTTGGCAAGGGGAGAATGCCTCGAGCCAAGAGAAAGGAGATTTAATGAGCCAGGTCCAGTGGGACTGACGGGCAATTTTTTAGAGTTCGGCAAGGGCGGAATGCCCCATGCCAAGAAGAAAGGTCTTAAGAACCCAGCCTGACGGGATTGATCGGCAAAATTTGACCTCGACAAGGGCAGAGTGCCTCATGCCAAGGAAAAGGAGATTTATGGGCCAACGTTGGGCAAGGAGTCCGAATCGGCAGTGGTGGGAGAGTCCCGTGGGACAAATATGGCATCTCTTGGCGTATTTGCATAATTGTTACGGTTGAATGTCGAAAGGTAATGAGAATGCATTGGCTGGGAGCATGGGTCCCAGATCAAGGGTAGAGGGTGAATCCCAATGGGACAAGTGGGGAGTACCCCCGTAGGATGGAAAGATGGCAAGGCACCATGCATCTTGGTGGGACCAGTGGGAAGTACCTTCACAAGACGAGGCATCGGCACAGCTTATTCTCTTCGTTCCCTTGCAATATTTGCATGTTAATGCGGCGGAGGGCCGGAAGTTAGGGAATGTTTATTTAGTGACCTGGCAGGAAGATCCAAGTTGAGAATGGAGGGGGTATTTTAATGGGCATGGACTGGTATTTGAAACGGGAGGCCTAGTGGACAATGAGGACTCTTTAGCGTCGGTGAGACTGTTGATTAACATGGTCCCCCTGGGGATATTCAGTGACAGCAATGCATCAGATCAACAGCTATCTTCTTTTGTCAAAGATTTCTTCAGGAGATGCTCCGAATTGCTTCGGCTCGGGCTTCCGATGCTTATGCCAAGTGTCATCCTCTTGGCCCTTTTTCTTAGAAGTTGCGGTTGCGGGGTCTTCCTACCTCCGTAGATGGCGTAATCATTTTATTTTCCCTTGGGCATTCCCCATACAATGCTACCAGGGAGCCCTCTGCCTACGGGGGCGGATGGGGAGGCCCTGTTGACCTCATAATTTTCCTTTCCTCTTTTCTTTTGCATCCATTCTTCTTTTTTTATCTATTTTTCTTTATTTTCTCTTTTTTTCTGAACGGACAACTTGGATGGCACTGAGAGTGCAGTGCAGTGCAGAGCCGTTACCCTTCATCTATTTGTTCTTAAACAGACCAAGGCGGGTGCATAGGAGAGCGCTCACCCCCTTAGAGAGGGGATAAGTGGTTCGCTCCACCATACCAATCCCACAATGGTAGTTTTTTATTTGGCACGGACCAAGATATGAGGGGAGGGATATCTCCCTTAACAGATGCAGCCATCAAGACCTCCTTCATTTCATTTTATATTTTCCCTTTTTTTTGGAAGGACCCAATGTAGCACCCCAGAATTTTATGCAAGGAATACAATATAATAACTATAACACAATTATGGAAAATAAAATTTCGATAATGGAAATAGTTAAAATAGATAATGGGCCTAGATATTAACAAGTGGGTAAAAGCCCAACTCACAAACTTAACAAGGACATTCCCTATTAAAAGAATTAAAGGGCCTTAATACTAAATAGTTAATTGGCTTTTGATGATAAAGAGACCAATGGGCCTTAAATAAACCTAAAAGGGCTACGTCTAATACATCCTATTGTGCCTTACGGTAGGGGCTTAAGGATAAGTATATATAAATAAATACATAAAGGCATTGAGGATGATGGGGGCATCCCTTGCCCCTCCACTTTTTTGAGGCTCGAATCGTCGTCGACTTATGCCATTATGTTCGTCATGTGTTTGTGAGTCTAGTCATGTAATTTTTATATTTTATTTGAGTCTTAAACCATATAATTTTTCTATTATTTGAGTCATGTACCTAGGTTAGTAGGTTATCTACCAAAGTCATGTGTCATTATGTTGGTTTGATAAGCTATTGGGCCCAACTAGTGGGCTAGGCCCAGGGGCACCCCTCCCTTGGACTGCTTTGGTCATTAGTTAGTTTGTCAGGGTCATTATGGTCATATGAAAGTATGGAGCCTATAAATAGGCCTCCCCTCCCTCTCATTGTAACAACTTTTGATGAATATTGAAAAGCATTTGCCATCTCCCTCTCAATATCTCCCCCTCTCTCTCTCTCTTACTATCACTCTCTCTAAGTGGGTTGTACCCCCTCTCTCTCTCCTCCCCACCCCAATTTTGAAATTCATTCTCTCTCCTCCCCATTCACCCCTCATTAAGGCACCTTCCCCTTCCCTATGCACTCATTCAATTCCCCCTCCAACCCCTAGGTGGAAACCCCTTCTCCTAGGCACCTTTCCACTTTCCAAAGCACCCCACCACCTTCCCAAGGCTGAATTAACCCCTCCCAAAGCCCAAATTCAAATTTCCCTCTCCCTAGGGCTGTGCCCTTCCATCTCCCCACCTCCTTAATCACCCTAGGTCGAAATTCCCTTCCTCCCTACAGCCAAATTCGCCCCCCACCTCCTCTCTCACTCATCCTCTCTCTAGTGCACATCCACCCCCCATCTCCACCTCTAGCTGCTCCAGCCCCCCTCTCCATCTATCCCTGCCACTCCAGACCCTCCAGAAGCCCTAGCCACGTCCTTCCCATATCCACAAACCATCAGCCATCACCCCAAGCTGTGCTACTCTCCCTCCCACTCCCTTTGGTCTTGAAAGATTGGAGTTTCAGGTTGCAGGGCGCAGGCAGCAGAGTGGGGTCCTGAAGTTGCATCGTCTCTGGATGCTCCCTGATACTCCTGGTGGCAAGGCCTACATCTATGGAAAAGTCATCCAGAGAGCTTTCAAGGCGAGGTGGTTTCGTCGGCATCCGAGCTCCGGGCAGTCCACAGCAGCCATTCTCCCGCAACCTCGCAGAAGCTCTCAGGCAAGTAACCAGAGCTGCAGTCACAGTCCGACCACGGCTTCCTCCCTGAAGATTTGAGGGCCATTTTCGGAGGGCTGAAACTACTACAAGTTAGCTGTCATCTCCAAGAAGAAGGACTTCATTCGGCCTCCGGAGCTTCTAGTTACCATTTTCTTCGTCGGGGTGTGTCGTCTGCCCCCTGTGGGTCCAGGTTTGACCTGTCCCTGCTTATCCGGCTATCTCACTCTTCCCCGACCTCCGATTGGGGCTCCGTCGATTTCTGCTCGAAGATACTCCGACCACGATCACGTCACCATCAGGCTCGCCTCATTTGGAGTTCAGGAGCGTCCGTGGTGCCATCTGGAACTTGCTGTACCTGTTCTGCACCAGCCAGAGAAAGAAGTTGGTGACCTGTTCCAGTCACCGGCCCGACCAGCCCTGAGCTCCAGAGCTCCTGCCAAAATTCAGACACCATCCCCGTCCTGTTGGGGAACTTTTGGCGCAGGTTTCATCAAGATCCACGCTCTGTGTAATTTTTGACAACATCAACACCGCTCCACTATCCGGCCAATTTGCAGATTGGCAGAACCGGCGGGATTCGACAAGTCGGATTCCTTAGCTTAATTCCCCACCCCGCTTGGCCGGCTGAAGGCCCCTCCCTGCGTGGAGGTAGTTTTGAATGTAATAAGCCTAATCCCCACCCCAAGATCACCCCTCCTGCACGAGGCGTAGTGTTGTACACCTTTGCATTTTCAGGTCAAGCTACATCGCCGCGGCGATCGGGTGTATACCCTCGCCTCCCGGCGCGCCCTCGTCTCCGAGCGGGATCGGTGTCTTCACACCGATCAGGTGAGCCACTGATACTAACCTTGATAGCCTTACTTCTACAAGTTTAGTATTGCTTTGATTGCTCGTCGGACGGTGAGAAGAGGGTCCGTTCTTGTATGTTCATTTGTTGGTGCCCACCGCGGGCCGTGAGAGAGTGCCACCCAAACCCCGCCTTGCGGGCCAGCCACCCACTAAGTTGGGAATCCTGGACTCTTCGGGGTCAGCCTAAGCCAACTAAGTCCATTAGACTCATTGGGTCCCGCCTCGGACCCTTGCCATCATCCCCCGGCCCCGCCGGGTGATCGCGTGTGCCGTGTGAGTAAGACGTTATTGTGAGAATCATTGAGTGCTTGTATGCTTGCGGGTCTAGGTCCTTGGTGGTTCATTACATACTTAGTCATCATTGGGCTGTGCCACATCAAGTGGTATCAGAGCGGTCATAGGCTTGTCCTCACCACAACCATAGCTCCACCAGCCCATGTGCGCTCCGTGTCCACCCCTCCACCGAAGCCCATGATGGCCACCACCCCCCAATCCAAAATCCATCACCAAACCCTTACCCCACAAATCCCCTTGGCCCCCACCGCTACCCCTCTATCGCCCCCTAAAAGGGACACACCTCCCAAAACCAATCAAATCAAGCCTCCACACCCACCCCACCTTCCTCTTCCAACCCCAATCTTACCCCAACCTAGGCCACCACTACTTCCACTTCCAACCCCAACCCAAATCCGACCTCGTTCACCACCTCGGATGCACCATGCGCCAATCATCATCACCCCACCCACAAAGTACCTACCCACCTCCTTGGAAGAAGAACCCATAATCCTGACACCCAGCCCCATAGTGGTGAACACCCCGGATCCAACTCCCACCTTGATAGAAACACATGCCCAAGATGAGGACAAAGCCTTGCATCACGATCTTCACTCTATGCCCTCTCTTCTAGTAGGGAGTGAACTCATCATAAGTGGGTCCTTGGCTAGATGGTTAAAAGAGAGCCCAGCTCACTCGATCATGGCCTACCCTTCCTTGGAGCTACACCTCATAGTGCCCTTCAACTTCTATTGCACCACCATCCAATCATCTTATCAAGTGTTGACACTAGGGGACCTTCTCAAGGGCTTAGCATGGCAATTAGAGTTGACTAGCATGTTGACCCCCATGACCGAACAACCTAGGAGCCTTGACCTCCTACACCTATGTGTTGGGTCTATCACCTCAATGTGCACCATTGGTTGCTACACTAGTGACCTTCTATTATTCCTCCCCACACCCGATGAGCCCGACCATCTCCTCAAATTGGAGCTTCTTATCTCGGGTAGAAAGCCAAGCTCTTCCCTCATGGTCGATCTACCTCCCAAGAGCTTCGATCAAATTACTTCATTAGAAGAGGATGACCCACCTTGTATGGACCTTGTGGGCATGGAGTTCCTTCCTCTAGGAAGCCCAATCCATGACCCCTTTGATCCCTTCCAATGGGAGCCTAGTTACCCATGTGACCCACCCACCTTACCCACAACCCACCTTTCTCTACCCCAACCAACCATGTTTGACCAAGACCAACTCTTCCAAGACTCAGGCCCCACAAAGGGAACCATCACCATAAACAACATATGCCTAGGAGACAAGGAAGAGCTCCTCTCCATAATGCCCACCTTCTTAGATCCCTTCGACCCATTCACATGGAAGTTCAAAGGTCATCCCACATATATGCACATGGAAGTCACCTTTGGGATAAACATGTATGTGTCTAGGCTTACCACACCACTTGACATGATTCATAAGTCGGATACATTCATTCACATCACCCACATGTCAAGTAGGAAGCATAAGTGGACCGTATTTGGATGTATTGGCCCACATTCATTCATCATGAGTATTAGGCATGAGAGGAGCATACATGGATATCCGGGTCCCCCTACATTTGTCACACCCATACATAAAAGGTTCATCTATGGATGTCCCGGCCCTCCTAAGTCTGTCACAGTCTTCATGGCATCAAAGTGTGATCGGTCTACATTTGGCTGCCCAGGTCCACCTTTCCACACCATACTTTTCACACCAACATCGCATCATAGTGCATGGCATACGCATTCTCGCAAGCATATAGGAAAGAGCAATGAGGCTTACAAAAGGTGGGAAGATGCTCATCGGTGCCACTGCGAGTTCCGAGTGGGAGACTCGGTGATGGTGAGGACGGAGCGGCTCCTTTCGGGACCTGCCTCCAAGTTGAGGGCACGGGGTTCGGGACCCTTTCGAGTTCTGAGACGACTTGGCAGTAATGCTTATGAGCTAGACCTACCTGAGGGTTTTGGGGTACACCCTACTTTCAATATGGCGGACCTGGTACCCTACAAGGGCCCCGCGGTGGAACCCAGTGAGGAGCTCGAGCCTTTACCCCCCCTTGAGAGAGACACTCCCGGTGGGACTCCACTTCATAACTTGAGAGACCGACGAGAGCAGGTAGAGGCAATACTGAATGAGCAGAGTATCATTACTAGGCACAGGGTGTATCAGCGCTACCTGGTTAGGTGGAAGAACCGTCGCCCGATTGAGGATACTTGGGCGAGTCGGGAGGACCTGTTACGACTTGACCTCGACATTCTGGAGCTAGTACTATCGCCAGGCGGACCCATACTCGACGGGGTCGAGTTCTCCCCACCCCGGGGGTATGATGGGGGCATCCCTTGCCCCTCCACTTTTTTGAGGCTCGAATCGTCGTCGACTTATGCCATTATGTTCGTCATGTGTTTGTGAGTCTAGTCATGTAATTTTTATATTTTATTTGAGTCTTAAACCATGTAATTTTCCTATTATTTGAGTCATGTACCTAGGTTAGTAGGTTATCTACCAAAGTCATGTGTCATTATGTTGGTTTGATAAGCTATTGGGCCCAACTAGTGGGCTAGGCCCAGGGGCACCCCTCCCTTGGACTGCTTTGGTCATTAGTTAGCTTGTCAGGGTCATTATGGTCATATGAAAGTATGGAGCCTATAAATAGGCCTCCCCTCCCTCTCATTGTAACAACTTTTGATGAATATTGAAAAGCATTTGCCATCTCCCTCTCAATATCTCCCTCTCTCTCTCTCTCTCTTACTATCACTCTCTCTAAGTGGGTTGTACCCCCTCTCTCTCTCCTCCCTACCCCAATTTCGAAATTCATTCTCTCTCCTCCCCATTCACCCCTCATTAAGGCCCCTTTCCCTTCCCCATGCACTCATTCAATTCCCCCTCCAACCCCTAGGTGGAAACCCCTTCTCCTAGGCACCTTTCCACTTTTCAAAGCACCCCACCACCTTCCCAAGGCTGAATTAACCCCTCCCAAAGCCCAAATTCAAATTTTCCTCTCCCTAGAGCTGTGCCCTTCCATCTCCCCACCTCCTTAATCACCCTAGGTCGAAATTCCCTTCCTCCCTACAGCCAAATTCGCCCCCCACCTCCTCTCTCACTCATCCTCTCTCTAGTGCACATCCACCCCCCATCTCCACCTCTAGCTGCTCCAGCCCCCCTCTCCATCTATCCCTGCCACTCCAGACCCTCCAGAAGCCGTAGCCATGTCCTTCCCATATCCACAAACCATCAGCCATCACCCCAAGTGATGCTACTCTCCCTCCCACTCCCTTTGGTCTTGCAAGATTGGAGTTTCAGGTTGCAGGGCACAGGCAGCAGAGTGGGGTCCTGAAGTTGCATCGTCTCCGGCTGCTCCCTGATACACCTGGTGGCAAGGCCTACATCTCTGGAAAGGTCATCCAGAGAGCTTCCAAGGAGAGGTGGTTTCGTCGGCATCCGAGCTCCGAGCAGTCCACAGCAGACATTCTCCCGCAACCTCGCAGAAGCTCTCAGGTAGGGAACCAGAGCTGCAGTCACAGTCCGACCATGGCTTCCTCCCTGAAGATCTGAGCGCCATTTTTGGAGGTCTGAAAATACTACCAGTTAGCTGTCATCTCCAAGAAGAAGGACTTCATTCGGCCTCCGGAGCTTCCAGTTACCATTTTCTTCGTCGGGGTGTGTCGTCTGCCCCCTGTGGGTCCAAGTTTGACCTGTCCCTGCTTATCCGGCTACCTCGCTCTTCCCTGACCTCCGATTGGGGCCCTGTTGATTCCTGCTCTAAGCTACTCTGACCATGATCACGTCACCACCAGGCTCGCCTCATTTGGAGTTCAAGAGCTTCTGTGGTGCCATCTTCAACTTGCTGTACCTGTTCTGCACCAGCCAGAGGAAGAAGTTGCTGACCTGTTCCAGTCGCCGGCCCGACCAGCCCTGAGTTCCAAAGCTCCTACCAAAATTCAGAAACCATCCCCATCCTGTTGGGGAACTTTTGGCCCAGGTTTCATCAAGATCCATGCTCTGTGGAATTTTTTGCAACATCAACACGGTGCCGCTGTGCGGCGAATTTGCAGATTGGCAGAACCGGCGGGATTCGACAAGTCGGATTCCTTAGCTTAATTCCCCACCCCGCTTGGCCGGCTGAAGGCCCCTCCCTGCGTGGAGGTAGTTTTGAATGTAATAAGCCTAATCCCCACCCCAAGATCACCCCTCCTGCGCGAGGCGTAGTGTTGTACACCTTTGCATTTTCAGGTCAAGCTACATCGCCGCGGCGATCGGGTGTATACCCTCGCCTCTCGGCGCGCCCTCGTCTCCGAGCGGGATCGGTGTCTTCACACCGATCAGGTGAGCCACTGATACTAACCTTGATAGCCTTACTTCTGCAAGTTTAGTATTGCTTTGATTGCTCGTCGGACGGTGAGAAGAGGGTCCGTTCTTGTATGTTCATTTGTTGGTGCCCACCGCGGGCCGTGAGAGAGTGCCACCCAAACCCCGCCTTGCGGGCCAGCCGCCCACTAAGTTGGGAATCCTGGACTCTTCGGGGTCAGCCTAAGCTAACTAAGTCCATTAGACTCATTGGGTCCCGCCTCGGACCCTTGCCATCATCCCCCGGCCCCGCCGGGTGATCGCGTGTGCCGTGTGAGTAAGACGTTATTGTGAGAATCATTGAGTGCTTGTATGCTTGCGGGTCTAGGTCCTAGGTGGTTCATTACATACTTAGTCATCATTGGGCTGTGCCACATCAGAGGATATATATATGCATGGGCTTTTATTAACAAACCTTCTTAAGTTTAAATCTTAAAACATGTTCGATCTCTGCATGGAAAGGAGGGTTTGAGTGAAACAAGGAAGCGACAGTGATGTGGATGGGTGAGATCGATCTAGGGGGATATGAAGCCCATTAGGATTGTTACCACCAAAGAAGTTTTCCCTCTCTATAAATATAACCCCTCACAACAGCAGAAGCATGCTACTACCGGCGCTGCTCGCGAGCCCCTGTGCGTCGACGTCGTCCGGTGTCTTCCCCTTCTGCCTCTTCTTCCTATACAGCAGCTGTCACCGTCAGTGCTGCCGTTATTGAACCCTTGAAGAAGCAAGACTTCTTCGTTCTTCTTCCTTTGCGTGGGCGAGTTGCTGCTACTGCAGTTGTTATCGCCGGTGTCTGTTTCCCGTTCTTCATCCATAAAAGTAACAAAAGGTAGGCAATCTCCCAAGCAAAACCCAAGTAATTACCATGTTAGATCATTAGAGCAAGTAGACTATCTTCCATGAATCTCCTGATTGTTTATAGCCTATATAAACGTGGTTTATGAAAGTCTGGAATCATGTTTATCTTCTGATTGTTTCTGCATGAAAAGGAATTAGCGAGCAAAGCATGGCCGCTAATTCAATGAACTGCGACAGTGTCATGGACGCAAATTCAATTTGTGGCTAACACCTTGTAGCAAAATCTTTTAGATAATTAATAATTATAGCACCTTTAAAATTGTATATATATGAAACCATGTACCTAAAAATCATGTAATGCATATTTCTGGAATTCCTGTAATCTTTTCTATTTTCCTATGTCTTTAGTTTTTGAAAATTTTTCTTAAATTGAATGTAGAATTGTTCATATTCTAAATGAACAATAAAACGTGGAAATAATGTACGTTGTATCTATAAACATATCTAGTGGATGCATTGCAGTATAAAACGTTAAAAGGAATGGGCGACCAGAACCATGTCGCCTAGTTAAACCTGCGCCCATGTACACAGGTGCAAATTAGTCCTAAAAGAAATAATAAAAGAAATTGCGACCAGATGAACTGTCGCACATTCAAGAACCTGTGCCCCCTTAAAGAGGTGCTATTTCCTGTAAATTCTAAAAAGGAATAAATATGTAAAAAGGAATGTGCGCCTTGATTAAGGATGCCAATTTACTGAAACATCATTTAGTCAGTGGATGCCAATTTTAATGGGCGACCACTATATGGATGCAAATTTCCTGTGAGTGTTTTCCACACGTGTTTTGGTCCATTGATCGCCGGATCTTGGCACCAATGCCTCATATCGGAGACTTGGTCCCTATTTTGCTTTCTATCGCTTACACACTATCTCTTGGTGATGATTGGACCCTCCGCGGGATATTCCTTTCTTTCGGACCGGTACTTTCTTCATTGAGACCTCCGTAAGTCTACGCTAGGCTTGGATTCCCTCAAGGCAGCTGCACTGGTTGTACCTTAAAAACCCTGGAACCCTTGTTTGTCACGTTACTCTGAACAAACGTGATGCTTTAGCCCTCATAGAGTGCTGTTTCTGACCTCTTTGAGAAGTCTGTGTTGTGTCTGTAATCTGCGACCTGGACATGGATGCCAAATAGAATTGGCGACCATCCAATGGGCGCACATTACTGATTTAGCAGCCTGGCTATGGACGCTATTTCGTCAAGCTTGCTCTGTTCATAGGAATGAGCGACAACTACAATGGACGCTGTTTCTGAAATTGGTGGCGATTGAGTGGACGCCAATTACCCAGTTTCATGATATGTCATCATTTCTCATGCGATTTATCGGTATATCATCCTTGTTCAAGATTTTTCCTGGAACTCTATGCTTTATGAAATCTACCCTAATGTTCCAACATGCTTGATTATTGGAATTCTCTGGTCATTATTTTAAGTGGAATTGGTCTAGACACAAAAGGGGGCTATGGGTCCAAACAAATTGATACTCAATGCTAGAACATAAAAGTAACGAGGTCCAGATCTGATCCCAGGGGCGAGGTAAAGTCCAAACGTGTACCAGTATCATGATTGATCGGGTGTGGCATTGCACCAACTAAAAGTAAGATTGATCTATAACATTCCACAAGTGATTGTTACTCAAATATTGAACTCCTAAATGTATATGGCCAATCTTACAAAGTGATAGTTACGTGAAATGTTCTAGTGAACGTGAATGCCTTATTGAAACGATTGTTATTGTCTCCTCATGAATGCTCTTGAAAACCTTATTGAAAAGCTTACTATCTTGTCAAGATTATTCTTGGAATTATTGTCCCATCTATCTAATGTCTTCATAGCACTTGAAATTCACCTATTGTCATGTCTTATATCTTTAATATCGTCTCCAGATTATTAATCTAGCTCATGCCATTATAGTTCTCGATTACGATACCTTGCATGCTCATGTTAAATCGTTAATCACTTAAAGCTAGATTGGTGCTTGAGATTGTAAGACCTATTGAGCGTTCGCTCACCTTGTATTTTTCAATATTTTTCAGGTAATGACCATAGTGACGACGAGACCGAACAAGATGGGCAAGGGCAAGAGTGAAGAGTGCTCCGACAACTTAGATGAACCTCATGGTCTATGTCATTATGTTCATGTCAAGTCTAATTAGAGGGTCCATTGTAATTTTCCTTTATTGTGTCCTTCTATTTGGGTCCAATTTGTAATAAACTTATATTTGAAATGAAATTCTATTTTGTTCAAATTATATCTTGTCTTATGGCTATGCTCTGATTGACACGATTATTTATCTGCCACGTTCCAATCAAATGACATGTTCCCCTGCTATCGGTTCAGGGCGTGACAGAAGGTGGTATCAGAGCCTAGGCTTTCTAAATCCCTAGGTCAACAAGTCCAAGTGATAGATTAAGTCATCCCTATCTGTTAACCTATAGGAATTCCATGAGATTGGGTAGATCGATGGGCTAACTAATAAGAATGTGAATTTTCTATGTTAAATTAATGTCCAGAGGTGAGTAATCATTACCTTAAAAATTATTTTGTAGGCTAAAATGGCTGCCAAAAGAGCTCAATGGAGAGAGATGCAGCGTACTGTCCAAGGGTTGACTCAGGCATTACAACAAGTTGCATAAGGTGGAGCCCAACATGGAGCTAGAGATTTACATCAGAAATTCCAAAAGATGAATCCCCCTAAATTTAGTGGGTCTATCGACCCCGATGAGGTGAAAATTTGGGTACAAGAAATAGAGAGAACTTTCAAGGTTATGCAATGTACCGACCAAGATAAGGTACTATTAGGAACTTATCAACTAGAAAAGGATGCTCGGGCATGGTGGGGATCCGTAGAAGCAATCTTGCCCAATGATCAAGTTACATGGGATGAGTTCCTAGAACACTTTAACGAGAAATATTTTTCGGAGAGAATCCGAGAGAAGAAGGCAATGGAGTTCGCGGCACTGAAACAATGTAGTCTATCAGTAGCGGATTATGAAGCGAAAATTTCTAGATTGGCTTGATATACACCACATTTAGTCTAGACGGAGAAGATGAGAGCAAGGAGATTTATGAATGGCTTGAAGGTGGAGCTTATTCCTCAATTAGCGCTATTAGAAATTCAAACTTACACCAAGATGGTTAGGAAGGCACAACTATTGGAAGATGATATGGATATGATGGAACAAATCAAAGGGAAAATTGCCAAGAAGGAGTTAGCAAATGGACACAAGAATAGGGAACCCATGAATGACAAGAAGAGGTGCAATGGAGGTAACAGTTCTTGTAAGGACAAGAAACCCCGGAATGATGACCCACAAGTTGTTCTGGCAAAGGAAAAATGCGAGCATTGCAAGAAAGGAGGGCACAAACTGGAGGAGTGTTGGTATAAACTCGGGAAGTGCATTTGTTGTAGAAGTGAGGATCATAGAATCATCCGTTGTCCACTTTTGAAGGAGAAAGTGCCACGAGAGCAACAACAAGGCGGACCAAAGCGTCAGGGTAGACTTCAAGCATTGGAAGATAACTCTAAACCATCCTATTCTTAATTGTATGATTGGATATGGTGATCTTAGTACTTAGCATGCTATGAGAATGGATCTAGCTAGAACATATGTCTTGAATACGGTGATTTTACCCCACTGCTATGGAAAGGAAATCATGTGAATTTGGGGACCAAATTATTTTAAGTGGGGGAGGGTGTAGCACCCCAGAATTTTAAGTATGGAATAAAATATAATACCTATAATACAATTATGGAAAATAAAATTTTGATAATGGAAATAGTTCAAATAGATAATGGACCTAGATATTAACAAGTAGGTAAAATCCCAACTCACAAACTTAACCAGGACATTCCCTATTAAAAGAATTAAAGGGCCTTAATACTAAATAGTTAATGGGCTTTTGATGATAAAGAGACCAATGGGCCTTAAATAAACCTAAAAGGGCTACGTCTAATACATCCTAATGGGCCTTACGGTAGGGGCTTAAGGATAAGTATATATAAATAAATACATAAAGGGGCCGAGGATATATATATATATATATATGCATGGGCTTTTATTAACAAACCTTCTTAAGTTTATGTAATACCCCAAAACTTTATACTACGTATTTTGAAATTTTTTGAGATTTTCTAGAAGTTAAATAGAATTAATCCAAGCTTAATGGGTTATTCCATGAATTAAGCAACTGTTAATTAAATTAAAAAGGCCCTATACTAATTAATTGACTAGGCCCATTTAAATAGGCCATATAACCTAAAAAGGACCTAGCCCATATTCTAGAAGCATCATTTAGATTTTTAAAGGGATAAGTAGGCTAATGATAGGTAATAATATCAAAAGAGTTTGAAATATTTCAAATTCGGTGCCAAGGGGTAAAATCGGTCTATCGAGCAGTCGCTTGGGAATAGTAGCGGCCCCTCCAATGACCGCTACTCTCTCCAAATTCCGTGAATGGAAGAAGGCATGAAAAGTTGGGATCTTTGGCATCCAAATCACCTAGGATCGATGCTATCCCTTAGTTAGAAGAGTCTAGAATGCTTGGGGATCGAATTGAAACCCTAAATAGGACTCCAGGTTCGTTCCAATCCTCAAAAACCTAGCTAACCCTATAAATAGACCTTAAGTTTCACATGCGCGACCCCTACTTTTGGCTTGCATGAAACTAAGGTAAAGAGGGTGAATTAGAGGTAGGTTCTTTAGAAGAATTTGTTTATGATAGTAAGGTCTATCTTCCCTCCGAATTTCACATTAGGAGAACAAGCCATCAGGGAGAACAAGGCTTCCAAAGACGCTGGTTCGGTGCTAGAAATCGAGGAGACTATATGACCGGGCCAGATTAATCAATGAATTAGAAGTCATAAACGAGGTAATTAGATAGGGGTTCTTTAGAATTATTTGTTCCTTTTAGTACCCTCTTCTTACCCTCTAAGTTTCATGGTCATAGGTGAAGAAGATCAGAAGTTAAAAGGCCACGAAGTTGCTGATTCGATTTGGGACAAACAGGAACTAGGGTTAAGTTTCAGCCCAAAATTTGAAGTTCAGAGCTCTATCTAGAGGTAGTTTATCTCATGATTGAGTTAGGAATAAAAGCCCTCTACTTCTAGTCGTTTTCATGCATTATGCGTAGAGAATTTGATGTTTTATTGTGATTGCGCAAACTAGTTTATTTTGCATGCATGAGCCTAGCCCTTTATTGAACAAGATATAATTCTTACTTAATCACATTCTCCACTACATATTCTTGGCCCAATATTCTTCTAGCATGCTCTACAACATATTTTACATCGTTTCCATGCATCACATGACCTAGATTAGTATTTAGTTTTATTACATTATGGCTTCTGTCTGAAGACAGAAGGCGGTCTTACAGGAACCGCAAAGGTAATCAAGCGGCCATTTAAAAGACCATTTATATATTTTCATGCGGTCTATCGCGTGACCGTTTTTACCTTTCTGACAGCCGGTTCATGACCGTTTTATGCAAGTCCAAACTTAATATGATTTCTTATGTTATATTCATAATTCCATTATGTTTAATAAGATACCCTATTTCACTGTAAGTATGTTTTAACCTTATTTTTCATAAATGTTTAATTTTATGTCAAAGTTATACTTTTGTAAATAAATAATTTTCCACATTGTGGTCATATTTCATGTGGTATTAATATGGTGGTTGTTACCGTTTGTTTGATCATTCACTCTCATCTCATCGTCTTTCATAAGTACATGGCGTATACTCCGGTGTGCGACCATTAGATACACATTTGCACTTATAGGCACATCTCTTGGACTTATGAACCTCTCCGTAGGATATTCCTTCTGTCGGACTAGGGGATTATGTTTCAAGGTCTCCGTAAGACTCTGTGAGCCTGGGATTCCCACTAGGATGTCGAGCTGGTTGTACCCTTAAAGATAAATTGTCTAGAAAGCACTCACATGACCGGTGTTTTACTTTCTGTACTCTAGTTAATTGCGGCCCAATAGGAGACTATTACTGTTACTTAGCGGTTCTAATCAGACCGTCTTTGTCATAAAACGGCCATCCTGAGTCAGCTATTTATCCAGAAATCATTAAGTGTTGACTTTCCTTTCATTCTGGTAGACACAGTCTAGTTGCGGTCTTAACGGGACCGTTATTATGAATTTAGCGGCCTGACTGTGACCGTTTTCTTCTTGGAACGGCCCGGTAAATGACCATTTCTTTCTGTCAGGTTCATAACCCAAGGTTTGACTTAGGGGTTGTTGAAATTTTATTCTTGGATGATCTTAGGATTATCTGGATTCCAAACTTATGTATAACAAATTAATGTTAAGATATGGAACTTAATTAATGTACCGTTATGCTGTCGGAATGCTATCGTAGCATAATGTTCTCTTAAATCTTCTTTGGAACCTTATATCCTTTTTCAAGCGTTCTATACCTTGGTTACTTGGTCATGAAACTTATTATTTTGAAATTGAAATTATTGGCCGAAACTATTGTTATCTCGTGGAATTAGCTTGATCTGTAACTTGAAGATGCAAGATAAGGCACAGATTGTGTCCAAGGGCTTGACACTAGCCCCCACGGCCAATGGTCGGAAACGTGTTGAAAACCATGGGGTACGATGAATACTGGCGTCGCATTATGCCGGGAGTACTTTTTTTATCGACGAGTGAAGAACCACGAGACTCAAATGGAAATTATATGCTTTTTAATGACTTTCTAGTACATAGCCTTTACAAGGTTGTGTAAGTACTTTCTAGTTACATGCTCATACATTCTTGCTCATGAAAGGCCAAACTTACATTCTTGCTATATGCTCAATCATGTTCTCGATTCTCATTCTTAATTGTATCATGTTACTTGTGTTACTTGGTTTACACTGTTTGTTCTATTGCATTACGGTTACTCTAGAGCTAAAATATTGATCATTTAAACATATGCCTTCATGTTGATACGAAGATACCTATTGAGCATGTGTGCTCATACCTATTTTCTCCTCTTTTCAGAAAATACTAGTGATTCGGATTTGGATTATGCAAGCAGTGGGTCCGAGAGCAATTGATGGTCCATCGGAATGAGAGAAGCCCTAGTTATCTAGTGTCTAGTCGAGTCATATTGTTATTTTTTATTTCTTGAGTCATATGATGTAACGATGACAAAAGCAATGGTCTTATTTACTTTTTGGTAATTATTATTATGAAATAAATTTGGAGTTTTGAGAAATTACTTGTGCAATTACTTTTATGTGATTGTCTTGCGCTCTGATTTCTTACTTGTAACAGGCTTACCATGTCGGCTGTTCACATTCCTCGAGAATTCTTCCGATGTATTCATGGCTCGGGGCGTGAGAGTTAAAGTGGTATCAAAGCCTAGGCCTAAGAAAGTCCTAGGAAAAGATGTCATGTCATAAGTTAAGTCCAAGCTTAAGGACCCATGCCTATGAAACAAGGAAAGGAATTTCAAACCCTTGAGAGAATTGGGTAGAACCGGGGTGAGATAGTTATATAGAAATTATCTTAGGGTAAATCTTTCCGATCCTAAGCGAAATAGCTAAATGTCCACTTTCTCAGGTACCTGGATTCTCGATGGCTCATCATGTGAACTGGGATGAGATGCAGCAAACTGTTGTAGGTCTTACCCAAGCCTTGCAAACCGTGGCCCAAGCTGGTGCAAGTGCTGGCGCGGGTAGCTTGCACAACAATTTCCAGATTTTAAATCCTCCACAGTTCTATGGATCTTCTAACCCAGATGATGCAGAGAACTAGATCAACGAGATGAACTGGATATTTGATGTCATGCAATGCACATGTCAAGAAAAGGTTTGTCTTGCCACGTTCCAACTCAACATAGATGCGCAAACTTGGTAGAAGTCTGTTCCAGCACCGCCTATGAATGCTCCACACACTTGGGAAGGATTTCTCACTCTCTTCTGAGCCAAATACTTCTCTGAACATGTCAAGGAGAGGAAGGCGGCATAATTCGCATTGCTACGTCAAGGCATGATGATGGTAGCAGAATATGAACTACAATTTTCTCGCTTGGCACCATATGCTCAACATTTAGTGAGCATTAATCTTCTAAAGGCCAATCGCTTCATGGACGGGATGCGACCCATCTTCATTCATCAACTTCACCCACAAAATATTTGGACCTATGTAGAGATGGTCCAACGGGCACACTTGTGTGAACGGACCTTGGAGAAGGTCGATAAACTCAATGCCAAAGTGGAGGATCAGAGCCGAAAGTCTGATCGGCGAGGAAGGAAAGAGGAAAGGTTCAGCATCACTTTCAACTCTAAGGATAACAAGAAGAGATCCTGGAATGGGAACGACAAGGATGATTGCCGGAACGAGAAGGTTAAGGAAGAAGATAAGCAAGTCTTGGCGGCTTGCTCTTTCTGCGAAAAATTTGGTCATTCAGCCGAAGAAAGTTGGAAGTGCTTGGGTGCATGCCTATGATGTGGAAGTCGGGAGCACCGCATGCCTGACTGTCCCCTCATGAAGGATCAACAATCTACAAGGAACAACGGTGGATGAAAGCAGCAAGCTAGATTGAATGCCGTTCTAGATGAGGAACCAACCAAAGTAGAGGAACTCATTAAAGGTACAATTCATATTTGTTCCCATCCTGATTTTGTGTTATTTGATACAAGTGCTACTCACTCCTTTATTGCTAGTTCCTTTGCAAAAACATTATCTATTTCACCTGTTCCTTCACCATCAGATTTAACCATAGTAACACCTTTAGGTTCGGGAACGGAATTGAAAACCTATTTCCCTAATAATGAAGTCACTATAGAAGGTCATAATCTTCCTGCTAATCTCGTATGCCTTGATATGGAAGGCTATGATGCCATATTAGGAGTTGATTGGCTTGTAGACCACGACGCCTATATAAATTGTCAAAATAGGATAATCTCTTTTTGAAAATCACATCTTCTGCAATTTTCCTTTCTTCGTATCAAATATAGGAAGCATCCTGCTCTCATCTCTTCTCTTCACGCTTGCAAACTCATTTTGAAAAGTTGTGAAGCTTTACTTGCTTCCGTAGTAGTTATCGAGTCTAAGGAAATTCAGATAGATGAAATCCCCGTAGTTAAAGAGTTTCCTGATATTTTTCCTTTTGAATTACCTGGTTTACCGCCCGAGAGGGAGGCTAAATTCACCATTGAACTCACACCCGGAGCAGCTCCTGTGTCAATAGCTCCTTACAGGATGTCCCCCATGGAGTTGAAGGAATTAAAGAAGCAACTTCAAGAGCTGCTGGAAAAAGGTTTCATTCGACCCAGCACAACCCCTTGGAGTGCGCCAGTCTTATTTGTCAAGAAGAAGGATGGTTCCTTCAGGTTATGCATCGACTACCGGCAGTTGAATCAACTTACCATCAAAAATAAATATCCACTATCGCGTATTGATGAGCTATTTGACCAACTTTCTGGCGCGGAGTACTTCTCCAAGATTGAGCTCAGGTCAGGCTATCATCAACTGAAGATCAAGGAGGAGGACATTCACAAGACTGCTTTTCGAAGCAGATACGGGCACTATGAATTTGTGGTTATGCCGTTTAAATTAACTAATGCATCTGCTGCATTCATGCAATTAATGAACAATGTGTTACAACCATATCTTGATCAATTTGTGGTCATGTTCATTGATGATATCCTTATCTATTTTAAAACAAAGGAGGAACATGAAGAACATCTTAGGGTTATGTTGCGAACCTTACAGGAACATCAACTCCAGGCTAAGTTTAATAAATGTGAGTTTTGGCTTTAAGAGGTCTCTTTCCTTGGCAACATCATTTCTAAAGAAGGTATCGCGGTGGATTCTTCTAAAGTTGAAGCTGTTAAGAACTGGAGCCAACCAAATACCGTATCTGAAGTTCGGTGTTTCATTGGCTTGGCTGGTTACTATTGGTGATTTATCAAAGATTTCTCCAAGATCGCCGCTCCCTTAACAACACTCACTAGGAAGGAAAATCCTTTCGAGTGGACAAAGGAATGTGAAGAAAATTTCTTAGCTCTCAAGGAACATCTCACCATGGCACCCGTACTGGCATTGCCCGTTGAAGGTGGTAGATTTAAAGTTTATACCAATGCATCCGGTATTGGCCTAGGGTGCATACTCATGCAGAATGGCAAGGTGATTTGCTATGCTTTAAGACAATTAAAGTGGCATGATAAGAATTATCTTGTTCATGACCTGGAGCTGGCTGCTGTCATATTCGCCTTGAAGATTTGGTGTCATTATCTTTATGGGGACAGATTTACTATATATTCAGATCACAAGAGCCTGGAATACCTCTTTTCTCAAAAGGAGTTGAATATGAGGCAAAGGCGATGGCTGGAGTATCTCAAGGACTTTGATTTCGATATTCAATATCATCAAGGCAAGGCGAATGTTGTAGTTGATGCACTCAGTAGAAAATCAGTGGGGAGGCTATCGAGTCTTCTGGAAGGTACGACTAATCTTATTTCTAAATTTGCTCAGTTGAATTTAGATGTTGATGTGAAGAAAGAAGATTGCTTTATAGCCAATATACGGACTCAACCTACATTGATTGAAGATCTAGTCAAGTTACAAGAAAATGACCTTGTATTATTAGAGATTAAGGCTGGTATGGAACAATGATCGGATTTCCCTATTGCAAATGATGGAAGGTTATTGTTTCGAGGTCATGTTTGTATTCCGGATCATGCTGATACTAAGAGGATGATCTTAGAAAAAGATCATAAATCTAAGTATATTGTTCATCCTGGTGCTACCAAGATATATCAAGACCTTAAAAGGAATTATCGGTTGCCCAATATGAAGAGAGAGATAGCAGACTACGTATCACGTTGCCTTACTTGTTAGTAAATTAAGGAAGAATATCAAAAGCCTGCTGGAAAACTACATCTCTTAAAAATTCCAGAATGGAAATGGGAGAGTATAAGGATGGATTTTATCATGGGACTGCCTAAATCAAGAGGTGGACATAATAGGATATGGGTGATTGTAGATCGTTTAAAAAAATTGACTCATTTTCTACCAATTAAAAGTCGATGGTCTATAGATGTCTTGGCTGCTTTATATATAAAGGAGATTGTTAAATTACATGGTGTCCCTATCACCATTATTTCTGATCGAGACCCTCGATTTACTTCACAATTCTGGAAGGGGCTACAATACTCTTTAGGGACCCGATTGAATTTTAGCACTGTGCTTCATCCACAAACTGGTGGGCAAACTGAAAGGACCAATCAAGTGGTGGAAGATATGCTAGGAGCATGTGTTATAGACTTCGGTGGAAGCTGGCACGACCATTTACCTTTAGTGGAATTCACCTACAATAATAGCTACTAAGCTAGCATTAAGATGGCACCACTTGAGGCATTATATGGAAGAAGCTATCGTACACCTATATGTTGGGATGAGGTCAGTGACAGACAAATTCTAGGCCCTGGTCTTGTTCGAGATACACCCGATAAGGTGAAAGTGATAAGAGAAAGACTCAAGATGGCCCAAGACAGGCATAAGTCCTATGCTGATAATCGAAGGCGAGACCTGAAATTTCAGGTGGGAGATCATGTATTTCTCAAGGTTTCCTTTGGTCGTGGTATTCGCAGGTTCGGTATTAACGGCAAGCTTACACCAAGATTCATTTGCCCTTTTGAAATTCTTGAAAGGGTTGGAGAAGTGGCATATCGTCAAACATTACCTCCACAGCTAGCTAGAGTTCATGATGTATTCCACGTCCTTATGTTAAAGAAATATGTCTATGATCCGTTCCACGTTATCACTTATGATAATCTGAAAATTCAAAAAGATTTGATGTACGAGCAAAAGCCGATCAAAATAATTGAACAAGAAGCGCGTCAACTTCGGAATAAAATCGTTCCCATGGTCAAAGTCCAATGGAGATAATCTTGGCCATACGAAGCAACATGGGACACGGAAGAAGCCATGCATAGGAGATTTCCCGAGCTATCCAACTGTAAGTACACTCTCCATAAAACCCATGTTTTAATTTTGGGGACCAAATTCTTTTAAGTGGGGGAGGGTGTAATACCCCAAAACTTTATATAATGTATTTTGAAATTTTTTTGTGATTTTCTGGAAGTTAAATAGAATTAATCCAAGCTTAATGGGTTATTACATGAGTTAAGCAACTATTAATTAAATTAAAAAGGCCATATACTAATTAATGGACTAGGCCCATTTAAATAGGCCACATAACCTAAAAAGGACATAGCCCATATTCTAGAAGCATCATTTAGATTTTTAAAGGGCTAAGTAGGCTAATAATGGGAGATAATATCAAAAGAGTTTGAAATATTTCAAATTCGGCGCCAAGGGGTAACAATGGTCTATCGAGCGACCGCCTGGGAATAGTAGCGGCCTTCCAATGACCGTTACTCTCTCCAGATTCCGTGAATGGAAGAAGGCATGCAAAGCTGAGATCTTTGGCATCCAAATCACCTAGGATCAATGCTATCCCTTAGTTAGAAGAGTCTAGAATGCTTGGAGATCGAATTGAAACCCTAAATAGGACTCTAGGTCCGTTCCAATCCTCTAAAACCAAGCTAACCCAATAAACAGACCTTAAGTTTCACATGCGTGACCCCTACTTTTAGCTCGCATGGAACTAAGGTAAAGAGGCTGAATTAGAGGTAGGTTCTTTAGAAGAATTTGTTTATGATAGTAAGGTCTAACTTCTCTCTAAATTTCATGTTAGGAGATCAAGCCATGAGGGAGAAGAAGGCTTCCAAAGACGCTGGTTCGGTGCAAGAAACCCAGGAGACTGTGTGACCGGGCCTGATTGATCAACAAATTAGAAGTCATAAACGAGGTAATTAGATAGGGGTTCTTTAGAATTATTTGTTCCTTTTAGTACCCTCTTCTTACCTCTAAGTTTCATGGTCATAGGTGAAGAGGATCAGAAGTTAGAAGGCCATGAAGTTACTGATTCGGTTCAGGATAAACAGGAACTAGGGTTAAGTTGCAGCCCAAAATTCGAAGTTCAGAGCTCTATCTAGAGGTAGGTTATCTCATGATTGGCTCAAACTCGAAGTTAGGAATAAAAGTCCTCTACTTTTAATCATTTTCATGCATTATGTGTAGAGAATTTGATGTTTTATTGTGACTGCGCAAACTAGTTTATTTTGCATGCATGAGTCTAGACCTTTAATGAACAAGATATAATTCTTACTTAATAACATTCTTTTATGCATATTCTTGGCCCAATATTCTTCTAGCATGCTCTACTACATATTTTACATCATTTCCATGCATCACATGACCTAGATTAGTATTTAGTTTTATTACATTATGGCTTCTGTCTGAAGACAGAAGGCGGTCTTACAGGAACCGCAAAGGTAATCAAGCGGCCATTTAAAAGACCGTTTATATATTTTCATGCGGTCTATTGCGTGACCGTTTTTACCTTTCTAACAGCCGGTTCATGACCATTTTATGACAGTCCAAACTTAATATGATTTCTTATGTTATATTCATAATTCTATTATGTTTAATAAGATACCCTGTTTCACTGTAAGCATGTTTTAACCTTATTTTTCATAAATGTTTAATTTTTTGCCAAAGTTATACTTTTGTAAATAAATAATTTTCCACATTGTGGTCATATTTCATGTGGTATTAATATGGTGGTTGTTATCGTTGGTTTGATCGTTCACTCTCATCTCATCATCTTTCATAAGTACATGGTGTATACACCGGTGTGCGACCATTAGATACACATTTGCACTTATAGGCACATCTCTTGGACTTATGAATTTCTCCGTAGGATATTCCTTCTGTCGGATTAGGGGATTATGTTTCAAGGCCTCCGTAAGACTCCGTGAGCCTGGGATTCCAACTAGGACGCCGAGCTGGTTGTACCCTTAAAGCCAAATTATCTAGAAAGCACTCACATGACTGGTGTTTTACTTTCTGTACTCTACTTAATTGCGGCCCAATAAGAGATCGTTACTATTACTTAGCAGTTCTAATCAGATAGCCTTTGTCATAAAACGGACATCCTGAGACCGCTATTGATCCAGAAATCATTAAGTGTCGACTTTCCTTTCATTCTGGTTGACACAGTCTAGTTGCGGCCTTATCGAGACTGTTATTCTGAATTTAGCAGTCTGACAAAGTCCGTTTTCTTCTTTGAACGGCCCGATAAATGACCGTTTCTTTCTGTCAGGTTCATAACCCAATGTTTGACCTAGGGGTTGTTGAAATTTTATTCTTGGATGATCTTAGGATTATCTGGATTCCAAACTTATGTATAACAAGTTAATGTTAAGATATGGAACTTAATTAATATACCGTTATGCTGCCGGAATGCCACCGTAGCATAATGTTCTCTTAAATATTCTTTGGAACCTTATATCATTTTTCAAGTGTTCCATACCTTGGTTACTTGGTCATGAAACTTATTATTTTGAAATTGAAATTATTGGCCGAAACTATTGTTATCTCGTGGAATTAGCTTGATCTGTAACTTGAAGATGTAAGATCGGGCACGAATTCTGTCCAAGGGCTCGACACTAGCCCCCACGGCCGATGGTCGGAAACGTGTTGAAAACCATGGGGTACGATGAATATTGGCATCGCATTGTGCCGGTAGTACTTTTTTTATAGACGAGTGAAGAGCCACGAGGCTCAAATGGAAATTATATGCTTGTTAATGACTTTCTAGTACATAGCCTTTACAAGGTTGTGTAAGTACTTTCTAGTTACATGCTCGTACATTCTTGCTCATGAAAGGCAAAAATTACATTCTTGCTATATGCTTAATCATGTTCTCGATTCTCATTGTTAATCGTATCATGTTACTTGTGTTACTTGGTTTATACCGTGTGTTCTATTGCATTACGGTTACTCTAGAGCTAAAATGTTAATCATTATGCCTTCATGTTGATACAAAGATACCTACTGAGCATGTGTGCTCATACCTATTTTCTCCTCTTTTCAGGAAATACTAGTGAATTAGATTCGGATTATGCAAGTAGCGGGTCCGAGAGCGATTGCTAGTCCATCGGAATGAGTGAAGCCCTAGTTATCTAATGTCTAGTCGAGTCATATTTTAATTTTTGATTTCTTGAGTCATATGATGTAAGGATGAGAAAAGCATTGGTCTTATTTACTTTTTGGTAATTATTATTATGAAATAAAGTAGGAGTTTTGAGAAATTACTTGTGCAATTACTTTTATGTGATTATCTTGCACTCTGATTTCTTACTTGCAAGAGGCTTATCATGCCGGTTGTTCACATTCCCTGAGAATTCTTCTGCTGTATTCATGGCTTAGGACGTGACAGTTTAAATCCTAAAACACGTTTGATATCTGCATGGAAAGGAGGGTTTGAGTGAAACAAGGAAGCGACGGTGATGTGGAAGGGTGAGATCGATCTAGGGGAATATGAAACCCATTAGGATTATTACCGCCAAAGAAGGATTCCCTCTCTATAGATATAACCCCTCAGAATAGCAGAAGCATCCAGCTGTTGACACCCATTTTTTTTGCCGATAAGTTTAGTCATTTCTCTTACCATCATTTATTGATGCCTCGAGTTGTCCATTACTCATTGGGCTATTTTCAGATAGCTTATTGGGCCTATTTTGTGGGTACCTCCCTCCCTGACTAGGTCTGCTTCAATTCAGGACTTAATGGGCCTTGGTTTAGGTTGAGTTATCACATTTTAGTGATTTTCAAATGTCCAACAATTGCGCGGTCTATAGCTCGATCGTTCAGTTTATGAGCGGTTATCTCTGAGCCGTGTATATATTTACTGGATATTAAGGTGTTTTCTGAATTTCCACCGACAAGCTTTTGCACGGTTCACATATGACCGTCAAGTTTAATGGAACAGTAGGTATCTGACCGTTCATATCTCAGAGTCCTAGATTCGTTGGTTGTTCAGATAATTATCCAATTATCTGATTTATTTTGATTTATCACCGATAGTCCTTGGGTGGTTGCCGTATGGCCGTTCCATGGTCTAGGTGGTCCATTTGTAACCGTCCAATTCATGAGAGTCCAGCGGCGAAATCATTGGTCAGTTCGATGGATGTTTGGATAATATTGCTTATTTACTTAATTTCCACCAACATGTTGGACGGTCTGATGACCGACCGTGCAATGGACTGGGCGGTCTATTGCACGACCACGCAATGGTTCGATTGCTAAAAATTAAGGGTTTTTCTCTCTCTATCCGTGGTTTTATCCTTAATTTGTTCCAACTATTTCTCCGCGGTTTCTCAACCAAATGGGGTGCCGTTTGAACTGGTTGGAAGATAATTCTATTATCTACATATTTTGTGTTGATATCTCGAGTTGATTTTCATTGAAAACCCTAATTTCGGGGCCGACTTTTAGGCTCTATAAATAGGACCATAAGGCCAAGCTTTGAAAAGGGGGGAGATTTTTGGTCGACGGCGAAGCCCTGCTAGACTGTTGAGGGCCCCAAGACAGAGAGGGAGGCCTTCTACATCCGCATAGGCCTCCGGTTCAGGGAGTACACCGTTTGTTTGAGTCATTAGTTCACTAGTTCCATCGTCTGTTCTCTCATTGCATGCATCGTTCTTCCTTCTTCCATCTACTTCTCTTCATTCTTTCATCACACTACACACATCGTCCTATGTTTTTGACTCCCGTAGGGGTTTAAAAACCTCCAGGTATCTCCCATTTCATTTAGTTATGTTCGTTTCCTTCTCGTTCGACATTTACTACACATTTTAGTTCTAATATCGGGTCCCTTTTTGTGTTCTCCACATTGTTTTGCAGGTCAGCGGTAGCCTAACACGAGGCCCATTCTTTCTGGCCGGCCGAAAAGGGTGGAGGTAGACATCCCACGCTTTGGGAGTTGGTGACACAGAGCGGTCTTCATCTGTCCGTGCGAGGAATAGGGCGGCTTCATCCGGGCCGTTTACATTCTTCCAATAGTCAATCCTGAACCATCCCGTCATCAAGCTACTCTTCGTCCCGCGTTCATCCCAGCGCTATTGGGCGGCTTGTCGAGAGACCGCGCGTCCACTGGGCGGTTCACCCCGAACCACGTATTTCTGCAGTGCTATTCTAGGTGAGTGGCTCCCCCTTCTTTCCAAGGTACGGTGTACTTGCTTACATTCGGTATCTTGGTGGCGATTACACACACACTCCACATCCTTCCCCCTGCTAATTACGTGTTGTTTGTTTCTTTGCATCAACACCGCAAAGAAGGGATTTGGAAGGATAATCAAAAAGGGGAAAGGGAAAAACATGTCAACACCCTCTTTTTTGGCGATCACAGTGGGACGCCTAGTGCCCATCGTGTTAGTGTTTTGCTGACCCGTTTGTGTGTTTCGTTAGTTTCTTTCTTTGAGTATTTCAGGTTGATCTTTGGCCCATCTTGCGTTCCTGTCCTCTGGAGTTTACGCAGTCCTTTGTGAGCCACCTACGTTCTTGAATGGCTGGAGATTGACCGTCTTGTGATCATTAAAGAACTCCTCTCGTGCCAGTCCGTTACACCCACCGGTTTTGTATAAACCGTCCACTTCCTCCTGTGGTCTGATACAGACCGTTCATCATTGGTGGCTCAGGTACGCTGCTATGCTTACATTTGTGATTTCTGTTGATATTCTGCGGTTGTTTCAGGTCCGTTCCAGACTCTGAGCGATCTATCGAAAGACTGCCGAGATAGGTACGCTTCTGTCACCATCCCTTTCATCCATTTCAGGTTCTGTTTGATTGTTTCATTACTCCCTGTCGATGCACGGTCCATTCCAGACCGTTTTCTCTCCCTGAACGGTCCATTCCAGACCGTCTACATATCCTAAGCGGTCTTCCTCAGACTGTTCTTCACTGCTACAGTGCACCCGAGGCTACATTTTGCTCATTGATCTATATCATTACATATATATATTTGGTGCTGTTTGGATCTCCCCCTGCTATTACTATATTGTTGCATGATCGGGTTCATGTCCTTTTCTCATACTTGCTTGATCTTTGTCTGCTAGATCTAGGCTAGACTTTGCATGCACTCCGGTGCACATAGGGGCATACATACTTTTCATTAGTAGTTGCATTCCTACCGAGGCAGGGTTTCCTCTCGTCTCCATATTCCTTGGAGCCGACTAGGGGACCTTGCCGAGGGCCTCCGTAAGTCCCCGTGAGCCGTGGATTCCCACACGGACACCGGGCAGGTTGTACCGTGTAACACTCGGGAATTTTAAAATAGAAATATACGAATTAAAAATATAGATATACATATTTAAACTATTAAACTCATACTCCAATTCTAATTGAGTAACCATTTAAAACATTTAAGTAATAATTCAAAAACCAATAGATACTTTAGAAGAGGCCAAATCATATTTTCATAAATTTAATAATTCATTTCTTACATTTATATCATTGCTTGAAAGAAATAAGGGTATATAGATGAAGAATTAAAGGATAAACCCAATTCAGGAAGAAGAAAGAGTATATAGATAATTTCGGTTAAGTATAGGGTGAATACAAAAATCTCCGTTCAAAATAACGACCGTTGTTAAGTTGTTACTTATGAAATAACGACATGTAAGGTGTCCTTATTCAAATAAAGTAAATACATAAGGTGGAAAAGGACATATCTACAATTTCGGTCCTTTGAGAGGGATGGGAAAATGCTCCAAGTGAATCACGACCAATGCATGGTCGTTATTCACAAATAACGACTTAGGTTATGTCGTTATTTCTTAAACGTGAATAGTACCATGAATAGTATAACTTTTTATTTAAAATTTTTTTAAAAAAAATATTTATATGTAAAAATAGAGAAAAATATAAGGATCTCACCCATGAAAATTCCATGCACTAACTCCATCAAATTATAAAGATAAAAATCATGGAAGGTAAGTAGGAAGTTTAACTCATGAAAAAATCACGGCTGGGTCATGGGCGCCCTTTAATAGAAGGAGTCTGACCCATGGGCGCCTATTAATAGAAGGAGTCTGAACCCCAATCGCCTCTTAATAAGAGATGGCAGAGTCTAAGGCGCCATTTCTTTTCCGACAACTATCACCATCGTTCTATCCTTCCAGCCTGTGTAAGTTGTAATCCCACCAAAGATCCTATTATTCCGGATCTTGTTTCCCCTCCTGTCGACTCAAACCTTATATTATATCTCCCTAATGAAGCAAACCTCCGTTGGTTTGAAGGCTTACTGTTGAGAAGGGGAGACACTCTCTGAAGGTTGCAGAGAGGCTCTGAAGGTTGCAGTGGGTTGTCTGCAACTCTATCATCCCAAAAGAGGTAGGTGATCTCAACGTTTAACCAAACAAGTAGCTAATCCTAGTGTAATTAGCCATACTATTAGTAAATTAGGCTCATCTCCATGCGATATTAGTGTTGATACAACTTGTTTTATCGTATTTTGCATAGATCTATCATGTATTAACCTCATGCACAGAATAATTAGCATGTATTAGTCTCACACCCAGGATAATTAACAAGTATTAGTATCATACCCAGAATAATTAGCATGTATTGGTAACAATCTAGAGTAATTGGCATGTATTAACTTCATATCCATACGATATATCATGTGTACCTCAAGTTTTATTGTGTTTTTACGTAACCTGTTGGTTAAGCTATTAACTAATCTGTTAGCATGCCTAATTAACCTGTTAGCTGATCTACTTACCAATTAGCATACCTAATAAACCTGTTGGTCACCAAATCTATACACCAGATCAGATATAGATAGAGTTCTGTCTATCTGGAAACCTGTCTCCATTTAGTTTCTGTAAATTGTAAACTAGCATGATACGTTATGTTAAAAAAATTGATAATTGAGAAACTAAAGCATGAAACGAGTGCATGAATACAGATCTGAAATCCTCATAACTTCCTCTATCTGTCCATGTCATCAGTTTTGCATAAATCAACTTAAATTGAAGGGCACCCATGACCCGGATGCTATTTACTGAACATCGACTGTACAACAGACGCTCATTCCAAGTAAAAAATTGGCAAAACTACCCTTGTGTGAAGGGCGCCCCCACCTTGGGCGCCTTCTACTAGAAGATGCCAGACTCAGGGGCGCCTTCTTCTAAGAGATGGCAGCCCCATGGGCGCCTTCTAACTGCATGCTGTTAAACTAACCCGTTCAATCAACCTTAGCTTAATGAAGAATTAATACCTTAAGCCATTTTGTCATTAGTCAAAACTAGATTAGTTAAACTCTATTTTAGTTAAAACTGGTTTAGTTAAATCACTGTGTAAACCAGTAGATCATTGGTTTAGTTAAATCACTGTGTAAACTAGTAGATCATTTAGTTAAACCTCTGTCGTCATTAGTTAGCTAAACCACGGTCATTAGGCAAACAACATCATTTGATAGGCGCCTGACCCATGGGCCCCTATCACTAGTAGATGGTAGCCCCTAGGGCGCCATTTACTAAGAAAAGTCTACACCCAGGGTGCCAATTTCAATGAAATGGCAGACCCCTGAGCGCCTACTATCAGTGTGTGATTAAACTGATTAACTTAATCAGATCCTAATACCCTCAGCCATTAGTTAAATCTTCATTAGTCAAACCTCTGTTTAATTAGTTAGTTAGCTTAACCAGAGCTTAATATGAGTTAAACCTCTGTTGTCACTAGTTAAACCATTGGTTAAATAGTTAATTATCTAGTTAACCCTCAAAAGTTATTCCAGAAACATGGATGATAGGCACCTGCCTCTTCGGCGCCTGTCAATAAGAAATAGCAGCCTCATGGGCGCCATTTTCAAGAAAATGGCAGCCCTATGGGTGCCATTTTCTAGAACATGGCAGCCCCATGGGCGCCTATTAAACATAGCCCTGTGAAATGTTTAAAACGTGGCTGACCTTAAAGCGCCTATCACATAAAACATGGCAGGGGTATGGGCGCCTATTACAAGAAGGTGGCAGCCCCCTGGGCGCCATTTTCAAGAAGATGGTAGTCCCCTGGGTGCCAATTTCAAGAAGGTGGTAGTGACCCAGGCGCCTATTAAACAGACCCTGAGTTTTAGTTTTTCCGAGACCGTAAACCCCTGAATGACACGCCCTGGTTTCAGGACACCATTCACTGATAAATGGCAGCCTGAGAGGCGCCATTTAAACCACTGACAGGGTCCTTTAAACCCTGTATAGTTCACAAGAAGGGCACTCCATTGTGAGGGTGTCATTTCTGAACATGTCAGATAGCCTACGAGGCACCGATCTCACCCAGTTTTTCCATGTATCAAGCGTTGCTGGTTTTACTCCTAGTTCATCCTTACATATCAATTCTCCCTTGGATTCCATTCCATAAATCTACCTTATATATCATACTAGTCAAACCTTGAAATTCCATATTGGCTATAAGTGAGAGTGGATGTCGAAAAATATGACCAATACTGTGCATATAGGGCCCGGTCTGGTCCTGGAAGGAGCACCCGAAGGTACTTGTGCCCATGGGAGTTTATTGACCACGGTGTCTGGCATTACACTAGAGTACTTGCTTGCTAGACTTTAGGCATTCCACTCATTCACGTGATATTACTTGATTGATTGACTTGAGGCCCGTAGAAGGGTAAAAGTATTTGCTTGAATGAAGTTGATAAATAGCCAATTTCAGTTATACATGTTTGAAATTACGTTGCTTATTATTACTTGCTTGACATGAGTTCTTACCTTCTTGGAAAACTGTTATTAATTCCAGTTATTGCTTGCTTGATATTATCTCTTGCTACTGCTGTATTGAAGTTGGAATCTATCTACTCTCACTTGTTACTCCTTTACTGCTCTTGTCGATTTTACAATCCTTGATATCTACTTGTCTACATACATAGCTTTACCTACATTAATTAAACTTGTAAACCACTTAAAGCATGTTAAATCTTGAGATGTAAATCCTACTGAGCGATTCGCTTATCTAGTTGTTTCAAACATTTTCAAGTGAATTGGATGACAACCAACACTCGGAGGGGAATGACACTGAGTGATGAGTGTTAGCACTGAGTTATCATATTGTCATGTTAATTGTGTTATTGTAATCCCACTTATATCAGTTGTATCCAGTTATGTCAGATGTAATCCCACTTATGTCAGTTGTATTAGTTCACCATGTCATTTGTATTTCCTTTGATTAAAACTAATAAAGGAGTGAGGACTAGTAGTTGATTCTACGAACTTGACATTTTGGTTATTTGTAATAATCGATAGCTCGAACTATTTATGTTAATTTCAAATCTAAGCTTAGTAAATTGCTTAGTCATTTGCACACTCTTTAAATTGTCTAAGGAAGATCTCCATCAAATAGCTAGCTCGCTTTGGTTCTATATAAAGAACTGTCGCATTGCGCGTAAGCTTCCGCGCTCGGGACGTGACTACCACCACCCAGTCTAGGGTTTGCATCCATGAGAGAGAGAGTCCCTTAGAGTCAGCCAGTTCCCCATTTCTCACCCTGGTTAGGTACCTTATGGTTGAGCGAACTCACATCTTAATCAATCCACTAAGGTCCTAAAAGGAAAGATTCATAAAATCCGTCGTGCATCATCCATAATTTGGGGTGTTTCACTTGGTTGTCTCTCTTCTCATCCCTTCCCTCTCTTGTGTGCATTACCTGATTGTTGTTTAGATCTTGGTTAGGATTGTTTACTTCTTTTTCCTAGGTGCTCTAGTGTATGTGGAGTTTCCTCACACCCTCAGGATCATCTCCTAGGGGTAGCTCGCATTTCCATTCCAATCTTAATCCCCTGTTCAACTCATCACCCACCATGTCGTCCTACAACTTCTCCCATTCCCATGAGGATTCTCTCCCTCAGGGACTTCTCGAGGACCCGCCTAGGGTCACCCATGTGCAGGGGGGAGAGGGGACTGCCCCTCCTCTCCCAACCATTGTCATCGAGGGTCCTCAGCCCTCCCTTTCTAGTTCCTCCTCAAAAAATTCGGCCAGTCAGGTTCTCAACATGATGGCCCAACTTGATCCAACCCAACTCCACCTTCTGAAACAGGCTTTGCAAGGGGCAGATGCCCCGCCTTCTACGCTCTCTTCTGGCGTGACTGCTATCGCCACTTTCATATCCCCGGTAATTGGATTAGGGGCCACCTCTGCGGCCCCCATTGATCTTACCCCTGTTCGTCCTCAGGCTCTTCGATTCTCCGCCATTGAAGGGGGCCAGGCTTCTACCTTTGCCCATCAGCCGCTTGATAAGGGGAAGACCCAATCCCCTCCAGTTCTTATGTTGATCCTTACGCCACCTTCTCTTCAGCGCCGTAGGCCCCCGTAGCCCCGGTTGATTTCATCCGTCTCCAACCAGGGGCCGCCCAGTTGGCTCATGCGGATGTGGGCCCTTCCTTGGCCCATTATCCATCTTATGAGCTGCCCCCTCAGTCAGTCTTCCCTTCGGCTCCATACTCTGATTCCGTCCTTCCGGCCGTATCTCCTCCTTCCCGGGAACGGGAACTTCTGAACAAATGGGCTGCCATCCAGCAGTAGATTGACCTCCTCCACAAGCGGGTCGGCCCGCAGTCTCTAGCTGATGTCCCCATTCCTAATTTCAGATACATTCGCTTTCCTCCCCAGTCTGAGCTCCCCGTATAATGGAAATACGACGGGAATGGCAATCCGTTTATTCATGTCAGGGAGTTCCTTTATGAGTCGGCTCAGTTCCAACACGACGACCGCCTGATGGCGTATTTGTTCCGCCGATCCTTGGACGGGGTCGCCCTTGAATGGTTCTACACCTTGCCTCTGGAGGAGGCAGAAAGTTTCAAGACCGTGAAGGAGAAGTTTATTCCGAGATTCCAGGATCGGGTTGGTCCCGAGTATTCTTTGACAGACTTAGTTGCAGAAAAAATGAAGCCATATGACGACTTTGACGCATATGCAGATCGATGGAGGCAGATGGCCTCGCGTGTGCCCGGGCAGATCCCAGATGAAGAAAAAGTCAAGTTGTTAATTTCTAATGCTACTCTGACGTTTCGTAATATCTTGGCAATGAACGACATTTCTAACATGCACCAGTTGTACAGTCGGGCCCGGTTCATCCAGACCCAATTCAAAGACTCCCCCATCCATTCTCTTTTCGAAGCCCAGAAATCTAAAACCACCCGAAAGTCCCAAGGCCCAGTTACGAAGGGAGTACAAACTAATGAGCAGGTCCAGGCTGTTCAGTTCCCTAACCAGCCCGCTTCACCCCGTTTCCAGCAACCCCCACGCAACCCCAAGTTCTCCGTTCCACAAGCTCCTGTGGACGTACGGCATGCGCGTCTACACACTCGAGGGCAAGCCGAAGACGAAAATGCCGAATAAACCTCACGCCTCGCCCAATCAGGACGAGAACTTGCTTGGTGGTCTACTACCCGCTAAGGAAGCCCCCCAAGCAGAAGATACAGCTACAACGCTCCGACCGGCCATGTCAAGAGCTGAATCAAGGAAAAGTCGGGAACTCCGGCACAGTCTCGGGATGCACCGAAAGTCATGGAAAGTCTGGGACCAAGCCCCAAAGGCTGTAAATAGGATATTATGAAGGCTATACGTTGCAACAAGAACATTCTAGGAGCGCCGACACTCGAATAAATGGCTGCGGCTTCGAAAAGAATCCATTCAAGGCTTAAAACAGCGCGAAAGGGCCTTAAACCGGCGCGCTCTAAACCGGCGCGCCCCATTTTTTTTCATGTGCCCTTGCTTTGGCCTTAAACCGGCGCGCCCTTGCTTGGCATTAAACCGGCGCGCCCTTGCTTGGCATTAAACCGGCGCGCCCCTCCTTGCTTGGCATTAAACCGGCGTGGCCCTTGTGTGCTGATAATCCGGCGCGCACAACTCCGCGCCGTTTTAACCAAAGGGCCATCCCATCTATACTCCGATGCTCTGTTTCTGGATGAATCTCACACGAAGTCCATAGAGGAGAAGAACAGTGGCATTCAATGCCCGTCCCATAGCCATTTAAAGATCGCAGAGTTGTGCACACCCCAACTCGACAGCGCAATGGTGGTAGCAGCAGAGGCCAGCACCGACGGTGGCAGCAGCAGTAGATCTCCAGACAAAGCTACGAACATCCCGTCCTCGGATGAATGGCAGCGTACGGCGCGAACCAGCGGCATCCAACGCAACGAGTCAACTCCCAGCGTTGCTGCGAGCAGGGCAGAGGTGGCGGGAATTCTCCCCCACTAGCCATTTCTACAAGGAACGCAACCTGTCCTATATATAGGTGGGTGAAAGAAGAAGGGAGCTGGTTGCTCGAACCCCCTCGGCTGTATGTAGTGAAGAGAAGAAGAAAAAGAAAGAGGAGAAGGCCACCCGAAGAGAAGGAAGCTCCACCCACCCACGCCAGAGAGGTGAAGAAAGAAAGAGAGAGGAGAGTGAGAGTGAGAGGTGAGCTCGGAGGGGGAGGAGCTTGTGCTCCGTTCCCCCTCCCCCATCGATGTATTCCCTCCTTTCCCTCTACTGTATTCTCCCCTTTTCTCGCTTTAGGGTAGATTCCCAGCTGTATTTCCCTTTGCAAATGAATAAAAAGAGAAGTTCTTTTCGCAACATACGGTGTTCTTCTGCTTCCCTCTCTTTCCCTCTGCCTTCTCCTCATCCAGGCCCTTCGAAGCTTACTTCTCCATAGCATGGCCTTCGAAGGAGTCCGTCAGGGGATGAACATTCATGGCCTCTCATGGCACACATTCGTCCCGCTTATGAAACCATCACCCGTGAGCTGTGGGAGTTCTTGAAGGCTAGTCCTCGAGCTTCATACACTCACTTATGGATTATTGGACCGCCGTGAGGTCTACATTTTGAGGTTCACCCCGGAGCAATCCGATTGGTGTTCCCCATGTTTCTCTGGCAAGCCTCAGTCCGGGGGAGGTGCTGCCCATTTTTCGCCAGGAACAAACGAACAAGCTATTCTCTGAGGGCCAGAACATCATATGTTGGCAGCCTCTGAACCAAACCGAACAATCCTGCACAATGAACACTTCTAATAAAACATTCATATTTTCATGCCAATCTACCTTAATAAACAACTAAAACACTTAAACTCTCTTTCCACAAGCTTAATCCATCAATAAGATGAATAAATCAATCTACAGATTAACTTGCAGTTGAACGAAATAAGAAACATAGCAGCAGAATAAAAGAAAACCCCATAGAAGCTTAACTCGGCGCGCCCTAATCCGGCGTGGGCTAATCCGGCGCGGTACCCCCCCGCGCCTGTTTAGCTTCACACTCAAAACTCCATCCCTTTTTCCTGAGCTCAAACCGACGCGCCCCCCTTGGGCTCCATTAACCGGCGCGCACCCCTTTGCTCACTAAACCGGCGCGCCCATCCCTTGACCTCTCTCTTAAACCGGCGTGCCTAAGAGAGAAAGAACGCGCTACTGAGCTATAGCGCCTTCAGATTCCGAAAACGGAACTGAAAAATGAAGGGGTAAAATGATCATAACTTTCTCATTTCTCAATGGAATTTAACAAATGAACTATCAATGGAAAGAGGACAGAAAAATGAACAAGATGACATAATTTAATTGAAGTTTAGCCTGAGAGACACCTACCTTTAGTCGGATCTAAAGAATATCCCCAAATATAAGAAAACCCTTTGATCTTCCAAATCTTCCTTCAAATCTCCACCAATCTTCGCAGCAGCATATACTTAACCTCCAAGGATGATTTGAGGGTTGAATGGGGTTCTATTTATAGCCAAAACTTGGCCAAATTTGTCAAGATTCCTTGCCTAACAATGCCAAACTCTCCAACTCCGAATTAGAAGAAAATTCTAATTTCTCCTCTTAACCTAGCCTCAATTTGGTGTGAAACCAATGTAAAAACGGCTGGTCCAAGGTGGGCTGTTAGGTAAGGGTCGATTTTTGAGTCAAACTTCTAGAAATGGGGTTATTATAATCCCTTAAATATCATATTAAACACATGTTACGAATTTAAGGTTAATTTAACCTTTATTGAATCCTTTAACCATTAATTCAGCCCATTATGGATTATCCAATGGGCCAATTGTAAACCTAATCCATTACATGGACTTTTATTGGGCTTACTAGGATTTATCTAAGGTTTAAAGCATTTAATATCTATTTATTTCTAGTTAATTCAAGTAAATTCAATAAACTAGTTCATTTCATATAGTAAAAATGAAATTTGATTATTTCATGAAAATTTTAATTACATAATGAAATTAAAAATTTTATTTCTCATTTTTGATTATCGGGTTTCTACAATGAATAAATCAATCAACAGATTAACTTGCAGTTGAACGAAATAAGAAACAGAGCAACAGAATAAAAGAAAACCCCATAGAAGCTTAACTCGGCGCGCCCTAATCCGGCGTGGGCTAATCCGGCGCGGTACCCCCCCGCGCCGGTTTAGCTTCACACTCAAAACTCCATCCATTTTTCCTGAGCTCAAACCGGCGCGCTATACTGTTCATTGCCCTAAACCGGCGCGCCCCCCTTGGGCTCCATTAACCGGCGCGCACCCCTTTGCTCCATTAATCGACGCGCACCCCTTTGCTCACTAAACTGGCGCGCACCCCTTTGCTCACTAAACTGGCGCGCACCCCTTTGCTCACTAAACCGGCGCGCCCATCCCTTGACCTCTCTCTTAAACCGGCGTGCCTAAGAGAGAAAGAATGCTCACTAAACTAATCAAAAGTTTCCCCCCTTCCATAATCCAAATTTTGTTCCGGGGGCGCTGCCCCCGGAAACCCCCACAAGGGGCGTTGCCCCCTTGACCTGACCGCGCAGGTCGATCCGCGTGCGAAGGCGCACGATGGCGAGTTCGGGCTCCACATTTGACAATTCACTCCCCCGGACTCGGTGCAAAGAGAAAATCAATGATGCCTTGTGGTATCGGACGTGGACCTCGGAGCCTCTGACATGGTCATGATCTGAACACATCTCGGGCCAATAGTTCGTTAACTCGACCCGCTTCTCCCGGGATCTAATCCCGCAACCCCACATTAAACTTGTCGTGTCTATGGCAGACATTTGCACGGTTTTATCATCATCTTTGATGCTTCAAACGTGGACTCACGTCTGAACAATGAATGGTCCGACCGTGACCGACACGCACGTATACCTTGGAACCTTCGTTTTCCAGGACTATGCCTGAAGAGGAAAGTAATGGCGCCCCGTGGCATCAAACGTGGTCCTCGGAAACCCCGATATGGCCATAGTCCGCAACCACCTCGGGCCAATAGATCATTAGCTTGACCCATCTTCATCGGGATCCGATCCCGCACCCACATTAAACTTGCCGCACCTACGGCAGTCATCCGTACGGTTTTATCGTCGTCCTCGGCGCTACTAATACGGACTTCCGTCCGAATAATGAATGGTCCGTTAGTGACCGACATATATGCCGGGATCCGATCCCGCAATCCCATGAAACGTGCCGTACCTACGGCAGGCATCCGTGTGTCTTTGTCGTTGTCTTCGATGCTTCGAATACGGACTCTCGTCCGAATACTTGATGGTCTGTTAGTGACTGACATATATATCGGGATCTAGCCCCGCACTTGCACTAAACTTGCCGTACTCACGGCAGACATTTACACGGATTCGCTCCCGTCACCATCTTGTTTTCTATACGGACCTTTGTCCGAACATAAAATGGTCCGTGTATGACCGACAAAATCCGAATGGAACGAGACGGCTCTCATCTTCACCGAACCATACGTGCGGGAATATCAATAAGACCTTCGTGAGTCACATTTGGACCTCGGGTTCGCCCCAACCATGGTCATCGCCTGACCCACATCCTAGGCCTATAGTCGGCTATCTCAGTACACATCTTTGTTTTGGAATATAGTCTCGGGACACTTTCCCGCTGCCCTTCGGCACCGGAAATATTAATGATGCCCACACAAGTCTTGTTTGGACCGCGGGAGGCGCCCCTGGAATGGTCCTGACTCGATCTTGCACCGGGCCAATAAACTCGCTGATTTCTGACCGCTCTAACCGGGATTCAACCGAATGTCTTCTATCCCTTTAAACAATAAATTTGCCGTACCCTGGCATACATATGCTCCAACTTTCCCCGTGATGATCACGATTCTCTGAAGCCGGATGCTCGTCCGAATATCAAAATGGTCCCTTGAGTGACCGACATATTTCGAATGCTTGTTTCCCTAGACATAGGGCTTTCCGACTGATTCGAGACCGCTATCGGCTTGTTTCTCTCGATATATTTTTCTGGCCATGAGGCCCCTTTTCCCGGCGATTAATCAAGGGTGTTCCCCTCTCCGGGGGGATGTAAATGACGCCGTGACCTTTATGGCGCAGCGGGTCTCAATCCCGACACGAACCACACAATCGTCTGATTAGTCAGATCGAGCGCACAATAAATCGTCACTTTGTGACTGGCACGCCCACGCACTTAATAAACACCAATAAACAAATAAACAATGATTTTATTAAATAAAAAGTGCGTCCACAGCTCCCCGACCCACTTTCCAAGCTCCGCAGCATCCATAAAAACTGCCACCACCACAACAACCACAACAGCCACCCCAGTACCATAATGTCCCTCCTCCCGCTGGTTATGGGCCTGCTCGACCGGGACCCAAGAGAGTCAATTACCCGCCACTTCCAGAAACACTCCCCGACATATTTTCGGCCTTAATGTACACTGGTTACATTCAATTGCCTCCGGAATGCCAGAACTTGAATCCGGCAGCCGATCAGTCAAGGTATTGCATATACCATCGGCAGCCCGGGCACATGATCGAGAGATGTTATCAATTCAGATATTTGGTTTATGATTTGCATGAGGGCCAGAGGATTGATTGGGCCCAAATGCATAAGTTGATTGAAGATATCAAGGAAAGAAGAACACAAGCTAGGCCGCAGTAGGCGACGCCTCAGCAGTAGCAGCTTCAGCAACCTCCCCAACAACAACAACCTCCACAGCAGCAGCAGTAGCACCAAGACCTCGGGATTCATCAGAATCCCATGCCAGAACATCTGACCGCTCCTCAACAGCAACAACAACAGCCGCCGGCACCGGCTCAAGTGAATGCAGTCCACTACCCAGCCCTTAATGATGGGTGGTCTTTTGATGATGAGACCCCCGCTCACCTTTTGGCCTTCAACCACACCAACTTCCCCGCACCTTCTGTTCCTTCCATTCTCCGGCCCACCACCTTGGCCATCGCTCCACCCCCTGTCGTCTCCCAATCACCTATTGCACCCCCCACGTTCCCCACCATTCCATCAACCCTTCCACCATTACCCGCCATGCCCTCCATCATCACCCCTCCATTTAACCCTTCACCAATCATCATCCCGCCAGGGCCCGTCAGGCCAGCCTCCGCCATCCTCACCCCCATTTTTACCCCTTCCCCTTACCCTGTCAGGCCAGTCGGAAGTCCATCTGATGCCATGCTGGCATGACAATGCGCCCTCCGGAGCGAGCGTCCCTTCCACCGAGTTTACCCTTCCTCCGGTGCTTCTGCACCCAACCCTCAAGTCCCTTTCTCTACAGTCAAAGCAGAAGAAATAGACCCCTTGCCAGGCACGAAATATGACTTGCTACAGCACTTAGACCGGATGCCGACCAAGATATCAGTTTTGGAGTTGACCAAAAGATCCACGCTGCATCAGGATGCCCTCAGGGCTTTTCTGCAGATGGGTATGGTCAGCGAGGACGTGGTGGTAGACAGTTTGCCGTCAGTGTTGACAACAATTACAAGGGGGCCCTCCATTTCATTCTCTGAGTCAAAACTGGCACCCCCAGAGGCACGATAGTTGCCACTCTGCATTACTATTTCTTTAAACAAAGTGGCAGTTGAATCAGCCCTTTTGGACACAGGAGCATCGATAAATGTGTGTCCGCTAAGTACACTGCGTGCCTGCAACATTTCAGAAGATATGCTTAGACCAACGCCAACCACGATGGCGGCATATGATAACTCCAGACGAGCATGCCATGGGGTCGTGACAGTCCAAGCCGAGCTAGGGCCTTTGGTAATGGATGTGGAGTTTTACGTTCTGGGCATAGACCCGATGTTCAAAGCAATTCTGGGTCGTCCATGGATAGATAGTTTGAATGATGTGCCTTCAACCGCCCACCAATGTCTTAAGTTCCCATTTCAAGGCCGGGTGGTTAAGGTAAAGAGTATCTCCATAGTCCAGTCCGTTGATGTGATTGCAGATAAGATTCTTCCCACCTTGTGGCCGAGCAACTGGCCAGTTCTTTCCATGATGGACTTAAATTATTAATGGGCATATGCGTCACGCAAGCCCGCCACTGCACTAGTAAATGTGAATTAAGTCCAAGATTAGAGATTCGAAAGGGTGGCACATGATTTTAAAGTTAGGCTATCAGCCGGGCCTAGGCCTCGGCGCGCAATTGCAGGGGCGAACTAAGCCCGTCCCTAAAGGCAGAAAGATGGGCCGGAGAGGCCTCGGCTACCGAGTGATGTAAAACCACCTTGGACCTCTTTTGCAAGCATTCAAGTTTGACAGCGGACTCACACTAGCGAGCTCACCCGTATGGCGCACACTAGTGCCCGATGGCGACTAGGCGATGTTGGAGAGGGTCCGAGGCGGGACCTTGAGGCTCCAATGGTTGGCTAGCTTTGGGAGAACCCCAAATGGGCCTAGGATGCCCAAATCATGGGCGGCCAACACACCAAGGGTGTGGGTTAAGTGGATGCTCTCACAACTCGCCCGCGGTGGTCACTCAATTTGGGTAGCAATTTAAAATCGGACACTCTCTTACCGCCGACGGAGTAACTATAACAATACTAAGCTAAGCAAGTCCATTATAGCAATGAGAGATGTTCAGGAGCTCACCTAGCCGGCGTGAAGACGCCGACTCCGGCCGGAGACGGGGGCGAGCGGGGAGGCGAGGGTATGTACCCGCACGCCACGTCGATTGAAGCTTCAAAGCTGCGACTTAATAATTACATGAACTACACCCCATGCAAGGGGGGGGGGATCTTGGGGTGGGAATTATGTAGATTACAGCCAAAACTACCTCCACACAGGGATCGGCCTTCAGCCGGCCAAGCGGGGTGGGGGAATGATGTAGAAAACCCGACCTCCGGAGCTTTGCCGGTTCTGCCAATCTTCTGAATTGCTGGACAGGGGGTCAGTGATGAAGCTGCTAAAAATTCCAAAGAACTCGTAACATGATGAGACTTGCGCCAAAAGCTTGCCAACGGATCAAGGATGATCTCTGAATTTTTTCTGAACTTGGTACAGTCGTTTCTGTCCGGGGCAGGGTCTGGAACTGGACTGATTGGTTCTGCCTCTGTCTGGTGCAGAACAATGTGGCTGGTTGCAGAGGGTGCCACGATCTCTACCAAGCTCGGATTGATACGAGACCTGAACCGTTGGAACCATGGTCGAGTCTTCTTTCTTTCGGCGCCAACGGTGGGGTCGGAAGATGTCGGAGAAGACCGGGGCAATCAGATGAGTAGAGGGGTGTCGGTTCTGGCTCCTGTAAACTGACCTGACACACTTGGAGTAGAAAATTCGTAACTTTAGATGCTGATATCCAAATGCATCTCTGCTTCTTGAGGATGAAATAGAACTTGAGAGGGAAGAATGTTGCTGAAGAACACTTGATCTGAATCCCAACAGGTTCGTCGTGGATGAGCTTCCACTCTCGCTCTGGTTCTCTGCCTGGGGTCTTCTGCGCAGTCGAGGGAGATCGGCTCCTGCGGACAGCTCCGACCTCAGAAGCCGGCGAGACCACCACCGTTGGAAAGGTATCTCGCAGAAGATTCCATAAATGTAGGCCTTGCCACCTGAATCTTTGGGGGACGGTCGTGACTGCTTCTGCAAGTTTCTGTAACTCTGCTGCCTGAAACAGAGGCAGAATGAGGAGAAGAAGAAGATGTGGAGAAGGGGATGGCCAAGAGAGTAAGAGGTGGAGGAGGGCGACCAGACCAAGGGGAGTCTGGTTTGGGTCGACCTAGGGTGTGGGAGGGATGTGAGAGGGGAGGGAATTTCGAATTTGGGCTTTGGGAGAGGTTAATTCAGCCTTGGGAAGGTGGAGAGGTGCTTAGGGAAGTGGAAAGGTGCCTAGGAGAAGGGGTTTCCACCTAGGGGTTGGAGGGGGAATTGAATGAGTGCATGGGGAAGGGGAAGGGGCCTTAATGAGGGGTGAATGGGGAGGAGAGAGAATGAATTTCGAAATTGGGGTGGGGAGGAGAGAGAGAGGGGGCACAACCCACTTAGAGAGAGTGATAGTAAGAGAGAGAGAGAGAGGGAGATATTGAGAGAGAACTAGAAGGTATGGAAATTTTCTGGATTCAATATTCAAGCATAAGTTGTTACAAATGAGAGAGGGGTGGGGCTATTTATAGACTCCACACTTTTCCTAAGACCAAACTGACCCTGACAAACTAACTAATGACCAAACAGTCCAAGGGAGGGGCGCCCCTGGGCCTAGCCCAATGGTTTGGGCCCATTAACTAATCATACCAACATAATGACTTCAAGACTTAGGAAAAATGACTCAACAACCTAAGTACATGACTCAAATAAAGGAAAAATTACATGATATTGACTCAAAGAAAATGTGAAGATTACATGACTAGACTCAAAAATACATGACTAATATAATGGCGCTTGCCAACGAACAATCCGAGTCTGGAGAAAATGTGGAGGGGCAAGGGATGCCCTCATCATACCCCGGGGGTGGGGAAAACTCGACCCCGTCGAGTATGGGTCCACCAGGGAAGTAGTATATCGAACTGCGGCTCTGGGCGATCCACGATCCCCATACTCAACCCGCGACCACAGTCGGGGAACGGCGCTTCAGCTCGACAAAGTGGCTCGGTCATACCCTCATGCTGGCGATGGGATCTTGCTTGCCTAGTATTGATGCCGTATGCTCACGTCGGGCACTCGGGCTAATTTGTGGTGGCACTCCGAAGGTGTCTCTCGCAAGGATAGGTGTAAGCTCAAGGCACTCACTAGGATCCACCGCGGTGCCCCTAGAGGGTGCTGGATCCGCCACATGAGAGATGGGGAGAATCCCAAAACCCTTTTGAAAGTTCAATCCATAAGCCAGGTTGCCAAAGCCACTCGGAACTTGGCAAGGTCCAAGTCCTCGTCCCCTCAATTTGGAGGTGAGCCCAGGGTAGAGCCACTCCAAAGTCATCATCGTAGTTACCAACTTGGAGTTTCAAGTGGCGCTCACGAGTTTTTGCTTGCTTATTGTGAATCTCACCGCTTGCTACTTGATATTTGCTTGGATGCATATGCCATGCTTTATGATGCGGTGGGAGTGGACAATGTATGGTATGTAAAGGTGGTCCGGGGCAGCCAAATGTAGTTCGATCATGCTTTGATGCCATGAGGACTGTGATAGACTTAGGGGGCCCGGGACATCCATAGATGAACCTTTTATGCATGGGTATGACGAATGTCGGGGGACCCGGACATCCATGTATGCTCCTAACATTCATAAGACCAATGGTGAATTGGGGAGGACCGTTACACCCAAATATGGACCACTCATACTTCCTACTTGACATGTGGGTGTTGTGAATGAATGGACCCGACTTTCTAATCATGCCAAGTGGTGTGTTGTGCCAAGACTCATGCACTCCTATCCTAGAGATGACTTCCATGTGCATGGGTGTGGGGTGGCCCTTGAGCTTCCACTCGTATGGATCAAAGGGATCTAAGAAGGGAGGCATCATGGGATGGGATAATTCATCAATCCTAAGGTTTATGTTGCCTAAGGTCAATGCTCCCTTGGTGTAACCCGATTCTAGGAAGGGAGGGGTTTGGGTTAATATGGGCGGTAAGGGTAGGGTAAGGTGGGTGGTGAATAAGGTGAGTGGGTTACATAGAGATCTAGGCTCCCATAGGAAAGGGTCAAAGGGATCATGGTAAAGGTCACCTAGATGGGGGTACTCCATGTCCTCAAGGTCCTCATATGGTGGGGAGTCGCCTTCCTCTAATGAAATGGTTGGGCCGGTGTATGGGGTGGGTTGGATGGTCAAGGTTCTAGGAATCACAATGGTAGGGGAGTGGACCGGGATGGGCTCTTCCACTATGGGGAGAATGAAAAGGAGGTCACTAGTGTAGCAACCAATAGTGCAAATCGAGGTGATAGACCCAATGCATAGATGGATGAGGTCAAGGCTCTTGGGTCGGTCCGCCCCTAGGGTCAACAAAGAAGTCAAGTCTAATTGCCACTCTAGACCTTGGAGGAGATCATCCCAATATTCTACCTCATAGTAGGATTGGATTGTGGTGTGATAGGAGTGGAAGGGTACAATGGGAAGGTTTTGCTCCATGGGTGGGTAAACATAGGACATGATGGGGTGAATTGGTCTCTCCTTTAGCATTCTAGCTCGGGGCCCATCTATGATTACGGTGCTAGTTGTGAAGGCTTGTGGCTCTTGGGGTCCAAGCTATGTGGAGGGGACATTTGTGATTCTTCCTCACCATAGGTATGAACTTGGGTTTCCTCAAGGATGGGGATGGGTTCCGGAATGGTATCTACTCCCATGTGGATGGTTATGGTCTCCTTTCTCAAGGGAATGGGAAGGTCTATTGAGGGTGGGGTGATGATGGTTGGTGCATGGTGTACCCGGGGTGGTGGGTAATGGGAAACTTGGTTTTGGATAGGGAGGGGAAGTAGTGGAAGCCTAGGACTTGGGACTTTTGGGGTAGGGAGTGGGAGATGGGTTGGTTGGGGTGGCTTGGGTTGGTTGGTTTTGGGGGGAGTGTCCCTTTTAGGGGACAAGGGAGGAGTGGTGGTGGGGACCAAGGGGGCTTGTGGGGTATGGGTTTGGTGGGAGCTTTTGGATTGGAGGGTGGTGGCCGTCATGGGCCTAGGTGGGGAGGTGGAGGCCTTGGACACTTGGGTTCTAGTGGTAAAGGTTTGGACGGGTGGGTTTGGGGAAGTGGGAGTGCTCCATGAGTTTTGGTAACCTGGGTAGGAAGGGGACATATATTTTGCTCTAAGTTGCTCCTTCATGTCCTTCCAAGTGGTGATGGGGGTTTCCCTTCTAAGTACCTTTAGCCCGACAATTTGCATCCAATAAGTTTTGGCACATTTGGTAAGTTGCATTTTGGCAACCCATGCCTTTTCATCCTCGGACATAGGATACAAAGTGAAGTATTGGTCCATTGTAGCTTCCCAATCTAAATATTCTCTAGGAGAAGTTCCATCAAAGGTGGGAAGTGGGAAAGGGGCCATCCTATCGTCCGTCCTTGGGGCGGGCCTATTTTCTCCAAGTTGGTTGAGTCGGCCCGATATGTTATCAAGCTGCTCATTGGCATAGGTCAATGCTTTCATGAAGTAGTTGACATGGCCGGGGAAGTTATGGGTGTTAGTGGTAGGCATCTCTTGGTGGCTTGGACTTATGGAGTGGGCCGATTGGTAAGGTCAATATGAGGTGGCCATACTAGGGGACAAGAGTGATGCACTTGAAGACTCTAAATGCATAGACATGCCCTAGGACCAACTTGATAGAGACAAGTTGTGAACTTGCTCTGATACCACTTGATGTAAAATCACCTTGGACCTCTTTTGCAAGCATTCAAGTTTGAGCAGCGGACTCACACTAGCGAGCTCACCCGTATGGCGCACACTAGTGCCCGATGGCGACTAGGCGATGTTGGAGAGGGTCCGAGGCGGGACCTTGAGGCTCCAATGGTTGGCTAGCTTTGGGAGAACCCCAAATGGGCCTAGGATGCCCAAATCATGGGCGGCCAACACACCAAGGGTGTGGGTTAAGTGGATGCTCTCACAACTCGCCCGCGGTGGTCACTCAATTTGGGTAGCAATTTAAAATCGGAGACTCTCTTACCGCCGACGGAGTAACTATAGCAATACTAAGCTAAGCAAGTCCATTACAGCAATGAGAGATGTTCAGGAGCTCACCTAGCCGGCGTGAAGATGCCGACTCCAGCCGGAGACGGGGGCGAGCGGGGAGGCGAGGGTATGTACCCGCACGCCGCGTCGATTGAAGCTTCAAACCTGCGACTTAATAATTACATGAACTACACCCCATGCAAGGGGGGGATCTTGGGGTGGGAATTATGTAGATTACAGCCAAAACTACCTCCACGCAGGGAGGGGCCTTCAGCCGGCCAAGCGGGGTGGGGGAATGATGTAGAAAACCCGACCTCCGGAGCTTTGCGGGTTCTGCCAATCTTCTGAATTGCTGGACAGGGGGTCAGTGATGAAGCTGCTAAAAATTCCAAAGAACTCGGAACATGATGAGACTTGTGCCAAAAGCTTTCCAACGGAACAAGGATGATCTCTGAATTTTTTCTGAGCTTGGTACAGTCGTTGCTGTCCGGGGCAGGGTCTGGAACCGGACTGATTGGTTCTGCCTCTGTCTGGTGCAGAACAATGTGGCTGGTTGCAGAGGGTGCCACGATCTCTACCAAGCTCGGATTGATACGAGACCTGAACCGTTGGAACCGTGGACAAGTCTTCTTTCTGTCGGCACCAACGGAGGGGTCGGAAGATGTCAGAGAAGACCGGGGCAATCAGATGAGCAGAGGGGTGTCGGTTCTGGATCCTGTAAACTGACCTGACACACTTGGAGTAGAAAATTCGTAACTTTAGATGCCGATGTCCAAATGCATCTCTGCTTCTTGAGGATGAAAGAGAACTTGAGAGAGAAGAATGTTTCTAAAGAACACTTGATCTGAATCCCAACAGGTTCGTCGTGGACGAGCTTCCACTCTCGCTCTGGTTCTCTGCCTGGGGTCTTCTGCGCAGTCGAGGGAGATCGGCTCCTGCGGACAGCTCCGACCTCGAAAGCCGGCGAGACCACCACCGTTGGAAAGCTATCTCATAGAAGATTCCATAAATGTAGGCCTTGCCACCTGAATCTTTGGGGGACGGTCGTGACTGCTTTTGCAAGTTGCTGTAACTCTGCTGCCTGAAATAGAGGTAGAATGAGGAGAAGAAGAAGATGTGGAGAAGGGGATGGCCAAGAGAGTAAGAGGTGGAGGAGGGCGACCAGACCAAGGGGAGTCTGGTTTGGGTCGACCTAGGGTGTGGGAGGGATGTGAGAGGGGAGGGAATTTCGAATTTGGGCTTTGGGAGAGGTTAATTCAGCCTTGGGAAGGTGGAGAGGTGCTTAGGGAAGTGGAAAGGTGCCTAGGAGAAGGGGTTTCCACCTAGGGGTTGGAGGGGGAATTGAATGAGTGCATGGGGAAGGGGAAGGGGCCTTAATGAGGGGTGAATGGGGAGGAGAGATAATGAATTTCGAAATTGGGGTGAGGAGGAGAGAGAGAGGGGGCACAACCCACTTAGAGAGAGTGATAGTAAGAGAGAGAGAGAGAGGGAGATATTGAGAGAGAACTAGAAGGTATGGAAATTTTCTGGATTTAATATTCAAGCATAAGTTGTTACAAATGAGAGAGGGGTGGGGCTATTTATAGACTCCACACTTTTCCTAAGACCAAACTGACCCTGACAAACTAACTAATGACCAAACAGTCCAAGGGAGGGGCGCCCCTGGGCCTAGCCCAATGGTTTGGGCCCATTAACTAATCATACCAACATAATGACTTCAAGACTTAGGAAAAATGACTCAACAACCTAGGTACATGACTCAAATAAAGGGAAAATTACATGATATTGACTCAAAGAAAATGTGAAGATTACATGACTAGACTCAAAAATATATGACTAACATAATGGCGCTTGCCGACGAACAATCCGAGTCTGGAGAAAATGTGGAGGGGCAAGGGATGCCCTCATCACCGAGAGTCGGCATTGTCCATACTGGGAGACTTCGGGCCGCTAACGTGGGATTACCGTCAACATTTTGTGAAAGGCCCATTGCAGCCCGGTACCTTGAAGAAGCCGCCGCCATGTTCTGATGTAAAGACTGATGCCTCCCATGATGTTGCTGACCCACCGCCGCTGCTGAAGGGGCTGGTGGGTGATATGGACGATTTCTGCAGTTGTTTTGGGAAGCTATTTTATGAAGAAGATCGCCCGCAGAAGATGGAGATGCAGCAGGTGAAGCGTTCTCCGACTGAGCTAGTGCAACGGAGGCCGCGGGAAGTGGGGAGCTCCATCACTACCTTTTCTTTGTCCCCGTCCCGTCTTGCCTCCTAGTTTCAACAACTGGGGTTTGTTCCCCGTTCCCCTCTGATCATGGTCAACCCGTACTTCATGGAAAGACCGCCTGAAATCCTGTTTGTGCCATGTGCATGTGGGCGCTGCCCACCCATTGATTTATCAACCCTGTTTACTCCTCCTTCCCCCACTGCCCAACTCCACGAAATGTGGTTTTGATCCTCCGACCCGTTCTTCGATTGCATCTTCCCCGATTTGTTTCCCATGCAACTCCCTCCACCCCCATCTTCTTCTTCCTGTCGCATGATCACCTCCGACCTCCAAAAAAAATGCCAATTTTAAAGCGGAGGTGTCAATGGAGGATTATGATGTGTTCTGCTCGTCTTCTCGGGGGCATGAGACCCCTGCTCCTTTCCCTGTAGACTTCCTGTCTCCTAGGGTAGATGTACATTCTGCAGAGTCTCCTAGGTTGGTAGCGTCAGTTGGGGTAGAGTCTAGTTCTAGTGTGGTCAGCACATTCACATCTATAGCGCACCCTGTGATGCGTCATGCTAAATCTGTTCCAGATAGGCTCCTCCAAGACTTAGCTCAGAGATGTCATGCCCTTCTTAAATGCCCTGAGTTTGTAGAGACCGCAATTGTTTTAGAAGATGATGAGGAATTAGAAGGGGCGTGGAGCAATGACGGGTTAGGTGTATATGAAGTCATAGATGAGAAGGACCCAGTCGAGGATGAGGGAAGCGATGTGGATGACACTGCCGATCTATACGCATAGGGATTAAAGCGATTTGATGAACTGTCAACGGCAGTGGATGAACCCACTAAAGAGATCAACCTTGGAACAGAAGAGGACCCTAGGCCCATAATTATTTTTGCTAATCTCCCTCCTCAGGTTGAAGAGGAGCTGATCAAGGTTTTGAGGGAGTACATCGATTCATTTGCCTGGTCCTATGAGGGCATGCCGGGTCTTGACCCCACGTTGGTTGAACACCGACTCATTCTAAACCAGGGGCGACACCCGTTAAGCAAAAGGCAAGAAGGTTCCACCCGCAATGGCCTTAAGGATAAAGGAAGAAGTCGATAAATTGCACAAGGCTAGGTTTATCAGAGTGGTTTTATATCCACAATGGGTGGTGAACAACATAGTCCCGGTAATGAAGAAAGATGGAAAAATTCAGATTTGTATCGATTTCAGGGACTTAAATAAGGCATGTCCGAAGGATGATTTCCCGCTTCCTCACATTGATGTACTAGTGGACAACACGGCTGGGTATGAGGCCCTCTCATTTATGGATGGGTATTCTGGTTACAATCAAATCCGTCTTGGTCCTGAGGACCAAGAAAAGACCTCTTTCACCACGCCCTGGGGCACGTACTGCTATGTCGTTATGCCATTCTGATTAAAGAATGCAGGTGATGTGGCACAGCCCAAGGATGACTAAATATGTAATGAACAACCTAGGACCTATATCCACAAGCATACAAGCACTCAATGATTCTCACAATAGCGTCTTACTTACACGGCACACGCGATCACCCGGTGGGGCCGGGGGATGATGGCAAGGGTCCGAGGCGAGACCCAATGAGTCTAATGGACTTAGTTGGCTTAGGCTGACCCCAAAGAGTCTAGGATTCCCAACTTAGTGGGCGGCTGGCCCGCAAGGCGGGGTTTGGGTGGCACTCTCTCACGGCCCGCGGTGGGCACCAACAAATGAACATACAAGAACGGACCCTCTTCTCACCGTCCGACGAGCAATCAAAGCAATACTAAACTTGCAGAAGTAAGGCTATCAAGGTTAGTATCAGTGGCTCACCTGATCGGTGTGAAGACACCGATCCCGCTCGGAGACGAGGGCGCGCCGGGAGGCGAGGGTATACACCCGATCGCCGCGGCGATGTAGCTTGACCTGAAAATGCAAAGGTGTACAACACTACGCCTCACGTAGGAGGGGTGATCTTGGGGTGGGGATTAGGCTTATTACATTCAAAACTACCTCCACGCAGGGAGGGGCCTTCAGCCGGCCAAGCGGGGTGGGGAATTAAGCTAAGGAACCCGACTTGTCGAATCCCGCCGGTTCTGCCAATCTGCAAATTCGCCGGAAAGTGGGGCGGTGTTGATGTTGCCAAAAATTCCACAGAGCGTGGATCTTGATGAAACCTACGCCAAAAGTTCCCCAAAAGGACGGGGATGGTGTCTGAATTTTGGTAGGAGCTCTGGAACTCAGGGCTGGTCGGGCCGGCGACTGGAACAGGTCAGCAACTTCTTCCTCTGGCTGGTGCAGAACAGGTACAGCAAGTTGCAGATGGCACCATGGACGCTCCTGACCTCCAAATGAGGCGAGCCTGGCGGTGACGTGATCATGGTCAGAGTAGCTTCGAGCAGGAATCGATGGGGCCCCAATTGGAGGTCGGGGAAGAGCGAGGTAGCTGGATAAGCAGGGATAGGTCAAACCTGGACCCACAGGGTGCAGATGACACACCCCGACGAAGAAAATGGTAACTGGAAGCTCCGGAGGCAGAATGAAGTCCTTCTTCTTGGAGATGACAGCTAACTGGTAGTAGTTTCAGCCCTCCAAAAATGGCACTCAGATCTTCAAGGAGGAAGCCTTGGTCGGACTGTGACTGCTGCTCTGGTTCCCTGCATGAGAGCTTCTGCGAGGTCGCGGGAGAATGGCTGCTGTGGACTGCTCGGAGCTTGGATGCCGACGAAACCACCTCACCTTGGAAGCTCTCTGGATGACCTTTCCAGAGATGTAGGCCTTGCCACAAGGAGTATCAGGGAGCAGCCGGAGACGATGCAACTTCAGGACCCCACTCTGCTGCCTGCGCCCTGCAACCTGAAACTCCAATCTTGCAAGACCAAAGGGAGTGGGAGGGAGAGTAGCACAGCTTGGGGTGATGGATGATGGTTTGTGGATATGGGAAGGACCTGGCTAGGGCTTCTGGAGGGTCTGGAGTGGCAGGGATAGATGGAGAGGGGGGCTGGAGCAGCTAGAGGTGGAGATGGGGGGTGGATGTGCACTAGAGAGAGGATGAGTGAGAGAGGAGGTGGGGGCGAATTTGGCTGTAGGGAGGAAGGGAATTTCGACCTAGGGTGATTAAGGTGGTGGGGAGATGGAAGGGCACAGCCCTAGGGAGAGGGAAATTCGAATTTAGGCTTTGGGAGGGGTTAATTCAACCTTGGGAAGGTGGTGGGGTGCTTTGGAAAGTGGAAAGGTGCCTAGGAGAAAGGGTTTCCACCTAGGGGTTGGAGGGGGAATTGAATGAGTGCATGGGGAAGGGGAAGGGGCCTTAATGAGGGGTGAATGGGGAGGAGAGAGAATGAATTTCAAAATTGGGGTGGGGAGGAGAGAGAGAGGGGGTACAACTCACTTAGAGAGAGTGATAGTATGAGAGAGAGAGAGAGGGAGATATTGAGAGGGAGATGGCAAATGCTTTTCAATATTCATCAAAAGTTGAATACATGAGGAGAGATGGGCCTATATATAGGCAACCATTCTTTACATGACCAAAATGCCCCTGGCAATAAGGCAAAAGACCGAGCATATCCTAGACTCAATCCAATGGGCCAAGACTACGGTAATAAGGCCCAATTAAGCATACTAAGGGAAATGGACTAGAACTACATGACTCAATAAAGGGAAATACAATGATAGGACTCAATAAAAGGAAAATACATAAAATGAAACTAAGGAAATGAAGATAACAAGTGTGGATCACAGTCAGTCCACATCAAGACTGTGCAGGCGACCCGAGCTAGAGGGAGTGTCGTAAGATGCCCTCATCAAATTCCCCGGGGTGGGGAGAACTCGACTCCGTCGAGTATGGGTCTGCCTGGCTGTCGTAATGCTCCAGTATGTCGGGGTCCAAGCGCAGCAGATCCTCCCGACTCACCCACGTGTCCTCTATCGGGGGACGGTTCTTCCACCTAACCAGGTAGCGCTGATACACCTTGTGCCTAGTAATGATACTCTGCTCATCCAGTATTGCCTCTATCTGCTCTCGTCGGTCTCTCAGGCTAGAAGGTGGAGTCCCTCCGGAAGTGTCCCTCTCAAGGTGGGGAAAAAAGCTCAAGCTCCTCACTGGGTTCCACCGCAGGGCCCTTGTAGGGTACCAGATCCGCCACATTGAAAGTAGGGTGTACCCCAAAACCCTCAGGTAGGTGTAGCTCATAAGCATTACTGTCAAGTCGCCTTAGAATTCGAAAGGGTCCCGAACCCCGTGCCCTCAACTTGGAGGCAGGCCCTGGAAGGAGCCGCTCCGTCCTCACCATCACCAAGTCTCCCACTTGGAACTCGCAGTGGCATCGGTGAGCATCTGCCCGCCTTTTGTAAGCCTCATTGCTCTTTCCTATATGCTTGCGGATTACATCAGGCAACTTTGAGGGGTGGTGCATAATGGACTTTGTGAATGAAGATTTCCAAGATTCCGAACTCTCAAAAGTGGACTTATCATGCCTATACTTGATTAGAATGGGAGGACCTGGGCATCCATATGTGGATCTATCACGTAAGTGGTAACAATGAAGCTTGCTAGACGAGGGAGGCCCTGGGCACCCACAAGTGAACCTATCATGCATAAGTGTGACGAATGTTGGGGAACCATGACATCCAAGGATACTCCTATCATTCATAAGACCAATGTTGAGTTGGGGAGGACCATTACACCCAAATAGGGATCACTCATGCTTCCTACTTGACATGTGGGTGATGTGAATGAATGGACCTAACTTTCTAATCATGCCAAGTGGTGTGTTGTGCCAAGACTTATGTACTCCTATCCCAAAGATGTCTTTGATGTGTATGGGTGGGGAATGGCCTTTGAACTTCCATGTGAAAGGATCAAAGGGATCTAGGAAGGTGGACATTATGGAGAGGAGCTCTTCCTTGCTTCCTAGGTATATGTCGCCTATGGCGATGGTTCCCTTTGTGTGGCTCGAGTCTTGGAAGAGGTGGGCATGGTCCAACATGGTGGGTCGGGAAAGGTGGGTTGTGGGTAAGGTGGGTGGGTCATATGGGTAACTAGGCTCCCTTTGGAAGGGATCGAAGGTGTCGTGGATTAGGCTTCCTAGGGAGAAGTGCCCTATGTTCTCAAGGTCTTCACAAGGTGGGTTTTCCTTATCTATTAGGATGATCGGGCCGGTGTAGTGAGTGGGTGGGTTGGCCAATGTCCTTGGGATCTCAATGGTAGTGGAGTGGATTGTGATGGGTTCTTCCTTCATGGGGAGAAGGAGGATGATCTCACTAGTGTAGTGGCCTCTCGTGTAGATAGTAGTGATGGAGCCAAAGGTAGGGCAAGTGAAGTTAATGGTGCTAGGCCTTGGCGACTCCCTAGCTAGCAGACCGGTCAAGTGGACTTGCCAGTATAGGCAACCCACTAAGTCTCCCAAATGTTCTACAAGATAGGAGGTTTGATAGGTGATATGGGGAGGCCGGAGGGGCACTAGTTGGGTTTGGTGTCTCATGGCTAGGAGGTATGGGTTCAAGTCATGGAGGGTGGGGTTTTGTTTTAGCCATTGGAGTATGGTTTCATCCATGATGAGGGTGTGTGGCTCTAGTGTACTTGGAGGAAGAGGGGTGGGTGAGACATGTGGCTCTTGGATTTTGCCTATGGTAGGAGGTGGATCTCGATTGGCAACCACCCTCACTTGGGTGGGTGTGGGGGTCACAATTCTCAAGGATAGTGGAGTAGGAAGGTTTATGGTAAGTGGGTTGGTGATAGTCGGCAATGTGCGCGCCTGGGGAAGTGAGTAAGGGTGGACTGGGGTTGGGATAGGTAGGGGAAGTAGTGGGGGGCTAGGATATGGTGGGGTTGGGGTTGGGAGTGGGAGATGGGTTGGGTGAGAAGTGTTGGTCTTAAGAGGTGTGACTTTTTGGGGGGATGATGGAGGGGTAGTGGTGGATTCCAAGGGATTTTGTAGGGTATGAATTTGGTGAGGGGTTTTGGGTTGGGGAGTGGTGTACATTATGGGTTTTGGTGAAGGGGTGGACATGGGGCCCAATTGGATTTGTAGAGCTATGGTTGTGGTGAGGGCTGGTAGATAGGGTGTGGATGTGGTGGTCGGGGTAGGATAGATGGGAAGTGGTGGGGAATGGGAGATTAGGGTCATGGGTTGGCAAGGAGGGGGTGAAGGAGTTGAAGTGCTCTTTAGGCTTTGGTGTTTTGAATGGGAGGAGGAAACATATCTAGTCCTAAGTTGTTCTTTCATGTCCCCCCAAGTGGTGATGGAAGCTTCCCTTCTAAGCACCCTTATCCCGACAATTTGCAACCATTGAGTTTGGGCGCGTTTAGAAAGTTGCATTTTGGCAAATTGGGCCTTCTCTTCTTCGGTCATTGGATACCAAGTGAAATAATGGTCCATGGAAGCCTCCCATTCTAAATACTCATTAGGATGAGTCCCATCAAAGGTGAGAGGCGAGGGAGGAGCCCTACTATCATTCACCCTTGGGGCGGGCCAATTTTCTTCTAGTTGGTCAAGTCGTCTAGATAGGTTATCAAGCTTGCCATTGGCATGGGTCAAGGTTTTCATGAGGTAACTGACGTGGCCAGGGAAGTCAAGGGTGTTAGTGGTAGGTATCCCTTGGGGTTTTGGATTCATAGTGGGATTGGAAGATGAAGTATTGGGTTGATAGTGAGTACCACTACGAGTGGTCATGCAAGGTTGGGTGGGCTATGCACGGGTGTGCGGATGCACCTATGACCTAGTATGATGATGACCCAAGACTAGACTTGTGAGGACAAGCCTATGACCGCTCTAATACCACTTGATGTGGCACAGCCCAAGGATGACTAAATATGTAATGAACAACCAAGGACCTAGATCCACAAGCATACAAGCACTCAATGATTCTCACAATAGCGTCTTACTTACACGGCACACGCGATCACCCGGCGGGGCCGGGGGATGATGGCAAGGGTCCGAGGTGAGACCCAATGAGTCTAATGGACTTAGTTGGCTTAGGCTGACCCCAAAGAGTCTAGGATTCCCAACTTAGTGGGTGGCTGGCCCGCAAGGCGGGGTTTGGGTGGCACTCTCTCACGGCCCGCGGTGGGCACCAACAAATGAACATACAAGAACGGACCCTCTTCTCACCGTCCGACGAGCAATCAAAGCAATACTAAACTTGCAGAAGTAAGGCTATCAAGGTTAGTATCAGTGGCTCACCTGATCGGTGTGAAGACACCGATCCCGCTCGGAGACGAGGGCGCGCCGGGAGGCGAGGGTATACACCCCATCGCCGCGGCGATGTAGCTTGACTTGAAAATGCAAAGGTGTACAACACTACGCCTCACACAGGAGGGGTGATCTTGGGGTGGGGATTAGGCTTATTACATTCAAAACTACCTCCACATAGGGAGGGGCCTTCAGCCGGCCAAGCGGGGTGGGGAATTAAGCTAAGGAACCCGACTTGTCGAATCCCGCCGGTTCTGCCAATCTGCAAATTCGCCGGATAGTGGGGCAGTGTTGATGTTACCAAAAATTCCAATGAGTGTGGATCTTGATGAAACCTGCGCCAAAAGTTCCCCAACAGGACGGGGATGGTGCCTGAATTTTGGCAGGAGCTCTGGAACTCAGGGCTGGTCGGGCCGGCAACTGGAACAGGTCAGAAACTTCTTCCTCTGGCTGGTGCAGAACAAGTATAGCAAGTTGCAGATGGCACCACAGACGCTCCTGAACTCCAAATGAGGCAAGCCTAGCGGTGACGTGATCATGGTCGGAATAGCTTCGAGCAGGAATCGACGGGGCCCCAATCGGAGGTCAGGGAAGAGCGAGGTAGCCGGATAAGCAGAGATAGGTCAAACCTGGACCCACAGGGGGCAGATGACACACCCCGACGAAGAAAATGGTAACTGGAAGCTCCGGAGGCCGAATGAAGTCCTTCTTCTTGGAGATGACAGCTAACTGCTCAGCCCTCCGAAAATGGCACTCAGATCTTCAGGGAGGAAGCCTTGGTCGGACTGTGACTGCAGCTCTGGTTCCCTGCATGAGAGCTTCTACGAGGTTGCGGGAGAATGGCTGCTGTAGACTGCTCGGAGCTCGGATGCCGACGAAACCACCTCGCCTTGGAAACTCTCTGGATGACCTTTCCGGAGATGTAGGCCTTGCCACCAGGAGTATTAGGGAGCAGCTGGAGACGATGCAACTTCAGGACCCCACTCTGCTGCCTGCGCCCTGCAACCTGAAACTCCAATCTTGCAAGACCAAAGGGAGTGGGAGGGAGAGTAGCACAGCTTGGGGTGATGGCTGATGGTTTGTGGATATGGGAAGGACGTGGCTAGGGCTTCTGGAGGGTCTGGAGTGGCAGGGATAGATGGAGAGGGGGGCTGGAGCAGCTAGAGGTGGAGATGGGGGGTGGATGTGCACTAGAGAGACGATGAGTGAGAGAGGAGGTGGGGGGCGAATTTGGCTGTAGGGAGGAAGGGAATTTCGACCTAGGGTGATTAAGGAGGTGGGGAGATGGAAGGGCACAGCCCTAGGGAGAGGGAAATTCGAATTTGGGCTTTGGGAGGGGTTAATTCAGCCTTGGGAAGGTGGTGGGGTGCTTTGGAAAGTGGAAAGGTGCCTAGGAGAAGGGGTTTCCACCTAGGGGTTGGAGGGGGAATTGAATGAGTGCATGGGGAAGGGGAAGGGGCCTTAATGAGGGGTGAATGGGGAGGAGAGAGAAATAATTTCGAAATTGGGGTGGGGAGGAGAGAGAGAGGGGGTACAACCCACTTAGAGAGAGTGATAGTATGAGAGAGAGAGAGAGGGAGATATTGAGAGGGAGATGGCAAATGCTTTTCAATATTCATCAAAAGTTGAATACATGAGGAGAGATGGGCCTATATATAGGCAACCATTCTTTACATGACCAAAATGCCCCTGACAATAAGGCAAAAGACCGAGCATATCCTAGACTCAATCCAATGGGCCAAGACTACGGTAATAAGGCCCAATTAAGCATACTAAGGGAAATGGACTAGAACTACATGACTCAATAAAGGGAAATACAATGATAGGACTCAATAAAAGGAAAATACATAAAATGAAACTAAGGAAATGAAGATAACAAGTGTGGATCACAGTCAGTCCACATCAAGAGTGTGCAGGCGACCCGAGCTAGAGGGAGTGTCGTGAGATGCCCTCATCAGCAGGTGCCACATATCAACGGGTAATGATGGCTATCTTCCACGACATGATGCATGTGTACTTAGAAGCTTACGTGGATGATATCCTGGTAAAGTCGAGGTCCAAAGAAGAGCACCCCGCCATTTTAGCCAAGGTGTTGCAAAGGGCTCGGGAGTACAAATTGAAGATGAATCCAAAGAAATGTGTGTTCGGAGTCGCATCAGGGAAATTGCTTGGGTTTATAGTTAGTAAACGGGGGATTCAGATCGATCCGAACATAGCGAAAGCCATTATGGAGATGCCGCCACCTAAGAACATCACAGAACTCAGAGGTTTGATTGGGCGCTTGTAATTCATCAGAAGATTTATATCTCTACATTCGCAAAGGTGCCGCCCATTTCATGAATTGTTGAAGGTGGGAGCTAAGTTTGAATGGGACGAGCAATGTCAGAAGGCCTATGAGGATCTTAAGGTTTACCTTTCTAATCCCCCGGTTCTGCAACCACCCGTCCCTGGGAAACCCCTGATCCTATACATTTCTGTTATTGAAAACTCCCTAGGAGCTGTTCTGGCTCAGGTGAATGATAAAGGAAGGGAAAGGGCAGCATACTACCTTTCAAGGTTGTTCAACCCTGCTGAATCTAGGTATACTGCCATGGAGAAGACCTGTTCAGCGCAAGTATGGGTAGCTCAGAAGCTTAAACACTATTTTCTTGCCCATAAGGTTAAACTAATCTCTAGAATGGACCCCATTCGTTACCTCTTAGAAAAACCTATCCTTTCTAGCCGATTAGCTTGTTGGCAGAGCTTCCTTTCCCAATTTGATATCACCTTCGTTGTTCAGAAAGCAATCAAGGGATACGCGATTGCTGAACACCTTGCTCATTCTCCTATCCCCCGCACTGATTCAATTCAGGACGAGTTTCTGATGAACACTTGGTTGTAATCACCCATCTTCCTTTTTGGTCTCTTCACTTCGACGGTGCTCTCAACTCTCAGGGCTGTGGAATCGGCGCCATTCTCCTCACTCCGGAAGGGGTGACCATCCCTATCGCTTATCAACTCTCTTTTCCTGCCACCAATAATATAGCCGAGTATGAGGCTCTCCTTGCTGGTCTAAAGCACGCTTACCTTATGGGCACGTGATACCTTAACATCATAGGAGACTCTCAATTGGTGCTGCGTCAAGTTTTGTCAACTTATCGCACCCGTGACCCCAAGCTCAAGCCTTATCAATATTTTGTCACACTCTTGGCTAGGCAATTCCGGAAGCTCATCTACATTCATACTCCTCGTTCTCAGAACATTCTGGCCGATGCACTAGCATCACTCGCCTCTTCTCTTTCATTCCCCCTCAGTCGCGCCACTGAGACCATTGTGGTCCAGCGGCTAGATGCTCCTTCCCTTCAGGATCCATGGTTCGATAACCTTAATAAGTCTGTAGAAAGGAGAGCGAAGAGGGAAGATTTGAAAGAGGTTTCATTAACTGAGCTCGAGGAGATCATAGAAGAAGAGGAGTTGCCCTGGTACCATGAGATAGAGCAGTATTACAGGGATGGTTCCTTTCCCGAGACGGCGAATGCCGAGCAGCGTGATGCCATTAGAATAGTCACCTCCAGATACACGATTATTGCTGGAGAATTATATAGGCGGGCTCTCAATGGAGTTCTAATGAGGTGTTTGGATGACGATGAGGCTTGGAAGGTAGTAGAAGCCGCTCACTCCAGTGAGTGTGAAGGTGTAAATGGGCAGGCGTTGGTGAAGAAGATTCTTAGGCAGGGCTATTACTGGCCAACCCTAGAAGAAGACTGTTCCACCTATGTCCGTAGGTGTCTTCAATGCCAGCTTCATGCCGATAAAATCACGCTCCGGCTTCTTCTCTCCATCCTCTTTCTACTCCTTGGCCATTCTTGATGTGGGCCTTTGATATCATTGGACCACTTGGTGACCCTAATGCTCAGGTTAAACAGAAATCCTTCATTCTGACGGCTACAGAGTACTTACCAAGTGGGCGGAAGCTGAAGCTTATGCAGAAATCAAAGCCACCACAGTATGCCGCTTCATCCTCAAGAATATCATCTCGCGGTTTGGAGTGCCAAGTGATATCGTCATCGACAATGGGCCTCAATTTGTTTCTCAAGAACTTCGAGACCTCTGTAAGAAATTTAATATCGCATTGCATCACTTATCGCCATACTACCCTCAAGGTAATGACCAAGCTGAGGCCACGAACAAAACCCTTCTTAAAATCATTAAGAAAACATGCGAGTCGCACAAATTTATGGATTGGGCCGACAAACTGATAGAAGCTCTATGGGCTTATTGCACCTCCGTCCGTACTCCCACGGGGCAAACTCCTTTTGCCCTTACCTATGGGATGGAGGTGGTACTCCCGTACGAGATCTTGATCCCTTCCCTAAGAGTGCAGCTAGACAAAGAACTTAATCTCGACGAGCGTCGAGAGGCGTTGCTAGTCCAACTGGAACTCGTAGACGAGAAGATGCTAAATGCGGCCAATCATGTCTCAGTTTATCAAAAACATGTCTCGCGGTATTTTCAAAAGAAGGTTATTAAGAGAAAACTCCAAGTTCGTAACATGGTTTTGAAACACAAATTTATCAGATTAGCAGGTCCCAGGTCTAAGTTGCAACCCAACTGGGAATGCCCATTTGTAGTTAAGGAAGTCTATCCTGGTAACGTGTATGGTTTAGTTAACGCAGAGGGTGAAGAATTGCCGAATCCGTGGAATGGGCTATATTTAAAATGTTTTTATCTATAGAGTCAAGCCAGCAATGGCCCGGCGGCGGGGCATGCCTCTACTTGATCACGAAGGGAGACCCCCGGTTCAACATATACACACTGCACGTGATGCGGGACGGACACGCGACCTGGGACTCTAGCTCGCGATCGTCCCTAGCGAGGGAAGACGTGGACCGTGCGTGGTTGAGAAACTGGCAGTGAGTCTCGGGTATCGGCCTTTCCGCGTTAACTCGGGTCGAGTCACGGGACGGTCACTCACTCTCGCTCTCGCAACGGTGATAAAATGATAACAAGCTAGATAATCTATCACTCATGCAGCGACATATACAAAAATATACGAGTAAAGCAATGCCTACAAGGAGGGTAGCGAGTGTACCTCCACGCTCTGGATGTGGGGAAGACGTTCCCGGCCAAGTAAGGTAACTCTCGGTAACAACGGTAAAAGTTAATTGCAACAGTGAAATCTATTGCCCACTCCATGCAGGGAGGTAAAGGGCTACAAGTGGGGTCTGGGAGGACCGACCCTGGGTTGACGGGCAGCAATCTGGAGGTGCGTACGGCACTGTAGATGTGGAAAATGGTGATCTGTATATGCATGACCCTTCGCCCCAAACTCATGAACATATAGACATGAACATAAACATAAACATAAAGCCGTATGAATAATGGAGGGCCATGAAGAGTAGAACACTAATCGTGATCGCCACCAAGACTAATACCTCAGGAAGACTGAGCTACACATCTTGGAAAGGAGAAACATAGCGGCACTCGCAAGCGGAATGCTGGACAATGAACGCGGTTGGTCGCATGTCCGCGATATGATGAAGCGGATCACCCATGACCGCTACCATCACCCAGAAACGTGGGCCGTGGGCTCGATCCTCCCTCTCTCTCAGCCGGCCAAGAGAGAGGGGCCTCGTGCTGAATATGCTGTAAACCTGCAGGGGAAAGTGAAAACACAAAGAAAATAAACCTGATTAGATCTAAAGATAGTGTAATATCTATCAAGCTACGATGCTTAAAACACATAAAAGGGGGGCTTAAATACCTGGGGGTTGGTGGTTTTTAACCCCTGTGGGGTGTGACAAACAGTGGGAGGGATGTTTAAACATGCAATGAGTACTTAAGAACGTGATGGAATAACACGAAATGATGAAAGAACGATGATGCAATGCAAAGAAAGGAGGGGAAGAAAGAAGACTTGATTGATGGAATCTAAGTACTCCCTGGACCGGGCATGCTTAGGACGTGGAAAGTAAGGTTCCTTGACTGAAGATCGTACCCCGAACCGGCAGCATTTCGGCGTGAATGTCCAAAAGTCCCCCCCGAAGTTAGGCAAAAGTTAACCCTTTTATAAAGATCCCTTAGAAACCCTAGGTCGAGTTAGGGTTCCCCGGGTGAATTCCAGGGTTTTCCAAGAGATAATCTCATCAAAAATCGAAGGATAATCGTCCAAGAGAGTCCACAACCTACCCGGGGCGATAACTCTTCTGAAGATAGAGTCCCAAGACTCTCCCGGCCGAAGAAAATGGAGCTCGGACGAAACTGGGCTCGGGTGGCTAACGCGGTCTATCACATGATCGCTACCAGTGGAAACGGTTGGGTGAAGACCGCGACCAAGTGAGAGGATAAGGTTTGACTGAGTCAACGCAAAGGACTGGGTCATAAGGTAGACGCGGTCCTCACATGACAGCAAAATGCTTATAGCGGTCTAGCGTCAACTGCTTCAATCAAAATGCATGCCCAGGAAAGATTGACCCCAAACAAACCCCGTCCAGGGAGTAAGAAGCTTGGTAATGAAGAAGTAAACTCACAATGACATCAAGGAAATACCTCAGAGCGATGGATAGCTCGGGACATCATCAAGTGGACAGGAAAAGGACTCGACTTGTAGGCATAAAACGGGTGTCAATAGATGCCCCTCCTTGATGTCCGCTTTGCAAGGGAGCGAGCGGAAGCGACGCGGAGGCGAAGTGGAAAGGAGATGGAGCGAAGGTGACAGTGACGTGGAATGGAGATGACACGAAGATGAAGCGAAGAGAACTGATAAGCGGGCAACAAGGCAAAAGACACCCATCTCAACCAACAAGTGACAGGAACTCTCCCAAAAATGCCAAACTCACCACTTAGAATGGATGACAAGGATGAGACATGTCTGGAGAACTAAACTAACAGGAAAAAAGGAAGCATGACCAGGCCCATCGGGGACACAATCCACAGACGATGAGGGGGTCGGAAAGGAACATAACATAAAAGCAGGAAAAGTGTAACAGGGATAAAATCCAGACAGGAATCACGGTGGCCAACCAAACTAAGCAGGTAGTTCAGAGAAATCGTTCAAATTCAGAGTGGAATGAGATTATCTTATCCAAGAAACTTAAGTGCAACTAACCATTGCAGAGGAGAAATCTTTGAACGGATCACGAGGCGTGAATGCTCAAAAGATGACATGATGCATGCTGGGCTAAAATAAAGAAATCGTTAAACGAATGTGAAGAAAACATAAAATAAAAAATACTCAAGGATAATATTGCTAGCCTGGGGATAACCAAGGTCAAGATACCATCTGCAACCACGGTGTGCAGGATGGAACCATCCTCCCCGGGTTTTCCCAACCTAGCGGCCTATCCGGAGGTTAAACTCGTGAACCTAGATCATCATTATTTTTGTTGAAGGGGAACATCAGATCATGGAACATGCGAGAAACCAACTGGCCTTGAGAAGCTATAGTAATATAGCTACCATATAATAATGCAACAATGAGAAGGGATAGAAAGCCGTACCTGACTCACCTGTCAAGCGAAACAGCATTTTTTGTTTTTTTTCGAATATTTGAATTTTTTATGGCCTTTTCAAGGTGAGAAAATCATGAGCAAATAGACATGAACAAAGCAGAATATAATGGCAAAGATAAACAATATATAATGCAACGAACAAACTTCACCACAATGATGAAACAAACAAGGCATATGTGTGATTATGGAGGAACAATCATCACCGCAGGGAAACTATATGACCAAGCAGAGACCAGGCAAGCGAACAAGCAAGCATATGGGCCTTGTAACGTACGCGGTCCTCAGGAAACCGCTACCACCAGGTCGCGGTCTTCGACAGACCGCGGCCACTCAACCAGATTTTGAAAAATAACGGCCGCCCCTTCGACGGCCATTTCATTCTCTCCTTTTCCATTTTGCAAACACCGACCCCAAACCCCCTCGTCTCTCCCCACTCTCCTCCCAACCTCTCCTCTCCCCCTTTTTCTTCTAACGGAAAGATGCCTAGGAAGCTCCTCACCCGCCGCTTCCTTCGGAGGATCATGGAGACGGACGTGGGCGCTTCGTCCTCCACGGAGCGACCGGTGGAAGACGATCAACCGCCACCGGCCCCGGAGGAGGAAGCTCCTCCCGTTGCTCCCGAAGACCCCGACGAGGCCGCCGAAGAGGCCGGCGGAGGAACCGAGGGGGACGGCGAGGAAGAGCGAGCCCCGGGAGCGCCACCGTCCGAGGTAAGCCCGCGGCCCAAAACCCCTCATTTTACCCTTTTAATTTTTCTCGTTGCATGTGATTAGAACGGGGTCTAAAATCCCCAAATGATATAATGTAGGGCTAAAAGGCCCATACAGACAAAGCTAGAAACGGGGATGGCCCGGCCCGCTGTGGCGAGAAGGTCGAGGTCAACCAGTAGCTGCTACCTATAGTAGCGGTTCCCCAAGGACCGCGACCATCCCAGACCCCCTTTTGATTTGAAAATTTCAGTTTCTTCTTTCCTAGAAATGTTTATCTGTATTATGCTGATCCTTAAATGATGAAATGCCTTTGTAGGGGAAGAGCCGGACTATATCTTGCTCTGCCCGAGTTTCAGCGGACCAGGCTGGCAGCGATGGGGTTCGCGGAGTTCTTGAGCGTGGAGGTACTCCGGACCGATGCCGCACTACTGTTAGCGCTCCAGGACAGATGGGATCCAGTCAGTAAGGCGTTTCTGTTCCCGTGGGGACACATGATCCCCACACTCGAGGATATGGCGCGGATTACAGGGCTTCGAGTGCATGGGGCTCCGGTGAGCGGCTTCACCCACTCAGACTATCGAGAGTAGGCACGAAAGCTGCTGGGGCTACAGCTGGATAGGCCGGGACGGCCATCGTCCCTACTACCATGAGGCATACTGCAGGACAGTCTGGGCTTGAGAGGAGCCGGGATCTCAGTCGGAGAGCTACCCGAGTAGCACTTGGGGCGACTGAGGGACCGAGCGAGGGAGAGAGTGTCCGCCGAGCCAGGACCTGAGGCAGACAGGGTACTGAGGAGGTTCTTGGTGTTTCTCTTTGGGTGGCTGCTTTTTGCTACCAGAGGAGATGCAGTGAACTGTCGGTTGCTTCCGCTGCTGGAGGAGCTCGAGGGCATGGGATCATACGCCTGGGGCGCGGCCGTGTTAGCTTTTCTGTTCGACTCCCTTGGCACCACTACCCGCCAGACGATGCTCGGCGGCTTTGCTCCATTTCTTTAGGTATGATTTCAATTTGAATGCACTAAATTTGAATGCTTATTCTTATAATTCGAATGATCTAGATTTGCATGCTTGTGCTTATATGATTATCTGACTAATGCATGTGTGGAATGCAGGTGTGGGCCTATATCTACCTGCCTCACCTCGGTAGAGGGCTAGAGGCTCATGCAGACCGTCTACCTATCGCGAGGCGGTGGGTGACTAGACGGGACACGGGATCGCTCAAACGCCAGGTGCGGGCGATTCAGGATGACATCGACTCTCTCCCTTATGCATCGGTGAGTTCCTAACCCAGAGCTTAAAATGCAAAATGTGGAAATGTATGCTGACCTTGACTCCTCTTCACAGGTTCGCTGGACACCTTACCGAGACGAGGGATTCGAGGGCCAGCCTTGGGTGGAGGTGGCGCTGGCCTACTCTGGCCGAGACATCTGGTTGCATTGCATGAACGTGGTGGAGCCACTCCGCTACCGCCTGATCATGAGGACTCGGGGAGTGCATCAGCGGGATGTGGCATTCTCGACCCGGGAGAGCGCTGAGGAGGAGCGCGTGGGGTGACACTCACATGGACTAGTTGGTTCCGTGGACCAGATCGCTCGAGCAGAGGAGCAGATCTGAGACTGGGTGCATCGCGGACACGAGGTACGGGCCAGAGCTGACACGGACGAGGCCTACCTAAAGGCCTATGCACGACGCTACGGGGATCAGGTCTTCCGCGGCACCCGACGACCGGTAAGAACCTCTAAACCTAGTGCCTTATCTATTATGCTGACATGCTAATGCTTCTAAATGCAGCTTGACCCCGAGGGACGCAATGCAGAGCTCCAGGGTTTGCTCCACTCGACTGTGCAGCAGCGGGTTGAGTTTCAGCACTCCCTGGATCTCCTGGTGAGCTTTTACTACTTTCTGGACTTAGAAATGCGATTATGCTATGTGACTTATGAGATTGACTGACTTCAATGTGCAGCGTGCCGAGGGAGCTCAGTGCCATGGCTCAGATGCCCCTTCTTCCTCCACACAGACACCAGCAGACCGGGCCCAGTGGGATGTTGAGTTTGCCAGGGCGGTTGCACGGGCCGGCGAGGCCGAGACTTCACTTGTCGAGAGGGTGAGTGACACAGCCTCCTTTCAATGATCTTTTTATGAACCGACTATTCTCAAATGAAATGTATAATGCAGGCCAGAGAGCTGGAGGCAGCGATGCAGGAGATGGCCCGGCTACGGGAGGAGGCGGCGGCAGCGGGCCGCTACCGCGAGGAGGCAGAGAAGTCCCGGCAGCAGGTCCACGACCTCAAGATCGAGCTACGGGCCCTGGAGCGGGCGTTTCGCATGATGGGGCGAGGCCCTGAGCGGAGCGCGTCCCAGGGTGGTGCACACAGCGGTTCTGTCAGAGACTATTTCATTGGTTCCTCCGGCCGTCAGAGGAATGAGGACAAGGAGAGGCGCTGACGCCGAGAGGAGGGCAGCACAGCCATGGGTCCTCCGGAGAAGAGGCGAGAGGGTGGGGGTGAGAGTGAGGGACCTGGCGAGGGCCGGGCTTGATTATGCCTTGTTGTTTCTCTTTCTCATTTTGTTTGCACCACACATGTACATGAAGAACTGATATATATATATAATGCCACGAGTTTTGTTTTAAAGGAATGTGAATGTTTGTGTGCAACCATAGAGCTTGTCAATCTACTAATGCCTTACACAATCGACTCAAGAAGGAGAGAGAAAATGGTGCGAGGGCGAGACACGACTAACAAAAAGGAAGGGGTATGCGGGCTCAGCTACTCAGTCGCGGTTCCATGACACCCGCTAAATAGAGTAGCGGTCGCACGATCGACCGCGTCCTGAAGAAAATAAGCATACTTGACCAGGGTAGACGCAATGCAACACAACAAGGGGAACACGACGCAGGCACGACTACACCATTCATGGGACAAAATAACACATGCGGGACAAAGATGTGACAAATACACTCTCCAGTCGAAGCTCAAGGTCAGCATGAAGCAGAACCGCAAGGTTCATGATCGTGAGGTAAAGCCCTCTCATATAGATGTGATCAGAGGAAGCAAGAATTTGAGAAGGACATAAGCTTCAGAACAGATCAAGAGACATGATTTGAATGAGAGAATAGGTCAAAGATGTGGACAAGATGCAAGACAAGAGACAGAGTCGGGAGTCTTGAAGCGCCTGCAACCTGCACACTTAACAAATAGATCACGTATCTGTCCTCAGAATAAATGCAAATGCATAAAAAAATAAAAGACACATTTTCTTTTTGGCTTTCGTAATTTTATGATTTTTTGTATTTTCAACAATATTTTATTCCTTTTTTGTTTTTTTAAAGTATTTGATTTTTTTTCTCTTGATGTTGATTTTGAAGTATTTGATTTTTTTATTTTGACATAGTAATCTGTAGCATCTAAAGACGGGCTCAAACTACTAGCCAGGGATCGTCGTTCCTACCCCTTTCATTAAAGGCTTCCCTTAAGCAGGGTGTGTATGTAATGGTAGCTTACCACAGCCAACTATCTCCAAAGAACGGTGCCCCTACTAAGGCCATACCCGGGATACAACCCAGCCTAAGAGAGAGATGCAGAAGAAAAATTGGAGACAAGCTTCGTACAGGATGGGAGATATCGAGACTCAACTTCCTTCCAGGGCACTACCCCTCAAAGAGTAGGTCTGTTGCACCAGGACTTGATATCTTTGATTCTTTAGACCCATATTTATTAGGCACGCATGCGATCGGGCTCATGACGTCCCGCGGGGAACTGTACTGCCACTCTTGTCGTGCCTTTGATTCATAATTTTGCATTGATTCATTTTCTCATTTTGATAGCCCTTATTGGCCAGATATAGCATGAAAGCTTATTTTTCAAGGGTCGAGACTGCCCCTATTTGAGACCTCTCTCGTATTAGGGAGCGCCTAGGTTAGTCATCTCATCCATCCATCTATTGCCCCTGCACTTGGTCGAGCAGAGAAAAGAAAAGATCTTTGTGCATACCCAAAGTATGGCCAAAGCAGCAACGTTGTTGCACTAGAGGGGTTGGCTATGGCTCGCCGTGTTGTGTGTGAAAAACCCATACTCAAAGGTCACCCTCAACAACCGAGGAAAGAAACTAGACTCCCAGCGCAGAGCTATCACCAGCCTAAAGATGCTGCAGAAGATAACCTTTTTTATTTGACACAAAGACTCCTAAAGCCACTCAATCATGTTAAGCAATTAACATTATGACCATGTGCAGAAGCAATAGAAATAATGGAAATGAAAGCATGTTTCTTTGCACAAAATAAAGATACCTTTGCAAATCCATGGCGTGGAAACCGGCATCCTGAAGCGATCTCGATCATCAAGCTTTAAGGAGCGCGAGTAGCTTTGTATTCCTTGCTTGCCAGGATAAAGACGAAAGGAGAGCAAAGGATTGGATTCCTCGACACAGACGAGTGACAGACATCAAACTGGACGAATAAGAAGAAAAAAGGAAGAGAGACGAGGGCTAGAACTCCCTCGTTAAGGCACTGAGACCCTGATAACAAAGAGACAAATACAGAATAAACATGGATCAACTGAGATCAAGGCGAGCTAAAGCCTCGAAACCAGCAAGAAAAAGGGTGGTGACCCTGAAAGGGTGAAGAGGAGTGAGAAGAAAGAGGAGGAGAAGAATCATCCAACATGGTCGGAGAAGGAGAGTAGTGATCACCCACCAAAGGCGGGGAAGAAGAAGCATAAACACCCGACAAGGTCGGGGAAGGGGCAGAAAAACCACCTGACAATGTTGGGGAACAAGCACAAGGAATCCCTAACAGAGTCAGAAAAAAAAGATGAGAAGTTGAATCCGGACACATCCGGGGAGAAAAACCATAAGATGCCCCTGGATTAGGGGAGGAGAAAGGTATAGGCCGAGGCCTAAAATGGCGAGAATAAGAGACGATAGTAGAAATATGGTTAGGCGGTGAAAGGTATACCACCCAAGGATAAGAACTGAGCAGAAGAAAAGATGAATGGATGGAAGAAAGGGAGGAAGAAGGGGACCCCCAAATGCACAGCTAACGGCCTTTGAACTTATGTCGTCGTCTCTTCTTAGCCAAAATCTTCTTGAGACAACTCCGCCTGGCGCGGACTCTGACCTTCGGGCTTCTTAATCTGCAATGTTTTCTCAAATAACGGGTCCACCTGGCAGACGGCCTAGCCCGATCATGAACATACGGCTTCATCGAGGCGGTTGCCCCTAGTTGTGCGGTGCTAACCATAGAAGGACATTCCAGCATAGTCAACTCCCTGTGATGAACATTAGGAAGCAATGGAGTTTTGTCGTTCGGCACTAGAGCATGGAGCTTTAGCATCTTCACTCGGCGGTCGGGTATGAAGCATAACTCCCTTGCTAGAAGCACATGACGGAACTGAGGGAGGGTGATGTGCGGCGTTGACGTGGCTGATTCACAAATGAACCGAGGGAGATGAGACAGAAAATGCAAAATGCCCCTGGCCAATCTTGAGGACACAGCCAATTGCCCCTTGAATGCTGAATTCGTTAGACTTCTGGCGGCCGTGTGAGTTAGCACCATTTGGGCGGAAAACTCTGCTGGGCCAGTGCACTGAATAGCAATCAAGCGAGGGGTGATAACAACATCAATCGTGAATTCTCCAGCGAATAAAGAGATTGCCACCGGCCTCGCTTGTGAAGAAACTGGCACTAGTGCAATGGAATTCTTCTTGGCAACCGTCTTTATAGCAAATGCAGGCTCACTGTCCCTAAAATAGCCAAGGATCAGGACTCGGCCTTGCACGCAGCGAATGAAATCTTGAAGCTTGTTGTGCATAATCGAAACCTGGCTCGGCACCTTTTCTTCCTAGGGACTAGACCCGAGGGGCACCAAAGGTAGCGGGTACCCGCTCCGCGAAGTGGGAAGTGGTAGAGAGAGGTTAGAAGGAGGAGATTTGAAGGGTGTGGGTGGTGATAGTGCAAGGGGTAGGGGAATGATGGCGATGATGGGCATGGGTGGAGGTAAAAGCAAAGGTGGAGGTATGGTTTTGGGATCGGCCTGCTCGGGCTCAGAGGATGATGGCGAAAGGGGAAGCGGCGTCAGTGGCGGGGATGGTTGCGAAGGTGATGGAACAAGGGTCGTCGCGAGGGGATGTGGTGAAGACAGTGGTGAAGGGAATGGGGATAATGGAGAAGGTGGTGATGGAGATGTGGCCAACGGAGACGGCAAAGATGGGGGTGGGGAAGGTGATGGTAAAGGGGGTGATGTGGTTGATGGAGATGGTGAGGGTGAAGAGGAAGAAGGTGAAGGTAGGAGTGGTGAAGAAGGAGGAGAGGAAGGCAGTGGCGTAATGGGGGAAGTGGCAGGTGGTGGCGCCCTTCGGCGTGTCTTTACAACACGTCGAGAGGCGGTGGGAATAGAAGTGGTGGTGGAAACGGAGGATGAAAGAGAGGTTGCCCGAGGGGTATGAGAAGGTAACGGTGGTGAAGGAGATGGAATGGAGGAAGGAGTGGGTAAAGGAGTAGCTACCTTATCAATTGAAGAAATACCAGGGTGCCCCTGGTCTTGAGGTGGAGACGGTTACCTAGGCGGCACGGCTTGTTGTTGCTGCTGTTTGCTGCTGAGATCTGAAAGAACTTGGCGCATGGTAGCCCAATCAATCATCTTCTTGTCTTCCCAGTTGTAAACAAGTTCCCGGAACTTGGGACAATTCTCAACCAAATGCCCCTGTTGACGATGGAATTGACAGAAATAGAGCAAGTTCTCGACCGTGGGTCGGCAAGGCATAACCGGAGGGAGCTACAACGCGTGGGTGGCCATCAAAGCTCTGAAAACATCTGTAAGAGATTCCGGCAGCGGGGAGTGAGGAGCCTGCTTCGGGCAAGGTGGATGCCGAGGGGTATGAGAAGATAACGGGGACGGCATCGGAGGTTGCGTAGGTAAGGGGGGTTGCGTAAGCGAAAGCGGAGGGTTAGAATGATGCGGCGACGTGGAGGGTGTGGGGATATAGTGGACGGCATCCACCTGCTCGCGGTGTGGTGTTTCCCTGTCCGGAGGTGGAGGGGTGTGGCGCGATGACATAGCGGAGGGCTGACTTGTGGATGGTTGGTATGTGGTGGAGCACATGGAGGTATAGGGGTGTGTAGGAGTGGACGGTCGACCCACGGAAGGATATGAGGTGGAGGGTGGACTTGTGGTGGGCGAGGAAGAAAAGGGGTATGTGGAAGATGAAGGTGGAGGAGGCTCATGGTCAAAGGAAACTAAGAGTTGTTGGGTAATGAAGCGGGCTCGACTGTAAAGTTGCTGCCATGAAGTGATATTATTCAGGGCTAAGATGCACCTAAGCTCGGGCGTTGCATTAGAAATAACCATCTTGATTTGCTCGCCGTCCGGAATATGCCCCAGGACTTGCGGGGCTAGTCGACGCCAGCGGTCGGCGAAGGTTGAGAATTCCTCACCAGGCTTCATCTTCTCTTGGGCCAGATCAACCATAGAATGTCTGGGCCCAACCTGATCCTGGTACTGCTGAATAAATCTTGCTTGAACGGCTTGAAAATTCATCATCTACTCTTGCGGCAATGTGAAGAACCAATCCTTGGCCGAGCCCTTTAAAGAAAGGCCAAACAAATAGGCCATCAAGCGTTGATCATGCTGGAACCGGGCCGACTCATATAAGAAACCCTTTAAATGGACATAGGGGTCACCAATTCCACCATAGCGGCGATATGTAGAAATCTGTTGACGTGGCGGGAGTCGAAGACCTTGGAATGCGGACGGGAGATCCAAAGAAGTTTGAGGATTGATTTGCCATTGTAGTTCATCAAGTTGGCGTTGGGCCTGGGCGATCATCTCCTCAGTGGGAAGAGTCTGAGAAGGATATGGGCCAGCTTGAGCAAGGGATGATAAATCTAGACCAGGATAATGTTGATGGGCAGGATAAAGGGATCCGGCCTGAAAAGAAGGAAGGCCCACTCCGGGAGTAGCAGGATATGTGGGCCTGGAAGGATCACGAATGTGGGAATAAGAATTAATTGAGCTAGCAGCAGCACGGGCGAGACAAGAAGGCCCGTTAGAAGGATAGGATCCAATGGAGGAATAAGTAGATGGACCCGCATGGGAAGAGGAGTCCACGCGGGGGTAAGAGGATGGAGAAGTATAGGAATAAGGTACAGGGGAAAAATGCTCCATGGGGGGAATGGAGACTTTATACAATGAATTTCAAATAAATACAAGGAGGGACATGAACTTAGGACAAATGCAACTAGATGGAGACACACCGGGGTGAACTAGACCAAATGACCCTAATCCGCCAAAATGATGCAAATGATGACACTGCAACATACAACGGAGGGGAGAGATGAGAAAAGAATTAACCAATTATCCAATCAAATTTTAGATGATGCGCGAGAATTTTTATAAGTTCCCTTTTAGAACCTTAGTGGATTAATTAAGATATGAATGTACTTAACCACAAGGTATCGAAACAGGGTGGGGGACGGGAAATTGGCAGACCCTAGAGGACTCTCTCTCTCATGAATGCAGACCCTAGACTGGGGGTGGCAACGGTACAACCTGCCCGGCGTCCGTGTGGGAATCCACGGCTCGCGGGGGCTTACGGAGGCCCTCGACAAGGTCACCTAGTTGGCTCCAAGGAATATGGAGACGAGAGGAAACCCTACCTTGGTAGGAATGCAACTAAATGTGAGTGAAATGCATGAGTCCTATGTGCACCGGAGTGCATGCAAATTCTAACCTAAGAGACTAGCAATCAAGATGAACACAATATTATGAACAATTACTGCAGCAGGGGGGGGCAAACGGCACTCAAGGCCCTGAAAGATAATGAAATAATGGGCTACAGAGAAAGGCATCAGGGTGCGTACCTAAGCAGTTAGTCGCGGTCCTATCCAGACCGCTACAAAGTGAAAACGGTCTTCCCTGAACCACGTTAGGTCAAGGGGCAGAAAGTGGCCAGGCAGGAGCAGAAACCCCGAAGGGGACCGTGATCAGTAGATGAAACGTCAGATGTAATAATCTTAACAGTAACAAGAACAATAGATAGGTGAGCGGACAGCACAGAATAACACTCCAGAATGTGATAGATGATGAGCTACAGCAGAAAGTTTTGGAGTACGCACCTGAGTCCCCTGTAGCGGTCTGCAGATGACCGCTACAACATGTAAGCGGTTGTCATCCGACCGCGTATATTCCAGAGAACAGAAACACCCAAAGCAGAAATTGGAAACCCCCACAGCAGTTCTTAACAACGATGAGAAACAATGAACATCAGGTAATACAGCACATAGCACGATTGGCAGTGGAGTCCCACCGTGATCGCCAAAAAAGGGGTGTAGATGTGGAAAATGTGGATGTGTATATGCATGACCCTTCGCCCCAAACTCATGAACATATAGACATGAACATAAACATAAAGCCGTATGAATAATGGAGGGCCATGAAGAGTAGAACACTAATCGTGATCGCCACCAAGACTAATACCTCAGGAAGACCGAGCTACAAATCTTGGAAAGGAGAAACATAGCGGCACTCGCAAGCGGGATGCTGGACAATGAACGCGGTTGGTCGCACGTCCGCGATATGATGAAGCGGATCACCCATGACCGCTACCATCACCCAGAAACGTGGGCCGTGGGCTCGATCCTCCCTCTCTCTCAGCCGGCCAAGAGAGAGGGGCCTCGTGCTGAATATGCTGTAAACCTGCAGGGGAAAGTGAAAACACAAAGAAAATAAACCCGATTAGATCTAAAGATAGTGCAATATCTATCAAGCTACGATGCTTAAAACACATAAAAGGGGGGGCTTAAATACCTGGGGGTTGGTGGTTTTTAACCCCTGTGGGGTGTGACAAACAGTGGGAGGGATGTTTAAACATGCAATGAGTACTTAAAAACGTGATGGAATAACACGAAATGATGAAAGAACGATGATGCAATGCAAAGAAACGAGGGGAAAAAAGAAGACTTGATTGATAGAATCTAAGTACTCCCTGGACCGGGCATGCTTAGGACGTGGAAAGTAAGGTTCCTTGACTGAAGATCGTTCCCCGAACCGGCAGCATTTCGGCGTGAATGTCCAAAAGTTCCCCCCCGAAGTGAGGCAAAAGTTAACCCTTTTTATAAAGATCCCTTAGAAACCCTAGGTCGAGTTAGGGTTCCCCGGGGTGAATTCCAGGGTTTTCCAAGAGATAATCTCATCAAAAATCGAAGGATAATCGTCCAAGAGAGTCCACAACCCGCCCGGGGCGATAACTCTTCCGAAGATAGAGTCCCAAGACTCTCCCGGCCGAAGAAAACGGAGCTCGGACTAAACTGGGCTCGAGTGGCTAACGCGGTCTATCGCACGACCGCTACCAGTGGAAACGGTTGGGTGAAGACCGTGACCAAGCGCGAGGATAAGGTTTGACTGAGTCAACTTAAAGGACTGGGTCATAAGGTAGACCTCACAAGACCGCAAACACGTGATAGTGGTCTAGAGTCAACCGCTTCAATCAAAATGCATGCCCAGGAAAGATTGACCCCAAACAAACCCCGTCCAGGGAGTAAGAAGCTTGGTAATGAAGAAGTAAACTCACAATGCCATCAAGGAAATACCTCAGAGCGATGGATAGCTCGGGACATCATCAAGTGGATAGGAAAAGTACTCGACTTGTAGGCATAAAACGGGTGTCAACAGGCACGAACTCGGCCTGTTGGTCTGACTCGGTACGTGGCGGAGTTAATCGATCCGAAGATCACTCGCGCAAGTGTGCGGCCTTTTCGATAGGCATAGCCTAACGTTCAGACAACACCTTTTTATATACCGAACAATGGTATGCGGATGCAACCTTAGACCGACTTAGACGATGACTAGACGTAAATGACACTTCTTTTTTTTTTATTTTTAGACACCCTTGACTCAACTAGCGCTCTGATACCAAATTGATGCGGGGCGGACAAGCGACCTGGGACTCTAGCTCGTGATCGTCCCTAGCGAGGGAAGACGTGGACCGTGCGCGGTTGAGAAACTGGCAGTGAGTCTCGGGTATCGGCCTTTTCGCGTTAACTCGGGTCGAGTCACGGGACGGTCACTCACTCTCGCTCTCGCAGCGGTGATAAAATGATAACAAGCTAGATAATATATCACTCATGTAGCGGCATATACAAAAATATACGAGTAAAGCAATGCCTACAAGGAGGGTAGCGAGTGTACCTCCACACTCCGGGCGTGGGGAAGACGTTCCCGGCCAATTACGGTAACTCCCGGTAACAACGGTAAAAGTTAATTACAATAGTGAAATCTATTACCCACTCCACGCAGGGAGGTAAAGGGCTACAAGTGGGGCCAGGGAGGACCGACCCTGGGTTGACGGGCAGCAATCTGGAGGCGCGTACGGCACGAACTCGGCCTGCTGGTCCGACTCGGCACTATTCCAACTCGGTGCTGTGCCAACTCGGTTGCTGACTCACTGGACAGCAAGCAACGGTTTCCAAAGGAACGTCACCTTCCTGAGAACTTCCGAAGACGCCGCTTGGCTGGGACGATGGCGGGATGTCCCTGATTGACTCTCTGAAGGGGCGGTCGCTGAAGTTGACCTTTGATATTTATTACTGAATTTTCTCCCGGACTGAGTTGTGCTAGCTGAATTCGGATCTGCTCTGCACACCTTCACAAAAAGAATTCCTACGACCAGATCCGATATCGGATTGATGCACAAGAGGTACCGAGGGATAGAGGACTCAGAGATATATAACATATATTTTTGGTGGATCCATCTACAGAACGGATTAAAAATAAAAATGACTACAAACTGCCTTTTTCTTTCTGACCCGGACTGACAGACACACAAGGCAGAGATGAATCTACTTGAAACAGACCTTTGACCGAGGGCTCAATGATTTTTTTCGACTTAACGAAAATTATGGTGGAAGGGGGTATACGTGAGAAACACTAGAGAATGTTTGTGGATTTTCTAAAATTTTCTAAGTAGGTGGAGAAATTGCAACAAGGAGACTCTGTCCCGTAGATCTGCAAAAGGGAAAATTATTGAGAGGACAAACAAAAATACGGGAAAAATATCAAATGGACTCTAAATGACACGAAATTTTAACTGGAGGTTAGGGGAGGTGGACAGAACAAACCCTCAAAAATAGGGCTCAATCAAACAACAAGAACCAGAGATACAATTTTAGAGGAGAGGTTCTGTCCTGATGGAGATAGAGTTTTGATGACGGTGGCGGCGGCGCGACGGCGGCGGCAGCAGAAAGGGAACTCAGAGGGGCTAAGGAGAAGGGGCTTCACACCCTAGAGGGCTGGAGGAAGAAGAAGAACCAGAGGAAGAGGGGAGAAGGGTGCACCGTCCAAGAGGCTCCAAGTAATTTTTTTGAAAATTCACTCTATTAAATCTCTAATGACACTATACATAGGCTTATATAAAGAATGGCAAGGGGTGGGGGCCTGGGAATTTCGTGGAAAAGAGGCCATTTTTCCCCCATGTGGTCAAAAACCTAAAATAAATAAATTACATATGGAGGGGACACTCCTTTGAAAGGAAGGAAGGCATCTTGGACTTTTAAACCCCTTTGTCCCCTTTAAATGTCAAACCATCTAGAAGCCCACATTGGACCTTTGACTGACCCCACATGGGCCCTAAGACTTAGGTGGACCAATAGGAAAGAAGATGGGGGCCCCTTGCTGGTCCTACTGGACTTTTGCACAAAAACCCAAAGAATCCTAAGGAATGACAAATTTGCTTATAAAGCCTTACAATTGTAAACCTACTTCCCAAGGATATAAATGTAAATTAAAAGGACACAAATATAAAAGTAAAAGTTAGTGCCCGGTTAAAATTCCCATCAACACGACCCCTGTGGTTCGGTTCTCTTCTTTTGCACAACACCGTCTCTCCCTTGGCCATGCTTTGGGGAAAGTGAAGGTCCTTGTTTTTTCTCCTCTCTCGGCTTAAAATAAGGGGCAAGTGGTGAATAAGGGGGCGAGAACTGATCTAGACGCCCCGATAAAAGAGGTCTCAAATAGGGGAAGTCCGTTATGACCTTATTCCACAGATATAAGAGTAAAGGAAAAAGAAAGAAAAGAATTGGAGAAAAGGGGCAAAATCAAAGACAAAGGTAAAAGCTCATCCAAAGCTCGAAGCTCAAAAATCTAAAAGTCCCCAAAATAATGAAACTAGGCATGGCAAGAGTGGCATTACAGTTTCCCCGCAGGACGTTATGAGCCCGGTCGTATGCGTGCCTAGAGCGGATGTAAGTTCGATGACGGACACAAAGTCCCGGCGCAACAGACCAAATTCTTTGAAAAGGGGTGTCGTGAGAAGAACTCAAGCCCTAAAAACCTCTATACCTATCGCCATCTTTTCTATCAAATTCTCTTTTATTTTCTAAGGAATGGATCCCACCCCGGGTATGGCCCCGATAGAGGCACCGTTAAGCGAAATTGGGCCCCAGCTATGGGTGGTCATTTTTAGCCTACGTTGAATCTAGGAGACCCCTAGTGAGATGTGAGGCCCTCCGTCATCGGGTTTGAGCTGGCTTTCAAGATCTAAAAAAATCAAATATTTCAAAATCCAAAAAAAATCAAATATTCTAAAATAAAAAAAAATCAATTATTTTAAAATCTAAAAAATCAAATATTTCAAAATCCAAAAATCAAATACGTCAAAATCCAAAAAATCAAATATTTTAAAATCTAAAAAAATCAAATATTTCAAAATCCAAAAAAACCAAAATATTTTAAAACCCCAAAAATATGAATATTTTCAAAATCACAAAAAGATTTTCATTATTATGATTTGCATTCATAGCAGGCATTGCATTCATTTGTCATTTACTGTTTGCCTATTTAATAAGGCTTACCCCCTTGACCAAAAATAAAGAACTGGTCATTTCCTAACTTGCTACGGGTAAGGAGTTAAGCCTAAAAACAGATTTAATCTGTTTTCTTTGTTTGTGTGTGTGCAGGGGCAGGTTGAAGTTGAAGGTTCAGTCAGTCCGTGATCGTGTGCACTTTGAAGTCATATCCCAAGCTCATTCAATTTCACATAAGGAAAAACCAAGCTCAAATCAATCAAATCATCAATTTTATTCATTCATATGTCAAACTCTCTAAGCATAAGCCTCTACATCAAGCATCATGAAAGAAAAGGAAAATCACTCAGTCCTCCGCTGGGCATCCCCGCGGGGACGTATCTCTCTCAACTCTCTAACGTAGGCCTGGCGTGTCGCTGTGGACGCACTAAAATTCGGCGGGGGGATCCGTTCGTTTGTTGGTCGGGGTTAATTCTTCTATTTAGTGCGAGGGCGTGCCAGTCACAAAGTGACGATTTATTTGGGCTTCATGGAAGCCCATGGTGCGCTCGATCTGACTAATCAGACAATTGTGTGGTTCGTGTCGGGATCGAAACCCGCCGCGCCATAAAGGTCACGGCGTTATTTACATCCCCCATATGGGGGAACACCCTTGATTGATTGCCGGGAATAAGGGCCCTACGGCCTAAAGATAATACTAATAATGCAGGAGGATAGTGAAAGATGAACTATGCTAGAAACCCGTCTCGGGACGTGAATGTTCAGACTATGTCGGCCACTCATGGGCCACTTCATGTTCGGACGAAGCTCCGTGCTTGTAGCATAAAAGACGGTGACAAAACTGCGTGAATGTCTGCCACGAACAAGACAAGTTTAATGAGAATACGGGATTGGATCCCGGTAGAAATGGGTCAAGTTGATAGACTGTTGGCCGGAGATGATTTCGAACTGTGGCCATGTCAGAAATTTCGTAAACCACGTCCGATACCATAAGGTGTCGTCGGTTTTCTCTTTGCACCCAGTCCGAGGGAGTGAATTATTAAGTGCATAGCCTGAGCTTACTAATGTGCGCCCTCACACGTGGATCGACCTGCGCGGTCAGGTCGCGGGGTTCGACCTGCCCGGTCAGGTCGCGGGGGTCAAGGGGGCAGCGCCCCTTGCGGGAGTTTCCGGGGGCAGCGCCCCCGGAACAAAAATTCAATTAAGGCGCGGGTGATGGAGCTCCTTTCATTCATTCTTTTATTAATGGCATTGATCTCTTGTATTTCCCTTTTGAACCTTTCTCTCCCTTTTTTACTAGCCATTTATCCTTTTTTTTTGTTAAGGAGGCGCGCCGGATATGGGAAGGAAGATGACGGCGCCGATTTAGGGTCTTAACAGGTAGACAAGGGGGGGCAGGGCGTGCCGGGTCTAGGGGTGCCGTTTTAAGGTTGGCAAAGGAGAGATTGGGGGGGGGGGGGGGGGCGCCGGTTGTGGGTATTAAAGGGGGGCGCGCCGGTTTAGGATGGCAAGTTGGGGGCGCGCCATTTTTGGAGGGCAAGGGAGAGATTGGGGCGCGCCAGATATGGAGGGCAAGGGAGAGATTGGGGCGCGTCGGATACGGAGGGCAAGAGAGTGGGCGCGCTGTTTTAGCATTTGGAGAAGAGATGGGGGATTTTGTGAGGAGGGTTGAAGCGGCGCAGTGGAGCAACGGCCGCGCCGTTTTAACTCGCGTCGGGATAGCTATATGGAGGTTGTTTTGAGGCTCTGTTTACTGTGTTTTCTTTTCCTTTCCCCGTAGGTTGATTCAAGGTTTGATTTGCTCGTTCTGTTGATAGATTTAAGCTGGTAGTGAGGAGGTTTTAAGAGCTTTAACCATTTTAATCATTTGTTATGATGAAACAGTATGAACGTCTAAGTGTTTTACTCCAGCAGTTGCTCACAAAGTCCTCATTTTGTTCTTCATCAGTTCAGCTCGTTCACCTGTTGTTGGGCGTTCTTAGCCTTGGCAAAAATCGGGCAGCACCTCCCCTAGACCGGGACTTGCCAGAGATAAAGGAAAGCCACCAATCGGATTGCTCCGGGGTAGACTCTCAAAAATCGGAGTAGCCTCACGGTGGTCCGAACCCAGATGTGAGTATGGAACGTTCGAGGGCCAGCCTGCAAGAACGACCACAGCTCACCTGTGATGATCTCGTGGAACGGGACAGATGTAGGCCATAGGTGGCCATGAATGGTCACCCTTCGAACAGGTTCCCTCAGAGTTCATGCCATAGAAGGGCAAGCTTCTGAGGACCCCAGGTGACGTTGAAAACTGGGAGGGAGAAAACGGAAGAAAGGGGAAGAGGTGAGAGCAATAGAATGCCGTTTACGCCCACACGAGTCACTCTTTTATTCATCCTCAAGGGGAAAGGAGATCTACCCCCAAAGCACGGGGGAGAATATAACGGAGAAGATAAAAAGAAAGACTAGGTGTTGCGGTGGGGGAAGAAGATACATTGGTGGGGGAGAAGGAGGAACAGAGCACAAGCTCTTCCCCCCCTCTCCCCTCTCAATCTCTCACCCTCTCTCTCTCTTTTTTCTTCACCTTGCAGGTGGGAATGGATGGAGCTTCTTCTTCTCTTCGGACGCCGAAGACCCTAGCCGAACCAGCCAGCCTTCCCTTCAGCCTCTCTTTTCTCAACCCTTTCTTCTTCTAGCTCCTTCTATCTGTGAGCTCCTTCCGTCTGTCTCTTCGTCTGTTCTTTCGGCTTCACAATGCTGCCCCTTTTATGTATTAGCCAACCTGGGAGCGCCCCTGCCACTTCCACCTCGTCCGCAACGAAGTTAGGAGTTGACTCACTGTGCTGGACGCTGTTCATTCGTCTCGTACACTACTGCTCGTCCGAGGATGGGACGCTTAGAGATTTGTCGGAGCTTGCCTTACTGCTGCTGCTTGTGTGCTGTCGAACGAAGGTAGAAGCAGAGTCATGGGCATTGAATGTCCTCTGTGCATCTCATTTATGCCGAACAGAGTATCGGCTGGCGGATGGGATGGCCGTTGAGTTAAAACGACACGAGGGAAGGTAGTCGCGCCGATGTGGGTGTAAAAAGGCGCGCCGGATTAAGCATTGAAGGGCCATGCCGTTTTAACATTTGAAGGAGAAGCTTTTAAAATGTGCAAGATGGGTCCTTCAATTTTAGCGCGCCGGGTAGCTTGTGCAGATGGTGGCGCCGTTTTAAATCAAAGCAAAGGGGAGCTCGTATTAGAGCATGAAGTGGGGCGCGCTGTTTTAAGGGGGGGGGCACGCCGTTTTAAGGCGCGCCGTTTTAGGGCCACTTCGCGTCGTTTTAAGCACCAAACGGATTCCTTTCGAAGTCGCGGCCCTTTATATGAATGTCGGCATTTCGAGAACGCTCCGGTTGCGACGTATGGCCTCCATAATATTCCGTTTGTAGCCTCTGGGACTCGGTCCCTGATTCTGCGTGACTTTCGGTGCATGCCGAGACTGTGCCGGAGTTCCCGACTCTTCTCTGATTCAGCTCTCGGCATGGCTGGTCGGAGCCTTGTAGCTGTATCTTCTGCTTAGGGGGCTTCCTTAGCGGGTAGCGGACCACCAAGTGAGTTCTCGTCCTGATCGGGTGAGGCATGAGGTTTATTCGGCATTTCTGTCTTCGACTCGCGCTCTAATGTGTAGACGCGAATGTCACCATCATCATCATCGTCATTTTTTGGCGTCCACAGTCGCCAGAATATCTGCAACCTCTGCTGGAAGGGTAAGCACTATGCTCACCTCCCACATGATCAGGGCACTCCGGACCGCCTGCTCATCCTCCTCTATACTGATCCTCCTCGCCTGTAATGCGGGAAGGTGGGGTAGTGCTGGTAGAACAGTCCGGGGTAGTCCAACCTGCAGGTAGCACCGGTGCGGGCTATACATCGCCAGTGCGGTGTCGCTCACGAGCCTCAGATCCAAGCCTAGCCTCCTAGGTACCCTGATAGTGGTGTCGTGAAGGAAGTCAGGTCGCATCACGAACCAATCCAGGGGTAGCCTGTTGATGTGCAATTGCCACTTGTCCCTGGTCTTCTTCTCTGCTGTCCTGCACTCTACATGTGGAGAGAACCCAAATGCGCCACCTATAAAGAAGAAGGGGTGGCTCCCGTAGATTCTGTTGGCTAAAGTGACATCCTCCTTATGAATGAATTTCATCTTGACATCCATCCAGCACTATAAGAGTATCATTGAACCAAAGAGAGGACCTCCTAGGGCTGCTGAGGTAAGACCCTCGTACAAGTAGGCAAGGATGGCCTGAGAGATAGAAAGACCCTGCCACAGGCCGCTGATGGTACTAAAGATAGGAGTCTCTAGCACATGGTCAGCTGAGGGGAACAAGATAGCCCTGCACAAGCAAATAGACACGGCCTTGGCTATGGCCTCATTTCACCCACACCTATTCCTACAATGTTCAACTATCCATTGGTTAAGAGGATGAAGGTGGATCTGGCGTGGGCCTATGAAAGTATGAACGTACCTACTATCTGGTATAAACCCTCCCAAAATGAGCCTAGGGTCCATAGGTGCCACTATATGACACACTATGTCTTCCTCACCCACCTTAGACTTAGGAAAGGAAAGATA